>CM049373.1:19487467-19825251 GCA_026937815.1 Etheostoma perlongum
CCATTCAACTTTTCATTTTTCTCTTCCTCTACCCCCTCCTCAGCCAGTCGGGATGTGTCGTCTAAGATAGCAGAAAGATTCAAAAGGAGGAGGGGGGGGATTTCAAGCATCGCCCCCTACTTTGCGCGTCCCGGACAGTTTGTGTGATGTTTCTCTTGCACGCATTGTCTCATAAAGAAGGATCCAGCGCGTCCATCTCTATGGCCCAGGGAGAGGCGACTCAAACCACGAGACTGTCTTCGCCTCTGTCCCCCCAGTCGGAATCGACTCCTCTCCGCAGTAAATTTTAAAGTGACAGGGGCCCGGGGTTGGAGAGGGTGAGCAGGGTCAGGGAGAGGTCGGGATGAACTACACACACAGGCAGCACACTGTAATGAACCGACATAGGCATCACAACGCCTATTATTATACACGTGTTCCCAAACTTTTTCACAACACGCCGCGCCTGTTCATGGACCATTTTATGACATTATTAACCTGAACTGAGTTTTTTTTTATTTCTATCATTTTTTTTTTCCTTTTCTGTCTATTACCTTCAGGTTATCTTAACTTTTGAGTTTTGATTCGCAGTTATGTTAGAGTAACAACAATAAGAAATGTGAGAGCTGTAATAAAAACAGTTCCCTTATTCTCTAATTGTGCTCGCCTTAGACTTAAGTGTTCCTCTTGGGGACCTTCAGGAAACTCCATAAGGACCATTGGAAGTCCCTGTGCCACAATTTGCGAAACACTGACCTAATCATCTGTTTTTCTTTGACTTGAACAAGCACATTGTGTAGGTTGTTATAGGTACAGCCAAACGTGCGTTTTCCTCACAAAATCTCCCCTTTACCAATACGCGCCCATACGCATGAGCAACGTATTTTTTTTTTAAATGATCATAAAACGAGTTTCTAACCACAGAAAACAAGATGATAAGACAGAGCAAGAACTCAAGTTGGTCGTTTTTGAATAAATCTTGAAATTAGGCTAAAAATAAATATTTGTATTCTGGCCTCTCGCACCTGCTTTACAACAGGCTCGAAAGCAGACAGACAATGTTGTATTTCTTTAGTGTATAATCTAGATGTAGAAGTTTAAAGCTGGAACCGATACTGTGAATAAACGGACAAGGGTATAGAATAATAAAGAAACGTCCTCGTTGTCAATGAGCGGAGTTTATTAGGCAGCTCATAAAGCCGGAGAGACAGGGCTTGGCTGACGAGAGCAGATGATGATGGATAACGCCTCACACTGTGACATTGACCTTTCATCCCAGATAATGCCTATTGTTTCAGCGAAATCGCGGAGCAAATGTGCAGGAAGGACAGGAAAAATCATGTGTAAATAAGGCAGGACCCCGCCACCGATTCCCATCGTCTCGCGCTCCTTGAGAACCGAGGAGAGACCCCGGTCCGCCCGGTCATTGATTTCCTGCCTCTCTTCGACTTGTCCATTGTTGGAACCCTTTTTAATTTAGCCATAAATTGGGAAAGCTCAAGTCGAATGAGCTGTTCTATTTTCTTCCTGTCAGGATGAGGGATTTGTTTTATGATGCATTGTGTATTAAATACAAGTAATCTGGGAAAGTGATTGCTTCACGGCCTCTCGGGGTCTGATCGAGGATCCTGATAGAGAGAGGAGTATGAACTCGTTTCTGAAAAGGAGGAAATGTCTGAAAAAGGAGGATAAGCACGCGGGGTTTGTTTGTGGTATCACCGGGGGTAACTTGGGGTAACAGTGACAGGACCCCATAAGCCTGGCAACCTGAAGGAAGGTTGTACTTCTCCCCCCTGTCAGGAGATGGCGTGCTCAACTGAACTGAACTTTTTAAACATTTCTGAATGGATAACATTTCAGAGGATAATACGAGAGTTAAACACAGTTTTTGTTGAGATTTTCTAATCGTCTCTTATTTTTTTTTTTTTTTTTTAAATCTTACCATCAAATATTGAAGAAAATAATCACCATCAGACCAAAAGTGTGGGATATAATAATGTGACTTAAATGTCTGTTTATGACACTGGTCAGACATCAGTTGGAGATTTAATTTTTGTATATAGGGTTCTACTTTTTTCGGACTGAGTAAATTGACTCCCCACAGCAACATAAGAAAAAAAAAAAAATCCATCCAACTTTCCTTTGTTAATCACGTGATCACGTGTTGGCCTTTATTTCTGAGCCGTGAATTCCACTTGAGGTTGAAAGCACCGCTTTCTACTTATAGCTTATATCTCGGTTTGTAACAGTCTGCTCTACCAGTCAGCTGTTTGACTTATTATACGATGGGGTCATTTCTTTCTCGTCCGTGTGAATTGCAGCACAAAACATCAACATTAAGGCGTCAAATTGCTAGATGGGACATGAAAGATTCAGCTGTATGAGCTTGAATATATAATCACCTGAACGAGCGACTATAAAGCTCTGGAATCTACACCGAAAAGACCGATGGGGGTGAATTTAAAACGCTTGCTCATTTGTTAATAAAGCACGAGAATGATTTGCAAGGCGTATAGGTCTAATTTATATTTATTTCAGCAATCCGCCATCAGCACTGTGTTAATGCTCTGATATGAAATAGATCTGTTTTATCTGAACTATGCCATGCCTTTATCATAATGGTTTTGACATAGCTACTAAATAGTGGTGTGGAAAAGCTGTTTATCAACAAATTACAAACCAAACACATGCAGGCTTCAGGGTATGTTAGTTCCGACTATATCATGCCACACAGCATTTCATACTTATTTAACAGACTCTTAAAACATACAGCATCCGCGTAATGTTTAGTGCTGAGGCTTTAAAGTGCTGTGAAATTCTTGAAAGGAGGTTAAATTGCTCAAATGGGCCCATGCTTATTTAGCTTGAGGCGTTCTTGTTTGTTTTAGGAGTTCAGTCACGCAAAAACCAAATTCAATTTTTTTTTTATGATCAAATAGCTTCATATTTTACTTGATCTGAGCTAACGTTGGCCTGTTATCCTTTGAACAACTTTGCAGCAATACATTTTCTTTTTTTCTGGAATAGAAAAAGTGACTTTGGATTCGGCTGCTCCATCAAGAGCCATGTGAAGTCAGATGGGACAGGCTGGAGAAGAGGGGGATTCCCGTGTGGGTTGCAAACTGACTCCAGCCAGAGCTGCAGAGCCTACCGCTGCAGCCGAGGGGCCACATGGAAACACTGTGTAGGACTGTGTGGTGCATTCCAGCACATCCTCCAGGAGAGAGGGAAGAAAAAAAATAAATGACAGAGAGGAGAGAAAGAAAATATTGCAGCCAAATCCACATGAAATAGTTCTACCAATTCACGATGAGACCTCCTATTGACACTGGCGAAAAGCTGCATTAAGCCTCCATCATGACTCTGTATACACACGGCCCCCTGTGCTTTTTATTTTGCTTAAAAGTGGGCTGATTCAATCAAGTGTAAAAACTAATTTAAAGCTCAAACAAACGGTTAGCCTACAGTTTGTACACCACTCTGCAGCTTTTTTCTTAAATGAACACATCCATCCATAAAGATTAGTGCACAATATATTAACTGTGTAGCTTTAAGTCCCTATATGAAAGGATAGACCTGGTGTCCATATAGCCCAATTACCATTAAAACAGAGCAGAGGAAATGAAAGGGGAAAATGTAAATACAAAAATTTCCTTGGGTCTGGAAGTAGGCCCATTGTGAGCGGCGTGTTAATCTCCACCTCAGTAATTTGGTTCTGCGGGAGAAGACAGAAGCCCTGCTGCTGTGCCCTGCACTTCATAAATCACTGCTTTATGTGGACAAGGTCAGCCCCCCCACCACCCCTTTCACCTCCCCCTTCCACTGGCCCCTCCGCCATGTTTACCCGGCCGCCCGGGGGCTCTCAGGACCAGACCAGCTCACTTCTAATTACTTTGGATTATTTTCATTTGCCGGGGGATAGTCAGACATTCCGAGAGAGAGAGAGCGCGAGAGAGAGAGAGAGAGAGAGAGAGAGAGAGAGAGAGAGAGAGAGAGAGAGAGAGAGAGAGAGAGAGAGAGAGATGATTTCTTGACAAATTCTGTGGCCTGTGAGGCACAGGCCTGGCGTGTTTGCTGAATTAGCACCCGGTCATTTTGTTTAGGCACTGTCTGTTCCTGTCTCTGACAGCTCCTTGCAGTCACAGGTCAGCCCGAGCACTGCATGTCTAACATATAATTGTATCCTTTGTAACCTAAAAACAACAGGTTTCTTTAAAAATAGGGGGTTCTTCCCGTGTGGTGAAATAATTCCATTTGTATCCATGAGGGCAGATGTATTTGTTTCACCAGTTTTATAGCTACAAGTGTCGATATCGGAACAAGGCAGGGCATGCGGCTTGATTGAGAGGATTTATGAGGAGACATAAATGATCTCATCTTATTTAACAGTTTAGAAAAGACCTGTGAGAGAGGCTACTTGCAAAGTGATATTGTGCTTTTTCATCATTTAGTCTATTTGTTAACCTAAGCTGCAGACCAATAAAGAGAAAGACAAACACACTTAAATGATGAAACATTAAAATAACAGAATCCCCACAAATTGCTACCCAGTATCTGGGCTGCAGAAAAGAAGGATTAAAAAGGTGCAAAGCTGCGGAAACATTCAAAAGTTAATGTAAAGATAATTGGTTTTGGGCAACCTGGAATGTAGCTTTAGTGAGTACTACAGGCAGGTAGTACAGGCAGTGGTAATCACATACACTTCCTCCGCAGAGCCTCAGCATACAGGGCCACACTGTATGTGGGCTTCGGGGTGCGATAAAGCAGCACAAGAATCAAAGGTCACGTTTTTCAAGCATAAATTCAGCGGGCACACGGCTCCTATACGCATGGGACAGACTGGCTGGGCTGGAGTGGGTTGTTTAAGTTTCCAGAGGAAGGGGGGAGGTAATTAGAGCATGTTGCCACAGGGTGAACAAATCGGCTCTAAAACGCTCATAGATATCATCTTTAAAAGAGCTTTTTTATGCACAAGAGGTAAAGCGGTATGGAACTAAACACGGCACTTCAGATGTTCAAGTGTCGCACATTCATTACATTTATTGAGGTCTCTTCTCACGTTTAAAGCCAGGGCCCTGCTGCAACATAAGGACCATCTACTTTTCATATACCGTGTCCAATTGGAAGGCTAATATTTTAATGCTGGTGGATAACAGACAGACGTGACACTTGTTCAATGTGACAGGAGAAAATGCTGCCATGACAGTTAAATTAAAAAAGATATAGAGTTATAAAGCAGGCTAATATAGTAATGAAGGATGAACACAATCAGAGTTGTATAGAAGCTGATTGGAGGTAGAGAATATAAAGTTATAACTCTTAATAATAGTGTTATATTTACAATTCGCATAAGCTTGAACTAGGCATACAGAAAACCATGTAATATTTCCTAGACAGAACACTGACATTAGTGAAAAAGACCATTTACCCGATGGTGAGGCAGGTGGAGAAACAGACACCCAACACTTTATGGCTCACAGACACACAGACCCTTTTGTGTTTACTTTTATTGAGTGTTTCCTCTTTTTTTTCAAAGCAAAGAAAAAGGCTCATATTGTTGTACCGAGGTGAAAAACATTGATCCATCCAAAATTTACAAGTGGGCAAAACTGCAACATGAGAAAGTGAGAATGTACTTGAGTAAGTGCAAAGTATAAGCATATTGTGAAAGTGTGCTCAGTACGTCCGTCTTGCACACACGCAGACCCCCCCCCCTACCCACACACACACAAACAAATTTGTTACCCAGCACGGGTCAGCTCAGTATATGTGGGCATGATTAAAGTCAGAATTAACTAGGAAAACAACAAATCAGTTGCAACAACCCTAAAATGAAGGAAAGCTGAGCAGCTCACACATAACACAGGGACAAGGAGTGGCTCCCATTAAAGGCTTCACTGGCTTTCAGTAGCATCAAAGAGGCCCCTGAGTTAGGCTGGGATTATATTTAACCCGGGAGCTTGTTGCACTGCTGAGTACAGGGCACATGCTGATGCTGCTGCCAGTACATCATGCTTCTGCCATTTAGACCAACGCTTTCATTAAAATGTGGCTTGGGCACTATTTCCTACAGAAAAAACACACATGGAGTAATGCACAGACACACACGAAAACACATAAACAGTCAACAACATCACATGGACATGACATATTACCATGGTGATGAATTCATGATCATATTGTATGATCTGGTATTTGTTTAACTATACTCTATAGAAGTGGTGTAATATTTTAAATTCTTAACAATATTTATCCTTCTATAATTCATCATACTTTACCTGTTGTGCAACATTTACAAATGTAATATTGGAAAATATTCCAATATTGATATATATTGAATCATAATATGGCAAATATAGTATTATATATAAATAATTTATGTTGATTGAATGAACAGAGTTCTGCAGTTAGACAATACAAGAGACCAACATCCTCATATGTGCAAAACTAGAACTTTAGCTATTCTCAGCTTTTAATAAGAACTTCCACATAATAATGAATCTGACTAACAGAAATTTCAAAACTGATTTCATCACATGATTCTGATGAAAGTCGCTGATGAAAACATTGGTGCATATACTGTAGAGTTGTAAAAACAACAACAGATGCAAGCACCCCAACGAACGTTCTCCATGTGTCTGTATATCCTAAAATAACGCAATCTCACTTGGCACATTTCAGTAGTCAGACTTGATATGAACCATCAGATATGTGCGTCAATACTCCCAAGGTTTATTCAATTCCAAACCAATCATTCTGGTGTCATACACTTTTGGGTTAATATTCTAACTGTGAGGCCCAGGGCTGGCTGAAGATAAATCAGCTTTTATGATGGGTTGTTATGGTTTTTACGGCACCGGGGTTGTGAGGGACTGATTTGGGGATCAATCACCTGCAGGTGTCTGCTGGGGGCTGGGGTGCTGTGAGGATCGATTGAGGATCTAGAGCTGTGGTGATGGAATAGAGGTAAGGTGTGTGTGTGTGTGTTGAGTTTGGGTGCAGTTGTAGATGTGTGTATGAGTTTGTGAAGGCAAGAAAGAGAGAGACAAAGTGATGGTGTGTGAGTGCTTCAGAGACAGAGAGGAGATATATCTGGGGCTGCAGCAGTGACGAAGGGCCGCTGGACTATGACCAGACCATCTCGGCTTTTATCCGAGTCTCCCCCTCCTCCTTCTCCCTCTCTCTCAATCCACTTCTTTATCTAGATGGCACTTTGGAAAATCTCATTGTCACACAACATTTAACAAAGACAAAAGTCTCAGGCAGGCAGCTGGAGATGACTGGCCTGACAGAGCACGGAGCTGGTGTGCAGAGTATCCCTCACACAACCTCCCTCACTCACGTCTTGCATGTTTTCCACTGGGAGAGGCCAGCAATGTGGGCGCAGAATGCCGCCAAGACACACAAACAAGTGTGTGCATCTATGCGCACGGATGGCACGAGTGCATATCAACACGCAGACACATCACACTAAAGTTTGTCAGTTTCTTTCTCTTTCTCTCCCCTTATACGGTGTTTATACCCATTCAACATCTCCACTAACCGTCTGATGGCTGCTTCCTCCGTGCTGTCAGCGGAGCTCCACTGAAACAAAAGAGACGGAGAGCGAGGCCTACAGTTTCTGAATCAGAGGAAGTTGTTGCTGATTACGCTGCCCCTGGAGAAGCATTCCGATCCTCTTAACCCACACACTGGCTGCCAACTGCAAACCATGCAGCAAAGCACTGGGAGAGTAAACCTCACACAGCCCCACCCTGAGTGCCCTCTCCCTGTCCAGGACAAGCATCGGCTCTCTCTTCCTTTCCTCTACTTGGTCTTGTGTCCTCTTTCCTCTCTCTTCTTTATTTATCCCCTTTGTTCTTCGCTCCTGCTGTGTCAGCTTCTTCCCTACTAGATCCTCTATTTATCTTCCTACTCCCGTTTTTTCTAATCTCTCATCAACCTTCTGTTTTGTTTTGGTTCCATCTTGAGCCTGTCCCCTCCTCTCCTCCATCATCCCCCCTGCACAGAGACACGACAGCAGGCGCTTGTTTGAGGAGAGAGCATTCCACCTTCTTCACACCCTTACCTCTCTATCCCTGATGAATGCCTTCACTCCACTTGTTTATAAGATAGAGGGGGTTATTCATAATCAAGCCTAAGAGAGTATGTACACACTGTGGACATCCTGATAGAAAGCAACGTATTAAATTTCTGTTTGTTTGACAGGAAAGCTGTCTCTCTCCTTCTCCCTGACGGGAAGACCCCTATACATCCAAGCAGGGGCCGCAACCCCAGCAGCACTCCCCTCTCTTTCTCTCTCTCTCTCTCTCAAGTGCTAACACATATTAAGTAAATGAAGAGTCTTTTCAGGCCGGCAGGAGACAAACGAGCTTCTTAAACATCGGAGGAGTGGCGGTTTGATCTGGTGTCGGCGGGTGTTTACGACGTAACTGCGGCAGAGTTGTGTTTGTGATGTTACCCATCTAAGTGTGTTTATACTGTAGTGGAGATGACCCCAGTCTCTTAGCCAGGTGCTGAAGCTCCACGTCTTCTATTTGAAATGGAGAGTATGCATATGGCTTTGGAGTGTATGTGTGTGCGTCCATTCCCTGCTAGCCTGTGTGTATGTGTGTGGCAGTGCATGCGGGCCAAAAGCTGGCCAAGCAGGCAGACAGAGTGTGTCCACATTGAACCAGAAACAGGTTATAGTGTCTGCTCCAATTCTCCTCCAAGCTTTTCCTCCTGTCTTTCCCTTTCATTCTCTCTTTCTGTCTGTCTCTCAGTGATTATTGTCATTCTGACTGCAGAAAAAAAAACACTACTAGTGGGAAGTGTAAAAAAGAGAAGGAAGGAGGGAAAGCATGACCGAGCTGTGGTGGGCTGGCAGCAACAGTGCTGGTGGTGGTGGTGGTGGGGGGCTATAAGGCCCCCATGGTGGGTATAGGGTTTTGGTGAGGGCTCGGGGGTTGGTGTTGAGGTGTGCTCGGTGAGAGGGCCCTGGTGTAATCTCAGTGCTGAATAGACGGAGCTCTTAATAGAATCCCGTCGTCCGGCTGCCACCGAGAGAAACAAGAGCTGTAATGGATGGGCTCAGCTCTGGCTCCCACTTTCCCCCCGTGACCCCTGCGTTGGTCAGAAGTAAGAGCTAAAGAAGCATTGTAGCCTCGGGCTTGATTGAATGGGGAGGGAGGGAGGTGGCGGTGGTGGCTGTGGCAGTGGGATGGGGACGGGGGTGGGTGGGGGGGGTGCAGTAGGCAGCCGCACTGATAGACCAATTTCCCACTACTGCGAGCAGCAGGGCTTGATTGATGAGGGCTGGTGCTGGTGAGAGGAGGCCCATCACATGCGATCACATAAATACTTATTCAGCTCGAATTGGGCCTGACAAGCCTTACGACAGCTTTGTGCTGTCACAGATATCATTGGAAGGAAAACGCTCCATTAATCATGCGTAATTAACTTTTCCAAACGGAGGTTCTGCTTGGAACCGGTACTAACCCACTCAGTACCCAGATAAAAAAATCCTGCATCTTAACTGGGATTGGGGAGGGCCTTATTAAAAGCTCAAGCCAGTTTCCCTTGAGCTGCTCCGTTTGTACAGGAAACAGCTTCATTAGTATCGGTTTAGGGCTCTAATGGGCTCGATACAAAGCCTCCTCTCTCTGTCTGTGCCGTGTTCAGTGGCCTTACAGTGCAATATCCTGTGAGCATGCGCTGCCATAATGTTCTCTGTTTGAAGTCGGAGCAGAACCCATCTGAACGCCTGCCACTAGTTAACTACCTTGACCCTCCCATAAAGTAGTGTGGAGGAGTGAGCGTTGAAGAGCCCAACAAGCTACGTGGTTTCATTCTCTCCCTCTCTCCTGGCCAAAGGTAGCCTCCCAATGGGAGTAAACTGGACCAGAGCCCCTTTGTTTTAAAGCAGCAGACCAAATGATCTGCCTTACATTAGGAATAACACAAACAACACACATACTCACACACTGATGCATGCACAGACCTACTACCATATCTCATCTGCTCAGCATTCCTCCCTAGCTCTCTAATGCTGCCCACCTGCATAGCTGCCGGTGGACACAATGTAAGCAGTTGGCATGGGAGAAGACAATTAACAATGGGGGCAAAACAGCTGTGTACTTTGAAGTGGGACTGAATTCCAAGCTCTTTCAGAAAAATCAAATATTTTCTTAGAGAAAGACTGCATCTGTATTAGAAAATATAATAGGGGTGGGAAAAAAAAATCGAAAATTGTATGTATCACAATTCTTTTCCCTAATCGATGTTTTTAAAATTTTATACGGTACAGCCAACGGCGACTTCATATCCATTTCCGGCTAAACAGAGCGAAAGTTCTATTTGCTGGAAAGAAGATACATGTTATGTACTTCTTTAAAAATTAAATAAATAGACTGACGATGTGCATTCTTTTTAGAAAACAATTTGTTTTTAGAAATGTGTCATAATATATATTGTCTCTAGAAGTGTATCGTTCAACTTTTGTTTTTGTTGAAGAAGGAAAAGAAAATTGCAATGCTATCAGATCACAATAATCAAAAATCGCAATGCAAATCGAATCAGCATCCATGCATGCAAAGAATCAAATTGGGACAAAAGCATATCGTCCCAGCCTGGAAATAATATCCTCAAATCAAAAAACAACACAAAGCCTAGAAACAGGCAAGTGAGTTATGCCATTACAAAATGTCACCAAGTACAGAACTCAGTGCAGCACGTGATTGTTCCATACTTGCATTGATTTCTACAATAATTCAGGCTGTTGAATTCAGGTGAAATGACAGCTCTTAAAAATGTACCAGTCCCAGTGGTGCAGTACTCAAGATGTAGGTATGCTCTATTATACCCTAGAGCCAGAGATGCCATTTTTCTCAGTTGTCTGATTGGTTCTTGTGGGCATCACATATTTCTCTGACTTTCTTCAAACTTACGTTCAGACTTTCTCATGACATGCTTCAGTGTACACTGTTAAATAAACTGATAGCATATTTTTGAGGGAAACAGGGAAACTCCACAGTTTCCATTTTGCATTACATGGTTAGCAATCAACATGGTGGATCACAAACACGTACACATGCACACCCTTTCAGGTTCAGTCATCTCTTCTTCGTTTGGTCAGCTATGGTCATTTCCTCTAAACATCATCCTCACTGCAGCAGGGACTTGACTCATTTCCTGCCTGCTAATTAGCTGTCTGACCTGACACACTAAAACATGATAGTCATACTCCACATAGAGACACCATGACACGTCTGAGCGGACCCATCTACAAACACACAAAAAAAGCAGATACCTTTTTTGAATTACTGCTAAAAACAGGATTTTCGGTAACACTACTGTGTTAGCTGAGGTGGGTAAGATCAAAGTTCGTGGCGAATGACAGCAATGTTTTATTGGAGTAGTTATTGTTCTGCAGCCCAGCTTGGCAACACACAGTATATAAAAATAGCGAGTAAAACACAGTGAGCAGCTCAGTCTGTATGGTTACTGGCACAAGCAGCACACAGCTGATTGAAATCTTTGTCAGGCACATGGTGGGGAGAGCAGCTGCCATTACTGGCTGTCCTGGTCACCCTTCCACAGGACTATTAAAGTCTTAAAGGTGCCACTTGAGAGTGTCTAAACAGAAGAGTAAAATAACCAGTGATTGATTCATTTATCATTATGTACTTTACACTGATGAGAGATTTGTTTTTTCAGCTGACTCCCTCTTTGGGCTTATCAAATGGCATTTTCATTATGCTTGACTGCATGAGTAGTTTTTCTATAACATGTTGCATTTGTTTTATGTTTTTAATCCCTGCTGGCAAAACTTAATTAAATAAGACGTGTGCTTCGTTTGGATTAATTCAACTGAGGAGAATAGAGCACTGTGTGATAGATTCGAATTAATGAAATTGATTTCTTTTGAATAAAATTGAAACAAGCCAATGAGTAGCAAAGGTTATATTTTAGTACAGTGTTTTCTCTTTGAGATGCCCCTTCTAGTTCAGAATTTTCCACTATTTCTTCTACAGTAACTGTGCAAAGCTATATGCATTTTGTCCAAACCGATTCCCAACCCCTGCCAGCTTTAGTTCTTTACACCCCTTACTTACGCCTCTATTTGGATGAGCAGCCTGGACTAGTAAAGCAGAGTCAAGTTGTATTCTTGATGATATGAGGAGTCTCATGAAGACAGGCCTAAATAATAGCAAAATTAATTCTGGAGTTAGTTCAAGTACTTGAAACCAAATTCAATTATATGTGAGTCTATATATGGGACAATCCAACAGCAATGGAGACAGGTGGTTGAAGCGAGACCACACGCAGAGAAGAGAAGCAGAAAAGAGGAACAGTGGAGGAGTACGAGAGAAAAGAGGGAGTGGGTGAAGGGTCAAGTACATTCACTCAGCTTAGTTTGACTTATATGAAGAGGGGAGACAACAATAAGTGCTTGTATGTCAGGGCCTTGAAGGCAGCACAGCTCTTCTGCTCTCACAATGGCTTGCTTCCCACTCCAGGGCCTGAGCTCACTTACTATCATCACCCCAGTTACTCCCAAAACTACATTTCATTGATGCTCTTCATGATTTGTCTGCTAGAAAATCAATTTATAAGCTGCTCAAATGATTCAAATAGCCAAATAACACAGTCTATTTCTCATGATAAACATCTGCATTTGGCCTTGGTTCTTGTAAGCCTTACTTGGAACAGTTGTGGGAAATTGGCTTTTGTGAAAGCCCTTAAAAATAAGCTTTCAGCTCAGCTCAGTTGCTCAGGATAAGTTGTCTGACAGTCTGTGCTGTTTTTTTCTCTCTCATTCACAGAAAGAATTTTTCTGAAGGGGGATCTTGGCCATTGAGGTTTGTTGGTAAGATAACAGGCCACTGACAAAGCTCAGGTAAAAAACTTCTGTAAAATTACCCTTTTTAAGATCAAGTCAATTATATTTGTACAGCCCCGATTTTTACTTAAAGGGCTTCACAACATTTAGAGCATATAATACCCTCTGTCTGCGCTCCATTCGTATAAGACAAAACAGGGTTAGCATTAAAAAAAACCTCTTTAACAGGAAAAAAATTAGGAGGGATACCTCTTACGGCATCTTTTCACTTTGTTAGGCATTAAAAGACTATGAGTAGGCAAATCAACATAATCAGTCCACTACTGAAGATTATTACATTATGCAGCCAGAATCTATTTAATCACAATCACCTCTCCTTTGAATTGCCTAAATTTGCGTCTCTATTTCAATACTTTTGTGGGGACGGACACATAGATTCAATATGCATAAGGACATGCTCAAGGTGGATAATGTGTATCATCAACACCCATTTTGGTACAACAGAGGGTCTGTCTTCTACATACCTCTTAAACCAAGCAGAGCACCCGCCAGAGGTATGACTGATGCTTGCTAAACCTCAGGAGCGTGTTGAATGCTAGAAAGAGGAGCAAAGAGGAAAGGGAGGGAAAAGAGACGGCCTTCTTGGTAAAAAAAACTCAGTGTTAATCAGAGATTTCCCAGAAGAGCCAGAGTCATCGCCTCAGGGCAGAGAGAGCGAGAGAACGACGGGTAGGCATAGAGGTGAGGAAACGAGAGAAGGCTTAAATGAGAGATAGACAGGGAGACGGAGAGCAGAGGAAGGAGGCAAGGAAGGCAGGCTGCATTCCTGTGGCCACAGCTGCGGGAGCTGCAATCACTAAAATGTAGCGCTGTCTCAATGCCGGCGATTTCTGGACACGTTACAAACAAAATGAAACAGCACGACATGTCTGTTTTTTGAATCAGAGAAGAGACTAGCAATCAACATGCTGGGGTTTACACCACCTCCCTCCCTCCTTCGCTCTTTTCCTCCCTCCATCCTACTCTCTGGCTCACTGTCATTCCCACCATGGCAGGGACGACCCCTTCTCTGTCTCTATATTTGCCCCTCTTTGTTCACCACTGACCAGTTGGGGCAGGCATCTGAGACTCAGACCATCGATCATTGGCCTGACAGCGGGCCCCAGCCGGGGACGGCCCTGTTATTTGGACTCTGTGATGACTTCCTCAAAAAGGGGCCCCTCCTTCTTCCCTCACAGGCCTGGCATGGCTGAGGTTTGGTTTGGAGGCTTCATACCTTCCCTGCATGTCCACAGAAAACCCATTGGATTCACTGGACGCATGTTTGGGTCACACTAGGGTGAGCAAGACAGATAGAGTGTGGAGTGGGAGTTAAATAGGTCGAAAGAGCACAAGTTGGGGGTCCTGGAAGCTTCTCGGTAGCTTCTCGGTCCCAAGGAGCACCACGAAGAAGACTTTGGCAGTGGTAATAAAAGAAGTAGAGGTTACCGAAGTACATTTGAAATAAGAAAACAAAAAGCAACAGCTGGAGGGCTTAATTTATAGCCGTGATCTGTCCAAGTTCTGTCTAGCAAGACATATCAACAGAACATTATAAATGCTTTAAGCTATCATTTGGACCCATGTGTTTATTTTATCTTGGTTTGCTCCCCTACGTCTTCCCACATGACAGTGTACAACATCCTTGGAAAAGATGAACCTAAAAATACCCCAAAAGCTCTTCCCTCCCATTCCCAGTTATTGTTTACTGTGTTACTCCTGCAGTTCATCTTTGCCCCCTCATCCTGCCTTCTCTTTCACTCTTTAGCTCATCACCTCCTCCCCTCCTCCTCCCCCCTCAACCCCTTCTAGGCAAAAGACTGGGACTCAGTAGACATGCAGTTATACTATTGTCTTGCTGCTCACATCGCGCTATCATTACAGCCAGCTATAATTGGAAACAGGAGTCTTCTTTATTAGGATGCATGGTGACACGGGTATCTGTCTCTTCTGATATTCCCACACTGGCTAATTTCCCCCCTCATCTGCATTCAACAGAGCGGAGACAAGAGAGCGTGACAGCAGATATAGACTCTGCTAGCTCTATGCAGACATACCCCGCTGATGTGCACAGACAGTAGATAACACATGTGTTATGTAAATTCAGAAACTGCATGAAAACTGAGAGACATGTAAAATATTTAGAATTTGTAGTTGTTAGAGTTTAAATGGTTATTTGTTGGCTACATAAATTGCCTCCATAACATGTTACAGGATCAAATGTAATTCATGACCTGCACTGTTGTTCATTCCATTTGTCTCATTTTTGTCTCTTTCTACAAAATCTATCAGTAATGAAAATTATATTTTGAGTATACATTATTAGAGAGGGTAATAGATTGTTTAATAATGATGGTGATTCTTGTACTGTTACAGCTATAAAGAAGCTTATTTTAAAATAGACAGATACTGTATATCCTAAATCCCATATTTCAACAAATTAAAACTTTCTGGCACATTTCCAGTGCAGCAACCGCTTGCTGTAACCCTAAGGACACTACAAATACATTTCAACGATGGCTGTGAGAATACAGTGATGTCTGGAGTGTCTGTAAGAGTGCTTGGCTCTGCGTGAGGAGCCTGTCTAACAAAGAGTGCACACACTTCATTAGCACTGTCCGTGAGAAGGAAAGAATCTTACACATGGAATCACTCCTGATCTCTCTCGTCTCAGGCTACTGCTGTGCAGAGCCTGGACTCGCTGGCTTCCTTCCTTCGAAATCCTCCTGGCCCCTGCCTAAACACAATGCTCAATTTGTTCACATCCAGCGCCAAAGAAAAGGGAGACACACAAAGCATATGAGATAAGGTTACAAACTGTCCCTACACCCACAGGTGTGGAACTCTTAAAGCCTTCAAAACACCACCCAGTTCACCGCCCCATGCCGCCACCACAGACACCTCCTCCTCCTTTGCTTTCTGGAAAAATGAAAGAATGGGCTTGAAGGATGCACAGATGATGAAGAGGAGAAGGGATGAGTGAGAGCTAATAATGGAGAGAGAGGGAGAGTTATAATAGACTAGTTGGTGCGATTAGAGGGAATTTAGTCATTTCTCCACACACACACACTTACACACAGAGAGTGCTCACTCAGCTGCTATCTCACATTGCATCACGCTGCTCTGCACCTTCACACTAGCACTCGCCTTTGCGCTCTCAATCTCTCTGCCTTGCTCTGTTTCAATGGCATCAAATGGTTGGAGTTGACAAAAGAAGAGAGGGAGTGTAGCCAGCTGCCCCAGTGAGGTCATTCCCACACAGGCTCTTGATTTCACCCTACTACCATGAACATGGCCTTGACCCCATCTCCTTCACAACAATCACTTTTTCTACTAATTTACACAAAGTAACTCCACTTGTCTTTTTACAATTGCCCCAAGACACAGCCCAAATACAGGCATTTCATTAGCATTCATCCTGTGAAGCACCATGGGGTTTGACGCCTTCTAAATGTACTTTGGGGTACAGCAATCATCTTCTGTTCCCACCAAAATGGAAATCTGGTGTTAAAACCAGTAGGCCCAGTACCAGTATCAAGACAAAGGGGGCATTTTTAATTATGATATATTATAACAAAAACTTTCTATTTGTAGTTTCTGTCGTATTGCTACGGAAATATTTAAAAAAGATTTGCACATGAGAAACCGACGGAGGTATGGAAAATGTTTCCTCTGGCTATGAAACATATAAGGGTCAATCATTGGGTGTTTCATTTTTCTAATTCATGTAAATGTATCATTTATTTACTCCATCAACTTTATTTTGCTGATGAGATGAGCAAAAACATGATTATGGGCTGAATTAGGGGCTAAAAATTAGAATGTTTCTTTGTGTGTTTCGTTTTTGTGTTTCCTTTTTGTTGTGCAATTTCAAGTAAAAAGAATATAACTACAATACACACATTCATATCATCTCCCTTCATGAAGTTAGTTGTCATAACACTTTCAAGCTCCTCCCTCATTTTCCTGTCATTTGGGGTTCACTCCATCCATCCATCCATCCATCCATCCATCCATCCATCCATCCATCCAT
The DNA here is from genome assembly GCA_026937815.1 of Etheostoma perlongum. Taxonomy (NCBI): domain Eukaryota; kingdom Metazoa; phylum Chordata; class Actinopteri; order Perciformes; family Percidae; genus Etheostoma; species Etheostoma perlongum. The sequence goes on from CM049373.1 coordinate 19,504,342, forward strand.
CCATCCATCTTTAACAACATGAAGGGGGCATTAATATGATGAGTCCTTGGAGTCCCAGCTAGACTTTGTCATTCGCTGTCTCTTTCTCCATTACTCTTTGCTATTGGTCCCCTGGGTTTTCACAGTGACTGCAGAAAGACTCTAATAGGCTGGTTGGGATGTTATTTCCTTCTTGTGAATAACTTGCTGTCAGTTGCATGTAGAGAGTGTGCCGTTGGTTCTGTTTTGTTCCTCTGCTTTTGTCATGGAAGCCTTTTAGATTTTCACTCAAACTGCAACAAGTGAGGTAAGTGTGCAAAAATGATCACTGACTAAATAAATAAAACGTGTATGAGCTCTGTCTATCTCTCTCGCACACACACACACACACACACACACACACACACACACACACACACACACACACACACACACACACACACACACACACACATTTCATTTGGCAAGCACTCATACCTGCTTTCCCCTTGACTTGGTCACAAAGTTCAAATCTCTGCTTGGTAGTGTGAACTGTAGGTGAATCACTGTTAAATATTGTCTCAGGATTTCTCCCTTTCTTTCTCATCTTTTTGTGTCTCTTTCACTAAAAGACTCTTTATCACTCTGCCATGAAAGCCTTTTCTTCCTTAGCTCATGTCCAAAGTAGAAGAAGAAAGGGAACAGAGTGCCTTTCAACACACAGAACAATGACACTTCATCGAGATCCTTGGCTTGTGTACATTCCACAAACTTGCACAATAAGTTATCAGAGGTGAAAGGAGGAAGGGCAAGAAGAAAGATAGCTCATATGAAAGAAAGGATAAAAGGCAGAAATGTGGGGAGATAGGGGCAGGGAGGTGAAGAGGTGATCTGTGTGTATTAGAGATCGTCTGAATTAGCTTCCTCAAACCCTCTCGGTCTCTAAGGTCATGGTGAGGTTGCTTTAATCGTGGGTGGGATGCAGATGTCAACAAAGTTGGTGTGTGTCAATGTCAGTTTAACGTAATATTTTACACATACAAATGCATATATGTGTTCATTTTTAGAAGCCATTTTGCATTGAAAAATGTGTGAGAGCCACCTGAAGTCTTTATTTCTTACCATCTTGGTCAACTAAAGCAAAGGGCTATACATTTACAACATCTACATGCAACTTAATCTGAAAGTAGAGCTTGTCAGCAAACTTGATATTACAATTTAAGGCTGCTTCGTTTGGGTTGTAGTTCAAAAGAGATTAGGTATGCACCATTTAGTCATGCAGCTCTTGAGCCGGAATCAGTGGTGAGGGAGATCAGTCCAAATGAAACAGGATCTCATCTGAGCTAATCCAGATTTGAGACCAGCTCGTAAAACTGTCCCCCCTAATGGATCACCTCATTGGAACACATACACTTGCGCAGCACTTGCAAGTACAATCATCCACACAAAGCCCTAGACCTATTCTTTCACAAATGTAAATGTGAATCCATGTAGCCCTAGGTACAGTCACATAACCAAAGGCTAACACAACCCCCCTTCGTCTAAACCCATGTGCACACTTTAACACCCTTTCATCAACACAGCTGTCCTTCTTAAAAGACAAGTTGAGATTTAAGCTCATGAATCCATAATACACAAATTCATGTAAATTGTTTGCTAAACTGTGTCATATTTGCATGTGTGTTTTAGGGCAAACACACCAGTGTGTACTGGTCCTAAGATGTGGATTGGCTCTCTCAGGAGAGCACACACACACACATTCACACCCCGCCATACACACAAATAACATTCCCTATTGCCCCCTCCGGCCAAACCCAGAGCTTGACCTCTCCGTGTCACTCAATCCACCGGGCAATATTTGCTTTCGTCATCATAAATATTAAATATGTGCAGAGGCAAATATTTGGGTTTGGCGACCTCGAAGTGGTAAATGAATTAATGTATTCACACGAGGAAAGCAGGGGAGTCAGGGTGTTCTCACACACACATGTCCTTTCAGCTTCTCCAGCTCTTTACCGTAAAGGCCTGTCAGTGGTCTCGCAGGGGAAGACCCACAACTTTGGAGGAATGGCATGAAGAAAGAGCCCTGGTACATGACTGAAAGTTAGAGGCAGGTGGGTGGTAAACTCTTTCTTCAGGTCTTTGCTGTAGTGATACAATGTGACAACTAAGGTTGCGTGCAAACAGTAAATTAATTTAAGAAATACAAGTTTGAAAGAACTCCATGTTTCCATGTAATCATTTTAAATCATCACAAAAGCACAACAATTAGTAGAGGTTGCCTGGGAAGAAATGGCATCCATAGTGCAGAGCCTATCATGTTAACAATTGACCTTTCCCAAAGATTTTGCTACTTACTCTACACTAAACTGCATTTACTTTGCCATGTTTTCTCTACCTCTGTTCACACTGAACGCATTGCTCTCCTCCAACACTGTTACAAAAAGTAAATTCATTAATTACTTCCTGTGATGAACATGTTGCATGGAGATTTTAAAGCATGTCATTTTTACTTACAGGATCCCTGTACATTTGCCATTTTTAAGGACAAAACATCAGTGCAGATGTTGATAGAGAGATGGATGGGTGAATTTGTTATGACCAGTGGTGCACTGCGTTATACTGTCTATGCTGTTTAGGATATTGTTCCTAAGTTAGACAACTAAAGTTCATCAGGTAAATAAAACATGTTTATTTGTGAGCTGTTCAAAATGCAATTGGTAAAAGAAAATACTATTATACTATACTAATACTATTTGCGAGTATGTAAAAAAAAAAAGATTGTCAGGATGTTCAATGGTACTCTGTGTCTCTAATGTGGGTGGTGTGAGGACGGGGTGGGGGCCTGGCGTCATGGGTAAACTGAGAAGAGCTGGCAGAAAGGCAATCCATAAGTGACCCCGGCCTCTGTGTATAATTGTGCCCCCTGACCCAGTGAACATCCTAAATCACTAATCCAAACACTCAGATCCCCTCAGTAAATACCCAGGGAGAGGCCCTGCACAGCACACCGCTCTACCTCTGCCCCGGGTTCTCAGGCCTGCACGGTCCCTCTGAAACCTCCGCACACGCACGCACGGACGCATGCACAGACACGGACACACACACACACACATATACACACACACACACACACACACACACACACCTCAGACGTACATGCTGCTCTTGAGTAGCTGCCCTGTTCAGAATAGATGTGGGATCAATCCACATTTGTTACAGCTGTCAGATGAAAACTGAAAGCATTAAAGGAGGAATCGGATTCATTTACATTGGTATAGCTACATCCCTGTAAGAATGAAACTACAAACTTTAAGAGGACGCGCTTCGTCTGTGACTCCATCTCTTTGAATAGGATATCCACTGACTGTTCTACACTCTAAGAAATAAATCCGTAAAATAACAAAAAAAGTACCGGCAGCTCATTACCCGGACTTTCTACTGTAATTTAAAAACAGAATTGTTCAGTAAAATTGTGTCAGTGGTAAAAAAAACATAACACTTTCTGTCATATTGTAAATTAACAGAAATGTACCTGTGAATCACGTACAAGGGACAATTTCTGTTCAAATTTACAGTCATACAACTGTTAATTTACAGATATTTCTTAGAGTGTAGTCTAGCTCAGTTTAGGATCACTTGAAGTACGAGACCACCACTTTGTGTCTGCTCCGATATGGCTGAATATAAGAGGGCATGTCAGTTGTCTCTGATCACAAAAAGAAGACACAAACTGCCCCTGTTTCTCAACCCACGAGGACAGGATAGTTGCCCTCAGAGGACGAGGGTTTTGTCAGGAGGGCGGGAGGCTCAAAGATTGTCGTTGTGAGGGTCTGAAGTAATGTACCTCCTGGAGTGCCTGACAAAGACACCCAACAAGAGAGAGATGCACTGCATCAAACCAGGCAGACAAGAGGGCTTCAAAACGCGTTCTCCCATGGGGCTTTTCAGCCTGGCATCCGTGCACCCTGGCCCAGCAGGGAAACAAGCTTCTTCACACAAACACAGTGGGAGGATGAGAGGATGGGACAGGGGAGCACTACAATAGAGGGAAGCTCTGAAGGACAGTGTGAGAATGAGAAAACATGAGAGACATTGTGACGAGAGAGCGTCCGCTGTCACAAACTGATAATGGTCACTGCAGCTGCTGTACTTGAGTTCACTGGGTTTGAGGGATGCACCTTTAACAAGTGTTCATCATATAGACTTTTATTAGTACATTTGATTATCTTATGTTCTTTTTCTTGCTATTTTTGTCTCTGAATCGGTATCAAACTATGAGCAGTTTTTCTGGACTTTTGCATGTGCTCAAAGAACATCATCACTGCAGCCACTGATGAGCACTGTTCATGTAGCTGCCATTCATTAAGATTCAGTATTGATGGAAACGCCAATCCGAGTGGTGCCAAGCCAAGCTGCACTCTGCCAAGCCAAAAACTGCCCGTGTTGTAACCCTTCCTGGCTCACCAGAGGAGAGCATAATGTGAACAAGGTCCAACCTCTCTTTTGGGTGCCAAGAAGAACTCCGTGTAACCAAAACACTGACAGGGAGCCAGTCCGAATGTGAATGTCCTCAAAGAAAACCAATAAAAAAGACTGTCATTGTGGCATCCCAAAGACCAGACAGCTCAGGAAAGGCTTTTAAAATCTACTTTGTAGTGTATATATCTACCCTTGACTGAATTAGATGGTTTACAGTACATGCAAAGATAATCCAAAAATACCCTGACGAGCAACTTGGTTGAAATCCCAACAAATTTGGTCTGTCTATATTTATCTTGTTTATCTGTAGTGCAAATGTCTTTCTTGTCATTCTGTCTATTTATGTGTCTGACCGTCTGTCTGTCTCTGCATGTACCTGTCTGTCAGCATGCAGCTCTCAAAAATGGAAAATAAAACTGTAAAATAAATTAATCAAAAGCTATACTGAGGCCCTTCAGTGCTCCTCTAATAAATAAGACAGTAACTCTCACTGGTGGCTTTTTGTGTTTTGTGTTGATCTGGACATGCTGTCATTGAATTTATTGCAAAGTGGACAAGTCTCTATATAAAACCATGCACATGCGCTCACGTGCACACACACACACACACACACACGGGCAATAGGCTTCATCTGGAACAGCTACTTTAATAACATTTACTCATCTACGAGAAAGGCAAGGCAGAAAGAGAGGAAGAGAAACAGAAAGAACGAGAGGGAGAAATGAATAGTTAAGTATGAGTGTTTCTGCTTTAGCTTTTTAAATGACAGTGCTCTGAGGAAACATAATCTGCTTTTTGTTTTAATAGAAACATTTAATTAAGCAAAATGATCCTAACAGGTTACAGCTGTGTTTCCCACTCTCGCTTTTGCCTTTACTGCATGTGGGAAATCCATTTCCACTTAATTCAGGCTGCCTAAGATTTATAGATTTACCATTGTCTCCTCATACACTCAGCACTTTGTATGACTTCTTTCCTCTGCCAGTAGTCTGGCTGACAGTTGCAATGCCTAATGACAATGTTAAAACTCTGAAATATAACTCTGAGTCAACTGGTTGGTTACTGCAAGTAAATTGTTTACGGAAATATTGTACCGTAAGTAAAAAGAATGTTTAACAAAGAATTGGCCTCTCCTGCTTGATAACATATAAACAACAACAACATCAAGACAATATTAAATAATATGGTGTCATTTCTTTTAAAAAGCATTACTAAACCAAACAAACATGGCCCATATTTACTGTGCAACATTGTAAAGCACAATTTAATGTGCTTACTACGTCTGTGTGTATTAAGCCACGATTTAACACCAAGCCAGGCAGTATGTTCTCCATGCTTCTAACTGTCCCTCCACACACACACACACACACACACACACACACACACACACACACACACACACACACACACACACACACACACACACACACACACACAGCTAGCCTCATGGCTGTAATTGAGAGTTAATGACGCAGTTGGATCTGTTCTTTACTTCATATTAAACAGAGCCTGCTGCTGCTGCCCGGCTGTAAAAGCAGCCCACCTCCTCTCTTCCTATTTCTGCTCCTCTCTACCATCCGCCCCCTCATCCCACCCCCTTTAAAACCCGCAAAGTGCAGCCCTCCACACTCCTCATTCCCCAATAGATGTATTTAAGCATTTGATTTAACAAGCGATGGGATCGTTGTTGGTCTCCAGCATTAAGCTACTGTGGATGCATCCGCTAGTCCGCCCACATATTCAATCCAAAAAAACACCCATCTACGGTAACCACACACACATACACCCTAATGACACATCTCTGAACAAAGACCCCAATGTACAGGCTGGCGACAGGAGCTCTGGCACGACCCACGCCACAGCTACCTGATAACAGATCAACAACTCTTTTTAGGTTTTTCCCTCTCCCCTCTGTTCAAGACACTGGCAAAAGAGAAGCAGTAGAAGCACCCCCTCCCAAATCTCTAGCGAGGGGGGCTCCTGCGACTGGCTGGCGCCAAGAACGGTGTGCTGCCCACAGTGAGCAGGTCGCTCTGGGCCCGTCCTCTATCACTGACCAGAGCAGAGAGAGAAGGACAGAGAAGGAGAGAGGGAGCAAATGCAGAGATGTTAGAAAAAGAGAAGGAGAGGGAGAGAGAGAGCCGGGCAGAAAAAACAAACAGGACAGAGGCTGCAGTGTGTGTCAAGTCAGCGGGGAGTTTCAGAATACTCTCCACTGCTGTTCTCCAGAGCGAAAACTCCTGGAGAGTTATCAGCTCCTAGCGCTGTCATTTATCATCAGACAGGAGGAGCCGGGCCACCTCCTTAGCCAACGCAGTGGACACATAAAGACACACACACATACAGATGTGCAAGGACAATGCAAACACATACATCTCATACATCCACGCACATCTAAAAAACGACACACGCACACTCGCAAAGGTCCAAAAATACACATAGCTGGCAGTAGCATAAAAAACAAACAGATGTGTAGGGATAGAATACATGTGGTGGATCTATGCATGTCATTAAAAGAGACGCAGAAAGAAGTCATAAAACCCATGTGGAATGAAATATAGGCTTGTGAGCACACGCAAACAAAGTTGTGATTGTCAGGACCTCCCTGTGTTGGCCCAACAGACCGGCAGAGTCTTACCGGGTTAACGGGTCCCCTGTTCCCTGAAGTACATTGTAATCATAAAGCTATAGGTTGTTTTTGGATGTCTGTGTCCATGTGTAAACCTTAACCAGTTCCTGCACCCCACTGCTGATGTAGTGCACAGTCTCAGACAATTAACCTTGAAGATTTAGAAATGAGCATTGTTGTGCTCTTGGTGTATATTGTTAGATATTACAGTCTATCTTAGTAAAACATGGACTAACTTACCAACAAAAAACCAACAACGGTCACTGGAATTCAAAAGCAACCACTGAAGAAAAAGCCCCCTCTTGTCTTTTTTTTTTTACCCTTTGCTTAAAAAATGTCAATGGGTGCTTTCTCTTTCCTCCCTTGTTGTTTTTTCGGGGAGGCAGAGGGCTGTTGAGTATTGCTCTTGTCAGCCACCGTGAAGGCCTCCCTGAGGTGTCGGTAGGGCCACTGATTTGTGTTCACTATGGTCCTACAGTTATAGCCTCTGTCTCTTGTTCTCTCTTTATCTGTATCCCTCTGTCTCTCTCTAGATCCCTCAGCGGGCAGATCTTGCATAACCATTTATTTTACAGATTTCTTTTTTCTTAAGTGCCAGAAGGGTTTAATTATGCACATAGACAACCCCTATAAACTTCTATTCTGAGGACTTTTTTATTGACTTTCGGGCCAGGCTACCCTCTGGCATTTCAATTAACCATTTATAAATGAAGAAACTACAATTAAATAAAAAGTTTCTATTAAGAGGCTGTTACATCATTTCCATTCTGTTTTGGAAGATGGCAGGCTTTATCTAAATGAGGTGGTGTGGCTATGTGAAACAGCTGGAGTGGGGTGCCTCATTAAAGGGGAGGAAGAAGGGAGGGGAGAAGGGAGGGAAAGAGTAAAAGATCCGAGAGAAAGAGGCATGGAGTGGGAAGAAGGAGCAGGAAAGGCAGAAAAAAGAGGCGTAATTAAAAAAGTGAATGGAAAGAAAAGATGGAGGGGGAGAGAGGGAGAGAGAGAGTTAGAGAGAAAGATAGCTGCTGAAGGGTTGAGAGGGCTGGCCGCAGGGCCAGGCAGCATGACCTTGCTACTTAGGCCCTAATTACATGTTGTGAAACTTTAGTCGGCTCACAGTCATCTAGCTGCACTGGGCCTCCCGGAGCACAGACAGACAGAGAAATTACAACACCATTACACACACTTTAAAAGAGACAGAAAGTGTGAGAGAGAGAGAGAGAGAGAGGGTGAAAGCAAGAAGGACAATTGTGGGGAGGGGAAAATTGAAGAGAGAGCGAGTGAGAGAGAAGGAAGGGAGGCTGATGTTGCTTGGCGTTTTTGAGAGAGAGTAACAAAGCGAGAGGGATCTCCTTTGTACGCTGCTGCTGAGTGGAGCACTGGTATTTTTACAGGCCTAAAGATCTGTGCACTCATAACAATGTGGGTACACAGCACTCAGCAGGGGTGCCTCTGTGAAATATGCCCCTCTGCACCCTCCCCTCTTTCTCTTAATATCCTCCATCCCCAATCTGGTAAACTCCCCTCCCTTAACCTACACACACACACACACACACACACACACACACACACACACACACACACACACACCTTCTGAAGCCATGAGGCTGCATTAAATGAGGCCTACAACCCTGAGCATTTTAAACAGACACTCACACACACACACACACACACACACACACACACACACACACACACACACACACAGTACAAGCATGAACACATGCAGCTCTTTTACACACTGACACTTAATAGTTCTGTATGCACTGACTCACTCTGTCCCTCTGAGGCAAATGTGGGTTTGCGGCTTGTGTGTGTGTGTGTGTGTTAACCTGGTGGTTGGAAAGGTGACATCTGGGAGTCACATTTACTTTCAATAACCTCCCTCCTCTTTCCCCATCACCCAAACACCACCTACTGCCCAGTTCAGTGTGCCTGCCCCGCTACCTTTAGTTCCACTTTGGCAAAAAGTGAACTGTGCCCACACTCTCTCGCCTCCATCTCATCTCATCCTCTCGGCATCTGTCTCACCTCCGTTACTCCCTCTTTACTCTGACAGTTTCAGGGGATTTGCCCGAATGCAATGCATTATGGGAAATTTAGGTGGACCCTGAGGTGTAGAGGAGGGAATTCCAGCATGCAGCAGAAAAGAGAAAAGGATTTTTTTTTTTGGGGGGGGGTAGAGAAGGAAAGTGTTTTACTCCACAGATTTTCGGTTTTATTGGTTCAACGTGCAGTGGGTCACACACACACACATACACACACACACACACACACACACACACACACACACACACACACACACACACACACACACACACACACACACACATGGGCAATGGGCTTCCTTCCTCGGGTTCATAAAATGCTCCAATCTTGTGGAAAAAAAACATATTTTTGTGTTTATCAATGCCTAGCTATACTGACCTTTCCTTCCTTCTTTCTTTCTGTTTTCATCAAGGCTAGCATACTTGGTGTGTGTGGTATTTCTTTGTACATGTGTTTTCACATGCAGTGGTTGTGTTGTTGGTTTTTATGATGCATTATATGCCATAATATGTGGTTTGTAGGTACTGCGGCTGCTGGGGAACCAGGGTGCTAATCTAATCTTTTTACCTGGTCTGTGTGCAAGCCAATATAAAGAGAAATGTTTAAGATGAGGCAGATGGAAATAAGTGCTTTCAATTTACATTAGATTTTTTTAAAGTAATTATTTTTATGATGCATTTTAAAGAAATGCATCAAAACACTGGGAGATCAAGAGGTTGCACAACACAAAGACAACATAAAGCACTGTTCCTTGGCTGAACGAGGAAACGAGTAACTTTGTGTGTTCATGAGTGTGCATTGATTAGAGCTTAACTGCTTGCACTCATTTCCTGATATTAATTGGTGAGGTGAGGTCTTATCTCTGGCTGATCACCTGTCTGAAGGCAAAGTGAAGCAGAGACACGAGTGACAGGGTGAGAGACAGAGTAGTCGGTGGAGTGTGCAGAATTGCTATCTGTAATCTGTGATCAATCTTGGCCGAAGTGGCTGGTATGAGAAGGAAGTGGGGTCGACCCTTGTGCCCCACCATCCCCCTCTGTCCACTCCTACCCTCTCCACCTCCTTCCTTGTCTCAGCACCCCCTCATCCCAGGGGTGGCTTGGTCAGCCCTGAGGGGAGAACATGCTGCAGAGCAGGCAGACAATTTTCAGGCTGACTGCTTTTACTTTCGGCCCAACCAAGGCCTCATGAAAACAAACTGACAAAACAAAGGACAGCAAATTAATGACCCGTGCCCCCCCCCACCCAACCCCAACCCCTGACGATTGACTCCCGGCTTGGCACGTCCCCCCCTCCCAACCCCCCTCCACTTTTGTCCTGACTTTTGATCCCCTCCAAATCATGCATGCACAGACACACATATCTGGACATTGACAAACGCACACATACACACACATTACTACCACCATCACCCTCTTCCTTAACACTGTGAACCGTGGCATCTGGTTTAGATTGTCACAGGAAGAGAGAGACAGAGACATACAGAGGGAAAGAGTGAGTGTGACTGTGAAAGAGAGAGAGAGAGAGAGAGAGAGAGAGAGAGAGAGAGAGAGAGAGAGAGAGAGAGAGAGAGAGAGAGAGCCTTTCTGTCTGTCTCCGGACCTTCTTCATTATCATGTGTAAATATTAATGCAATTTAAAAAAGAAACAGACATGGAGACACACTGGGTGAAGAGGGGCTTGTGGAACAGCATGCTCTCGGTCCAGACATTCTTTTTACATGTAAGGCTCGTGCAAGACTGTGTTCCATGAGACGGGCGCTCTTCAGACTTTGTCACTTCACCACAATGTTTCAAGCTGTCATTTATACAGAGGATGTGATTTTACATGGGTCTGGCATTACAGTTGCATTAGCTTTACAATGTGATGACATATTATATTCTTTGGTAGCTATTGTAGGCCACAATAACACAGCATTATTTTATTTATTGTTTTTGCAACTTGTGCTGATCTGTTACGTTGCATGCTGCTTTTCCACACAAGGCGTCTTATATTTGTTGTTGTTAATCACCCCTTTTTTATAATTTGCTGTCTGCTGTGTGTGTGACATTCATGGAGATCAGAGATCTGATGAGAGTACAGATTAAGGCAGATTCCACGGCTCTCTTTGACATGTGGTGAACACTTTGTGGGCACAGCTTTAGGCCATTCTCTGGGCTCACCAGAGCAAAGCCAGAGTCAAGAGTGCTGAGGTCAAACTGTCTGATCATACTTCTCATCACCACCTCCTTTCTGTCAACAAAACAAATCTATCATATGAGCCAGGCACCCAAATATAATGAGCACTACTGTCTAAAAGCTGCTGCAATATGTTGTGTCTTTTGCATGTACCTGCACTTCTTGAGAATTTGCAGAGCTACTTAGGAAAACTTTATTGGTCAATCCACAATTGCACATAATTTGAATGTTGGCCCGTTCTGTGTGGAGTTTGGACGCGTTTTGCATTTTCACAGGGGTTTTTCTCTGGATGCCCTTTCCCACAGTCCAAAGATGTTTCCCTCACTTAATATTTTCGAGCATTGTAATTAAGGCTAGTACGGTATAGAGGATATGGTTATTGATGAATCCTTTGATTGAATTTCACCAATAAAATGTTATAAAACACGCAGCAAGTTACGGTACCAGAGCCCAAAGTGATGTTTTTAAACAGCTTATTTTTTAAACGACAGTCCAATAACCATAGGTGTCTAACTTCACAATGACGTTAATAAAGAAAACATTGCGACTGAAAATGAGGTAGCCTAAAATACTGTACTAAAGTTTCATTAGGATTAAGGGAGAAGTGTGTAAAATCACATAATTCAACTCTTAATTCAAGTACTGTAATTGTAAAAGTTTAATATTTTCTAGATCAGATTAGTGTTGATTTGTGTGTTAACCTTGGTGAGGACTAACAAAACAATATGCTTAAGTTAATAGTGGTGACAGATCTGATTTAGTGAGAGCAAGTGACAAAGAGAGAGAACACACACTCACACACATGGACGCGCGCACACACACACACACACACACACACACACACACACGCACACACACACACACACATTCCTGTGGGATTAGTCAAAAAGACTATGAGCATTTCATCAAGTGTTTCCCATTCAAACAGGCTTGAGAGCAGATCCTTGGAAAAACTCAGGTCACTGGCCTGGGTTTTGGTTATGGCTTAATATTTAAACTGGGAACTAGATGGATTGAAAGTGAGTATTATCAGTCATCGCTGAATTATTAAGGCCTGTGGTATCCACACACAGGCTAACAGAAATACACTTGCTCGCTCAACCTCGTCTCATGTCTGGTAACTGGTCACTGCAGCCAGATTTATAGCTAATCAGTCTATATCGGCAGCAGTCTGCCATGGACTGGGCCAACTTTAGAACATTACACATTACCACACAAGGAGGGAGTGATGTCAGTATGAAGAGAGGGATAGAAACCGAGTGAGGAAAGGGAAGAAAGAAGGCACAAGGAGGAGAGGAAAGGAAGAAGGGCAGGACAGAAGTGAGTGAGGCAACGATGGAAGACCAATGAAAAGCAGGAGAGTAATGGTGAAAGGACATATTTAAGGAGGAATAGAATAAGGTGGGGAAAAAGGTATAGGTGATAGGGAGGCACTCTGCCCCCCTCTTTCTTTGCCATTAGACCCCTTGCTCATTAGTCAGTCCTTGTCGCTAAGGCATTGACATCTCCAGCCTTCCATAAATAGAGCTATTGATCTCTCATAGTATTCACATACGCAATTTAAATCAGAACAAATATATTTCTTTAGCACTACTTATCTTACTCAGTGTGTGTGTGTGTGTGTGTGTGTAGGATTGAGATAGGAAGAGCAGGTGTATTTGTGCATGCCTTCCTGTAGTGTACAGCCAAACAAATCCAAAAGAAAGTCCAGACAAAGAGTGTGTACTTGCATTTGAATGTGGGATTGTGTTCGGAGTTTCTTCTCATTGTATATCTTTATGTCCAAACTGTAATGTTTCTGTTAAGAGTATTGACAGGAGCTGATACATCTGTCAATACTATTGGCCATTAGTCTGAGAATGAGGTCAAAGCTTTTGTCAAGGCGAGGTCACTGACCTCACAGTTCATTTAATGAAAACATGACCACAAGGGGACCACAGGAAACTTCATTAATATATGGACACTAAATTGCAACCAAGACTTTTACTTTTACTCTTATTTTAATATGTTGTATTTTAACTTGAAATTGCATACTATTCAATTTAGAAACAGGTGCAAAGACTAGAATCTAATAAAAAACAGGTAGACTTAGGGATGGGCGATATAGAGACTATCAGATATCACAATATTCTTGACCCAATACATCAATGTCAATAATAGAACGATATTGTAGGGTCTACAATTGGCGCTTTAACAAATCATTTTACCAATTAGATTTTAGATATATAATAATGTGGATATATTGACTAACTGACTAAAGGCAGAACAGTCTGGTAGGTTCACTTTACTGTAATGCAGCCTGTAAAACCAGCACAAGACAACACTTACGGCATATTACGAAAAACATACAAAATCTAAGACGATACTTAGTCCAATACATCGATATCGATAGAGATGTGTGTGTGTGTGTGTGTCTGTGTTTGTGTGCGTCCATGTGTGTGTGAGTGTAATATTGATTGCCCAGCCCTAGGTGGATTCCTGTATACTACTATCAACAGAAGTGTGCAGAAGTCGACCACTTTAACTTCTGTAAACTGATTTCTAATTCATCTTTTTATCAGTTCTACCCTGACTGGTGACCAAGTTGTTCGTATAGCTTCAGTAACACCATCATTTTTAAGCATTTCTAGAGTGACTTTCCATGAAATCTCCTCAAACTGGGCCAAACTTCTATCTTAATCAATATCACACAATTGCCAAAGAAAGCCCCACGTGTGGTTACAAGAGAGTCACATCAGTTATCAATATCTGAGCGTCTGTATTATGATGACACCGTCGTGTTTTCATCTTGAGTACCAGTCCACCGCAGCAGGCCAGTTTGCACTGTCTGACCAAACCACAAGCGTACGGTCACAGATGGATTCCTCTAAAGCCCCTACAAAACAGCCACCAACTGCCAGCCATCAAACTCCACCACCACATAACCACAAGCTAACCACTGAAAGTGTAGGAAACTGGGGAGGGAGGAAGGAGGGATGAGAGAGAAAAGAAGTAAAAGGGATTGTGTGATAAGATGTTGAAAAGGGAAAAATAGCAAGAAACAAGTGCAACATTGCTTAAAGAAGTGACTTGATTTACATCTCTTTCACTCCATCTCTTCAGTCAGTTGCCATATGTCTTTTTCTTCATCCTTTCCACATGCACAAACACCGCCATGGTAAAAAAAGACAGAGAAGACAGAGTGAGCTCCAGAGAGCAGCACCATCATCACCATACAAACAGCCAAACACTCGGGCTATATGCTAATGAGCTTCCTAATGACCGTCGCCACTTAGGCACTGCTAATTAAAACCCATTTGATTCAAAGACACTTATCAGGCTCTAAGAAGAAAAGTAAAATTTCCCAGGAAGGCAAGCAGAGTTATGGCCACCTTTGGTATTTGTCAAAGCCCTCCCACGCCTCCCCTCCCTTTTCTGCCCTTGTGTCTGTCTCTCTCTGTCCCCCGGCTCGATTGCCTCTAATGGACACGCTTTATCTAGGCTGACCTAACCATTGTCACAAGGAGCAGAATTTGTGAGCTTTTAGAGTGGGTACACTCATCGATGTGCTGGGGGTGGGGGGTGGCAGTGACTGGGAGTAAGCGGCGGGTGCAAGGAGGGGGTTGCTTGGCAAGTGTCCATCCATGCACTCTCCAGGCCACTTCGTTAGCGACCACATACACATCTCCCTGTCCCCCTCCTCTGTGCTCAGCTATGCAAATAGGCTGCCAGTTAAATGCTGAATGAAAAGTGAGATATGAGCTTTCCACTCATCTGTGGAATGGACAGGACAGACAACAGAGAGGTAAATGCATAGCTTTGGTGTCTTTTCATCACTCAGTGATGGAACTTCTAATTGGAAAATCATGTTTGTGTATGTTCTTTTCTCCTCACATTTCCTCACATTTTCAGAAAGAAAGAGGGAAGGAATTGGACTTAAATTGGCCAAAACAAAAGAAAGTTAGAGATAGAGGGAGGCAGTGAGAGTTTGTCCCCTCAGCCCGGAGGAGAAACCGGATAGGGCCATTTTAAAAATCGCCTAACATGCTCGACACAATAGACAGCTGAGAAACTTGAGCCTTGTTTGATTTGAGTGTCAGGGTAGGAGGCACTAATCTGTGGACATGGCAGGCACAGGTGGTGAAACAATCAAACACACACACACACACACACACACACACACACACGCACAGACAAATTGTAAAGATTGAAAAAACTAAAATGGCAACAAGCAGAACTGTTTACATAACCACACTTTCATGCCTACAAATTCACACAGGCTTGTATGGAAATATACAGAAGGGAAACACATGCAAACAGCCGCCATAAGATACACACAGAAGCACACACGTGCATGTCCGCAGCAAGCTGAATTGCTATGGAGCGTGGTGTTGTTTTACTGGGACAGATAAAGACAAGGTGGATCAGATTCCCAGCTCCGGTTTCCTTCTCCTGCCTTTCACCTTCCTTTTTATGTGTCAGTGGCACACGCCCTGCCTCAGTGATGGAGCACTGATTGAAAAAAAAGACATGGTAATGTATCTCAAAGGGAGGAAACAAGCTTTTGAGGGGTATCCTGGTATACTCACAGCTGTGTCACATGTTTTAACACATTGTAATTGGCCTCTTAGCTCAGATTTCTTGTTTATCTGTTTTTATATATTTGCTAAAGCAGAAATTAATTTAAAGTAATTTACCCCTGGATAATGAGCAACGGTTAACACGTAAAGTCCATTTAGATCATAAAGGACAGTGTGGTTCAAAGGTTTAGGAACCCCAGGTAAAAATTTGTATTAATGTGCATAAAGAAGCCAAGAAAAGATGGAAAAATCTCCAAAAGCATCAAAGGACAGATTAAACAGTCGTATAATATGTCACAAAAAGTTAGATTTTATTTCCATCATTTACATTTTCAAAATAACAGAAAAAAAATGGCATCTGCAAAAGTTTGGGCACCCTGCAGAGTTTGTAGCATGCACTGCCCCCTTTGGAAAGCTGAGACCTGACAGCATCACGGACTGTTCTCAATCATCGTCTGGAAAGACCAGGTGATGTCAATCTTTAAGGTTTTAAATAGCAGTCATCAGGAACAGTGGAAGTTAAAGCAAGATCTGGAAGACCAAGAAAAATATCAGACAGAGCAGCTCGCATGATTGTGAGAAAAGCAAGTCAAAACCCACGTTTGACTGCACGATCCATCCAGAAAGACCTGGCAGACACTGGAGTTGTGGTTCACTATTCCACTATAAAGAGATACTTGTACAAATATGGTCTTCATGGAAGAGTCATCAGAAGAAAACCTCTTCTACGTCCTCACCACAAAAGTCAGCATTTGAAGTTTGCAAAGAAACATATAGACAAGCCTGATGCATTGTGGAAACAAGTTCTGTGGACCAATGAGGTTAAAATAGAACTTTTTGGCCGAAATGAGCAAAGGTACATTTGGAGAAGAAAGGGCACAGAATTTAATGAAAAAAAACCTCTGCCCAACTGTTAAGCATGGGGTTGGATCAATCATGCTTTGGGGTTGTATTGCAGCCAGTGGCACAGGGAACATTATACGAGTAGAAGGAAAAATTGATTAAATGAAATTTCAGCAAATTTTGGACGCTAACTTGATGCCATCTGAGAAAAAGCTGAAGTTAAAGAGAGGATGGCTTCTACAAATGGATAATGATCCTAAACACAACTAAAAATCCACGGTGAATTACATCAAGAGGCGTAAACTGAAGGTTTTGCCATGGCCTTCACAATCTCCTGACCTCAATATAATAGAAAATCTATGGATAGACCTTAAAACAGCAATGCGTGACAGACAGCCCAGAAATCCCAAAGAACTGGAAGACTTTTGTAAGGACGAATGGGCGAAGATACCTCAAACATAAATTAAAAGACTCTTGGCTGGCTACAAGAAGCATTTCCAAGCTGTGATACTTGCCAAAGGGGGCAGTACAAGGTATTAACTCTGCAGGGTGCCCAAACTTTTGCAGATTACATTTTTTTGTTTTCTGTTATTTTGAAAGTGTAAATGATGGAAATATAATCTAACTTTTTGTGACATATTATACGCATGTCTAATCTGTCATTGGATGCCTTTTGGAGATTTCTCCATCTTTTCTTGGCTTCTTTATGCACATTTATACAATCTTTTACCTGGGGTGCCCAAAATTTTGAGCCCCACTGTATCTCTAACCTGAAACACTGAACGCAGTTAGTCATTAAACTTTATGTCATTTATAGTGTCAGCATTGGACAATCTGAATAAAGCGTGGCCCTGATCTTCCTGGTGTTACAGCTCCTTTTGTAAAGTGCACATCTCAGTTGCTCCTCAGCATACTCAGGCACAGGCGCAAGTGCACACACACACACACACACACACTCTCACACACACACACACACACACACACACACACACACACACACACACACACACACAGTCTACAGGTACTTATATCAACATAATATGACGTTTATTAGCATTACCGTCACTTCTGAACAAACACAGAACAAGCACAAGCAAATGCATAACCAGCTTATGCATCTCAGCCAGGCAGAAAAACAGGCCATGCCTTTGCTATTCATGCAACACAAAACCTATCATAGACTGTCAGGTGAAGTAACTTGAACACCAGGTATTATTTGCTAATCTTATTTACACTCTGAAAGTGAGCAGTGGAGTGTAAATCTTTAGTTGTATCTGGGCAGGCCTCCACCTTACACGTAAGAATGTTGCTGCTAACACACTAACTTTGCTCAATAAATTGCAGCCAGCGATTTCCGTTTGCTTTAATTAAGTGAATCAAGATTGACATATTGGAAAAGTGTTGTTTGTTGTGCAATGTCCACACAAATCATGATACATATTTGTTTTTATAAAAAGAATTGATTGACTTAATATTTATTTTGATGCATTATAACTTTATCGGTATTTCTCACAGCTTGCCATTGAGAGAGACTGGATTTTACACAAGAGAAGGGAGTCTTCCCCAGAGGACCTCCCCCTAACTCATAAATTTATAATAATAATAATTTACATTTCATCCTGGCACAAATACCCAATACCCAGAAAGACACATGCTCTTTATTCACCTCTATGTTTTATTTTACAACACACACACAGACACACACACACACACACATACAGACGCACACACGCACACACACACGTTTTGCCCCGAGGCCAGTTTCTGTAATGGGATCCTCACTGTTATTTCTGCTGAATAAAATAAATCCCACTAATTAACACGTTAACATGATTGATGGGCCTTGATTCTGCAGGGAGCAGGGAACGTCTGTCTGCACTCAAGCTGCCCTGCTGCTGCCTGCACACAGACAAGGAAAGGTTCAGGCAATAAGACATACAGTGATGGAAATGGAAATATGAAACATTTTAGACTTTCACAGTAAATAAAAAAGAGACCTGGGTCAATACAAGTTAGTGATTGAATATTATGTCTGACTACATATTTTTAATGAATACAAAGAAAGACGTGATGCATGATGCTAAATTTCAAAATGTCATTTCCTGAGGTTAAGCACAACTATGTACCATGTATAATCTGTACACAACAGTAGATAAACTGTTATTGGAGAAGCATGAGAAAGGGTATTAAATAGGGCGAAGTGAACTGATTTGTTAAAAAGACATTAGCGCTGTTCACATGTTTGAGAACCAAACAAGGAAGTAAGGTGTGACATTGTTCAGTGAAGGGACGTGACGCGGGGAGCAATCAGAATCTAATCTGTCTGCAATAGAACTCAAAGACCGAGGATACATACAAATGACCTGATAAAAACCCTCAAACAGACATTAAACATTCAAAGTCACCTTAAGAGGAAGGTGGTAATGGAAATGCTTGAATGTTAAGTAACTGTGGGTCACACCACAGCCACGTACACACCAAGCAAAAAACAAAAAAACTGTGAAAATGTAAATGCTATTGAAATAACTTAATTATCAGATACTTAAATGAGATTTATCTCAACAATGTTTTTTTGTTTTTATCGCTGTTATTGTCACTTTTTCTACTCAAACAAAAAATTACTGTGAGATTCTAATCCTGATAAGGTTTGTGGATAAGAATAGATATGCTTCATAAAATTGGTTCAAATAAGACACAGTTGCGTCCATTAATCCTGTAGGTAGTTGATGCCTATTTGAATATGATATCAGACTTATACCACCTGGGTAGCTTTGCCAGCCACATCTTTGACCCATCAGGTCCACTATCAATTGTAGGTTTCTCGGCCTTACTAGGTAGACAAGTAAAGCATTGTATTGACAGTTGAGTATGGTACAATGTACCTGTCTGTCTGCCTCTGTTTTCCACCAGCCTCTTTTTCTTTGGGCAGTTCTGGGAACATTGTAAAGTGAAGGGGCTGTCAGGGGGCTTTGCCCGCTGTGCCCGCCCGTTCTTTATGAATGAATTAATCAACAGTGACACTGCACTACATGCTTTTTCCTTCCTCATTATTTTAATTAGCCGTTTATATGGATGCCCCCCACCCCTTTTGCATTTCATTAATACATTAACATGCACTTGACAAAAAGAGCAAGGACACAATTGCGGTTGCTTGGCTGGTCACTTTGTAGTCTCCCGCTTGTCCACTTCGCCTGCCCCACCGACAATCTTCCTCCTTCTGTCCTGCCTCTAGCTCTGTAAAGCAACTTCTAGGAAAGTTATCAGTAATTACTGTTATTTTATGCTAATGAGCATGGGTTTGCATTAAATGAGATACTGGGAGTATTTCAAACAACAGATGCACACGTGTAAAGCTTGTAGTTGCCAAATACAATTGATAGTGCCCCCTCCCCCTTTCCTTACTGCATTAAGTTACTTAAAAATTCTCAGACAAAGAGGAAAATTACACAATTTTTACACACACAGTGGGTCAGTGTCATTAGCGTCCATTAATACTCCTTCACACATTTCCTGTCTGCAACAGAATGGGAAAAATCTAAAAAGTAAACAAGTTTTCATCCTTTCCAGTGGTCGCAGGGGGAGAGGGGCACTGCGGGTGTTTGTGGGTAAGTGAATGTGTGTGTTGTGAGCGTGTGGCAGCTGTGCGTATGAATGACAGGGTAGACCTATTATGTTTGTGTGGAGTGGTAAGCGCCGACGTGTGAGGGTGTGTGTGTTTGAGAGTGGGTATGTGCGAGTGTGTGTTAAGACGTGTGTGAGAGGGCAGTTGCTACGATGATGAGGTGAGAATGATGAAGCCCATTCCTCAATATAGGGCACCATGTGCAGCTCATATGTTGGGTCTTTGTTAAAGGGTTGTTCATCAGAACCTCTAAAATAAAATAACACACACACATACACACACATGCACGCACACACGCACACACGCATAAGCCCCCCACTTTGGTCTGCTATTGCCTGCAGGCACAGAGTGATTGACAGTATCCAGATTGCCAGATTGTTCTCAGAAGCGTGGAGAAATGACATCACACTCATTACAACTTCTAAATATAAACAGTCACACTGCATGACTGACAAGTCAGTATACATGCATGTGTGCCTGTGTGTGCCTGTGTGTACGTGTGTGTGTCTGTGTGTGTCTGTGTGTGTGTGTGTGTGTGCATGTTTGTGGTTCTCCTGTAACCTGGTTAGTGTTTGTAGTGTATATATGTGTGTGTGTGTGTGTGTGTGTGTGTAGGTGTGTACTATTCCAATGTGCATGTATATGTCACATTGGGTTATAGTTAATTGTTCAAAATAAATGTTACTCTACCCACCGGTGATTGATTTAATTAATCCTGTAACTTGTTAATCTTTTGTTGCTCTCATCCATGAGTAGCTTTTGTTCATTTACCGGTATGTTATTCTATTGTAACTATTAACAGGGCATTGCTTTTAAAACCATTGATTCTTAGCAACCCAATCCTTTATAAATAACGGTTACAAAAATTGCAGCTGGTGGTCACAACCTTAGTAATTGTTCACTTAAAACATATAAAACAAAGATGCTTAGTTATTTCTAAAGTATCACAATCGCGCTGTGATTTAAATCAACTAGTGGGTGTTAAATGATTGAAAATGGGAGGAGCAGTAATAAGCAGTGGATGTTGCTGAGGGAGGTTTAACTAAGAAAGAGTGGATTGGTGGTTGAGGAAAGAGGGTAGGCTTACATGATAGCAATAACTCTGGCTGGTACAGATATAACTTTTCATACCCTTATAAAAGAATAGAGAGATGTAGATCATAATGATTCAAAAAGTAAGAGTAACCAACTACAGACAAGCAGGAAGCCGCACACAGACGCACAAACACACAAACCATATGTGTGTGGGCTGGTGCTGAGATGAAGGCTTCTCCAGCTTGTCTGGCCAGCACATTGTAATTTACAAGCGCTCAATGTCACGTTGAGATCTCAATTAAGCAGCTTGGCTACACACTCGAGCCCTCAGGGCTGGGTTGAGCTGGGCCCATATTCTGCCTCTCTGGCCCAGGCACACTGTAGAGTACTGTGCTCCTCCAACTTCTGCACCCGCCCACCCGCTCCTTCTCCCGCTGCCAACAGACAACGTCAACAGTAAATATTTGAGGTTAGAGACAAAGAGGGGAGAAGGGATTCATTTAGCTCATTTGAAAACACGACATTGTGATTAACAGTCAGGCGGTCTGCGAAACAAGACGATATCATGCTTTACTTATAAATGTCCTTGAAGTTCCAGATGTACTTTAAACAAAAGTATGCAAGCAACTTATTAAAGTTTTGTAACACAAGCAAAATTGACAAAATGACAATGTGGTATAAATAAAAAGCTGAAGAGGAAGTACTATAAGATGAGAACATGATGAGAGAGTCAAGGAGAGACACAGAAACAGAAAAGAGAGACAAGTCATACCCCGACATGCGCAGAAACAGGGCTACTGACTGAAAGGAACTACAGAGACACCATGTGCTGGAATAAAGCAACAAAACCTCATAAGCTGCCACTACTGTTCTGTGATCGGATCCATATGGACCTTGGCCTTGGTCCTCCACCACCTGCCTCAAATATTCCCAGCACCTAACAAGCCAGCCAGCCTCCAACTGGTCCCAGACACATTTTACAAGCGGCCATATTGATGGCTATTGAGCTAGAGTGCTATTTAGCTCACCAGAATTCTTAAATTATACACTAGGCAAGGGCACCCTCACACAGGGACAGAGGCCACATCAGAGCTTCCACTTCCAGTCCTGGCTAAACCTGGCTCTGAATCAAACTCCCAAACATGACACACTGGGTAAAACAATGCCAGCCTGAATGCAAATTGCATTTGAAAATAAACGAGGAAGCAATATTTGTCTTTTTTTTTTAAAGCTGAAGATATTTAAATCCATCAAAGAACGTGGTCTTTTAGCAAATTTTGCCTCAGTGTGAATGAAATATGTGCTTTTTATTTGGTTGTAACTGTTAAATCATGCAGACTGAACTGATGTTGAATCTGACAAATATACAAAATCTCCAGAAATTTAAGTATTTAGTTAAGTGACCAAATAATGTAAAATTCTGAGACTCCTTCCTAACATCTGGGAATTAAAAACAGAACATTAAAATATGACTTATTAACTTATTAAATAATGGCTCTGATGAAGCCCACATGACAGAATAAAATCAAAACATCATGCTGTAGAAAACGTGTCTGCTGTATGGTTCTGTTTAATAGAGGATGCTGCTGCTGTACTACAGAGGGCCTTGCATGAAGGCCTTCAGGAGCTCCGGGCCACAGTGAAAGCAAAAGGGCGTTGAGCCGGGCCAAAGCTCCTGATTGGCCTTATCCTAACGAGCTGCAATTACAGCCCTGAAACCCACGGTTACTGCAGTGGCTTTAACAAGCCAGCCATCACGCAGCCCACAATTATCATCACCAGAACTATTAAACGCGACGGCTACAGCCTTGTTAAATGCTCTCAAATGTGGAGGCCACACATTCTTCTCAGGACACTGGCTGACAGACGGACACAAACATGGGTGAGCCTAGAAAGCATTGTTCATTCACAACACAACAACTGCTATTGTACAGAGCTGTATCCCTCTCACAGGTCTGGTCCAATTTCTTTTTGATGTTTTCTCTACCTCTTTTTTAAAGGCTTTCTATGTATGCTGCTTGACTACAGTATGCACGGGGACTGAGATCCCTCCTGTGAGTGACCACAGTAACTTAGTGGTCTCCTGAAGCTTAACAGCTTAGCTGCTACGGCACTGCTCCAGCAGCAGGCTGCTCCCTGGTGGGCATAACCCAGTTGGGGCTTACTCACACTGGGCTTACAGTGGCTTCTGTGAGCTTACAGGATGAGAGGAAGGAGTGAGAAAGAAAAAAAGATGTGGAGGTTGGCACTTCAAAAACAACCTGACTGTGTTGGAGGGGTTGAATTGGATGAAGCAACCAAACTAAGATGAAAGAGTAACAGTAATAACATCCTAAAATGCTGAAAGACAGTGGGGAGAATATACCAAAAGAAACTGAATTCTCTGCACAGAAGACTAGAACTAAAAAGACCGAAGTGTCTCATATGAATATTTAAGAATATTTTAACTAATTTTACCGAAACAAATGGGGAATCATCGTAATAACAATGAGAACAGATGAATGTAAAACAAGAGGGACAAAAAAGTATTTTGCACCGTTCATTCAGGTGTCATTTTGTTTCTGGAGAGAAAAAAACTAAAAACTAAAAAAAGGAAAACGAAATATGGGAAAGGTGGGACCTTTGCCTCAGCTGGAATACAAGCAAATGAAAGAGTTCTCTTCACTTACTGGAGCACTATGAAAAAAGAGTCTGAGAAAGTTGTAAATGAGGAGTGTAAGAGAGTTCACTATGACAACATGCAACACAACATAAAGTAATTTGTTCTGTTATTGGCACGAATGCATAGGAAAGGGCTGCCAGTATCAAATAACTTTGGATTGGATATGTGTGTGTGTGTGTGTGTGTGTGTGTGTGTGTGTGTGTGTGTGTGTGACACAGTATAAAGCAACAGATAAATAAAAATATGAACATCAGGCCTTGAAATGTAATAAAAAAAGAAGGTCAAAGGAGGAGGTAGGTTGTGTTTGGGGTTAGCCTCTGCTCACAGTCAGGGCAGTGTGCCTGTCAGGCCATGCCTGGATTTGATTGGGCAGCTGGACTGTGTACTTGGCAGAATGCAGTAGAGTGGCGCAGATCAGAGAAGCAGTGATGCTCCTAGGGGATGTGGTGGAGGTTTGGCAGGGTCAGGGACAGGCAGGCCCAGACCGAGGCCAGACTAAGGCCAGAGGGAAGGACCAGGACTAAGAGCCAACTCAGAGAGTGGAGTCTCTGTGTAGGATACCAGCTCTGTAGCCAACAGCTCTCAGCTCTTGGCTGCCAAGTCCCATCATAGCAAGCTACTTAGACCTCCCTTGCAGCAATTTGATTCAGTAAATAATTTTTATTTAGCTTGTTACTCCGTAGAGGTGAGGTGTTGCAGGGCAGTATTATAAAGAATGCTTCAACATTTTGGTAAAAATAAATGAAAATAAATCAGAATGAGCACATTTCCTCTCAGCTACAGTTTGGTCCTTTTCCAGCAGCTCTTTGTATTTACTGTGCCTCGTTGTTGTACTAGTTTTTATCTGGCAATTACTGCTGTGGCCCACAGGAGAGGAGAAGTAAGCAGGGCAGGTGAGTTAGAGAGCAATACAAACGTGCACACACATTCTGTGTACGTCCTCATATATAATGTGTGTCTGTGTATGTGCACGGTTCAATGTGTGTGTGCGCCAACGTATGCTTGGCTGCCAAGTGTGTGATTCTTGGTCACTGTGTATTTTGTCAGGATTGTGATTAATGACTCGCCATCATGATAACATTGGAGGGTGAGACGCATTCATTCACACAAAGGCCCTCCTTGGGCCCTCTCTCTCTGCCACCTCATCTACTGAGAGGGCCAACAACTGGCCCTAACACCGGCCCTTTGTGCCTGTTAACCTCCACATTTATTTACCCTCCCACTTGTCCCTCCTGCATTTTCTCTGGCTCATTCTTTCTAAACACTTGATTTTTCACTTCTTAGATTGTATTCTGTTTAACTCAATTCTGCCATATTTTGTTAAGCACATTACAATACGCCCAGCTTGAAGGTGAACCTAAATCTATCCGGGAGGAAACAACCCCGCCGGCCAATAAGTGAACGTCCTTTATCTGTATCTACAGCAAGATCTGTAAGGTGTGTGTGTGTGTTTACATTTCATCCTTGGACAAATACCCAGAAAGACACATGCTCTGTATCCACCTCTATCCTCAATGTTTTACCACACACGCACGCACGTACGCACACACACACACACACGCACACAGGCTGCTGATTAATGACAGTCATTTGTCAGGCTGAGGTGGATAAAACAGTGAATATTATCTTTGTGCTAAGGGCCAGAGCAGATCTCACTCTCCCACTCGTGTCTTTCATAAGTGGTTGAACACAGTGGCACGCCGGGACACGCAGACAGCCAGCAGATCTATTCTCATTACTTCTCTATTAGGACATCAGCTTCCACTGATCAGGCCCTACATCTTTATACCGACATCAGAGAGGGAAAGAGAGGTGGACGAAGGGTATAGAGGGGAGAGGAGAGGAGGAATGAGGACTTTATAAAGGAGAGGGGAACTTGACATTTCTGAATTTGATTAATACTAGTCTAAATCATCCAATTTCAAGAGTCATAGTCCAATACTCCCATGGTAAATGCTATTTATCTGCCCTTATGTTGTCCTTCAGTGAAAAGATTAACAGATTTGCTTTGACCTTTTGAATCAGAACCAGGAATGAAAGGACAGGAGTGTAAACAGACACAATTTGCTTGGTCATTTTTTAAACTCATTTTCGGAAACAGGTTAATAAGCAAGTAAACAGGCTGTGGTAAAGCTATGACAGGGATTTTTAATTTAGATAATAAGATGGCATTTTTCATTCACCTCCTTTGCCTGAGAGTAAAGTCAGAGTGCTTGGCTTTCAAACGGTAAACTTTTCTTTGGGAGTCCATGAAAAAACAACAGTTCCTCGCAGTGACACCAAAATTAATGAAGCTTATTCAGTGGCAATGCCTTGTTGATAAGGGCAAATATTTTTCAATCATATCTGCATTTAGTGTGATACCGGAAGCTACTGACTGGCAATTGTTCTGACTTTTTGAGACATGTTCGACGCAAATCAAAACATAACTCATTTCCATGACAGCATTATCAAAAAACCGGTGTGGCTGAGATTACGATGATACACACCAGACGTTCTATTCCTGCCTTGGTGTATGCTGTGTGAATGTTTGAACAGGACAAACACAATGCTGAGTTAATGAAGGCCCTATCACTGACAGAAAGCACAGAAGGATCTGGAAACAAATATTTAATGTTCCCCATATTAGGTGGCTCAGCTGCAAATTCCTCAAGGTGAGAGAGTGTGACTTTTTATTTCATCGTGGAAAATAATACGGTGAAGTGATTACAGCAAGGTCAGGGTAGAGAGAGAGAGAGAGAGAGGCAGCTAACATTTGCATGTGTGTATAACATGCACAGCAAGATATTACAGTAATATTTAATATTTCAAAAGGTAATAAAATAAATGTCACAAAAACATGTATAATCATCAAATATAAAGCAGAAAAAGTTGCTAGAATAATGTTTTCATGTTTCCCCAAAACTAAACAGCCAGTTAGAGTTAGTCAACCATGGAACTCTGACCCTCTTTTCCCTTTGTGCCATCAAGTAACTCTTCATTTGGGTCTGACACATCCAACTAGGGCCACTCTCAGTATAAACAATAATCAATGAAAGACTCAGGTATCATTTCTTGCTCATAAAAAAAGAAACTGATGATTTGAAAAAAACACCCTCTTGTCTCCCTTCCTTTCTCTCATGTCAGCCCTTTCTCTCTCCCAACTATGCAGCCGATAAATAGCGCAGCATGCTTAGTTATTTCCTCATTGGGACAGACAGAGAATGAGAGGTGGGGCGGAGTGCCACTGCCTCTGTGTGCACCTGACTGCCGTAAATCACCGCCACAGCGGTCCCATCTTCATGCTGGAGATTTAATGAACTACCGCAGGCTTTTTATGCCTCTTAAGGCTCGCTGAGTGACCACTTTGTAGTTGTTCAGAAGAGAGGCGACGCTGCCTCTGCCCACTAAATCTTTCCTGTGCCACCGAGGATAAAATCTCCCTTTATTCATGGGCTATTTACCAGATCCAGATTTATTACGGGGAGTACTCTAACAAAAGAGGGGTGTGAGACAAAACCCCTACTTCCCTCCTCCCCCAAGGCAGGCTGGGATAGAGACCCTGGAGCCCAACGACTCATCCTCGCTGGGCTTGTTTGGTGGTGAGTGCCTGTTTATAGGGTAAAAGTGCAGTAGAGACCTCAATGTGCCCTCTCTTAATGAGTGCACTGCTGATGGCGACAAGAATGAAGCATGTTTACAGACTCTCTGGTAAGGGCATACATGCTGTATACAGGTGTATATGTGCATTCAAACTAGATGAAGTAAGTGTAAAAACAATATGCATACATACTATATCCCATCTGTCCCTTCACTGACCCACGGGTACCATGTTACCATGGTAACACAACCACTCTAAGCCCCTTGTTGTGTTGGCTGGCTGGCTGGCTAAGGGGTCATGGATGACAGGTCAAAGAGATACTTATAGATACATGACCTTTGTCATGGATTTGTCAAAAGACCTTAACAAAGCTCTATAATGTTTCCACTTCAAAAACTCACTGCTTTAAGTGCACATACATACACAAATGCACGTGCAAATGCACACACGTGCGGTCAGAGTGTAAATAAGTCTATACTGTAAGATTGGGATGGGTCTACACATTGGCTCCCTTGGCTAAGCATGCAAAACACTTTTCAGCATTACATTCCTTTGGCATTAAAAAGGCTAATGCTTATGCTAACAGCTCACCTGTCTATGTTCTGCTGTCTCACTGCTGCCTGCCACCACTTGTACCCTGCAGTTCATGGACTTTGCTGACCCAGCGTTGACCCTGTTGCATTGTGTCAACTTGTTCCTCCTGAATAGACCCTACACCCTCCTCCTCCTCATCATCCTCCTCCAATGGAAGGGAGATGTCCTCTCCACTGCTCCCAACTCCTACTTCTCTTTGTGTTTCTCTGTGCCAGGCTGCTATCTGCCCGTGCAGTGGCATCATTGCCTTTAGACTGCTGACTCCTGAAGCACCAAAACTGATTATAATCATGCTACGTGGTCTCTGTCATTTTGAGTCTCTATCATAACTTAAGAAGCTTAACTTCTTCTACCCTAACTAGAAACTAGAAGCGTTGCATTTAAAAATGACAAGCAATCTGTGGGCCCTTAAGCGGCAAGCAGACAACTGTGAACAGCGTTGAGCCCTATTGCGACAAACACACAAATCACCATATACTTCCTCACCCCTCATCCAAGAATAACCACACAACTTGAGTGTTTTGTTTCTACACTAAACAAGTCCTCACGGAGACTTTTCCAGGCTTCTCTGCCACTTTCTCATTAGCAGCATGAAAGAACCCTGCCGGAATCTCCACTAGTGCACGGGCACAGCTGTGAGCTTTTGAGTTTGAGCAAAAGTTTTCCTCAATAACAATTCATAAAAATAGCAAGCACATTAATTACTGAATTTGATCTCGCTAGAGAAAATCTCTGAGAATTTAAAGTTAGCAAAGATAAGGGGGACATCAAACAGCCACATGTGTTTGCTTATTTTTTAAAAAGCTGGGACTTGTTATCAGGGCTGGGCAGGACTTTAGTCTCCACACATCTTGTTGTTGTGGAGCCTTTCTAGTCTTGAATGCGCTGAGGAGATGGCGGGTGGTGGTTAATGGCAGGAGTGGGGTGTATGTGTGTGTGTGTGTGTATGTATGACGGGACTTGACCCCCCCCCCTCCCTGCACAGGCCCGGTCTGGATGGGTGCCAGAAGTTCTGAACTAATATTCACAATAATGTTCTTGCTCCGAGGGGCCAGCAACAGAAAACAGTGTGGAGTGGTGCCAGCTTTTACTCCCCTCCTGTTCTCCTATTCCACTGCCCCACTACACCTCCCTCAGCTCTGGGAGTCTCTCTTTCTGCAGAATAAAGTGTGTTTATTGATGTACTGTACAGTATGTGTATTTGCTGCATCCCAACACTGTTATTATGGCATTGTACAAAGTCTAAGTATGCACACAATTGATAGTCCATTTCTGTTTCTATGTGGTCACTTGCAATAACAGTATACCATTTCTTGTGATTAATAACTGAAATGGCAACTTTTATCAAGTGATTTTATTTTTTTCCCAAAAATATCCTACCATCTATGAACCTCACTGAATTTTGTTGCCACCCTTTGTATGTGTTTTTTAAGATTGTTTTTTGGGGATTTTTACGACCTTTAATCAACAGGATAACTTTAAGACAGTAGAAGGGAGAGAGAGAGAGTGTGGGCGACATGCAGCAAAGGACTGCAAGTTGGATTCGAACCCCCCAAGGAGTCTGCCCCAGATGCTTTATATTGTTTTCTTATATGGAAAAATACATATGCTACTTTAAATTAGATTT
The DNA here is from genome assembly GCA_026937815.1 of Etheostoma perlongum. NCBI lineage: Eukaryota > Metazoa > Chordata > Actinopteri > Perciformes > Percidae > Etheostoma > Etheostoma perlongum. The sequence goes on from CM049373.1 coordinate 19,534,160, forward strand.
TAATTTAGCTTGTACAGTATAACATAATGCCAATACACGCCTGTGTACAGCTAAGAGACAAACTTAATTTATTACAAAACACACATATAGCTACAAAGGCAGGATATGCCAATCAGTCCCCTATATATCTACATGTTTACTGTAAATCTGACCTCTCTTCCTCTTTATTGAGGAATTTAATTTAATGTCATTAGATGGTGTTTCTTTTGTATGAAATAGTTGAGCAGTTTTAAGATTGAACCAGCTGTTTGAGCAGATGATTTAATATCAAGTGGTTTGTAGTCTCATGTTGCTTCAAACATTCACAGATTGTATGTTGCATTCATGTGGTGTCAGAATAATTGGATAAATGAATTCAGACTGGGAAAATTTACATGAATACCGCCTCAAGTCTCTGAAAGTTGACAACATTCTTGCTACACGATTTGCCGTCATATTAGTAACATGATGGACAAAAGTAAAAGTAAACTTTTTATTAATTAAATTTTTGCTAATTTGGTATTTGCTGTCCACGTAGAGTTACCTGGATTAGTTGGAAACACTTTTTATTAGCATTAACCCTGATAAAAAGTCAGGTTAAGCAATATTTTACGGGTTTTACATTACTGGTGCAGCAACAAGTCAGGAACTATAACAGTGATATATAATTATTAACATGTTTAAACACTGAGCACAAAATACACCAAATACTTGTTGCGGTCATGATTTATCCAACATTACGACTTAAATCTCACAAACACCAAATTCGGAAGAATGACTTCCCAACTCGAGAATCAAGATCATCCAAGAAGCATGTGAATGCAGCAACAATGCTGACTGCCAGACCACTGTAATAGGTGATCAATGGCTGCATTTGTAATTAAGTAAACTCATAGTTTTTCAAGATGTCTTCCTGTTATTTCTTCTCCCTAAACAGTATTTATGACACCTGGTCAAATGCCAAGGTTCAACTTAGCCAGTCTCCATTTCTCACAGTTTCTAAATTCTCATCTAACACAAGTGAAGTTCATGTACTTATGTGACCCGAGCAGTGATCCCTGAATGGTAATTCTGTCTCAGACTTGTATTGAATATGGCCTTTGGCTCACTTCACAGCACACTAGTGGAGAACCAGTGTTTTATTGCACTCTGTATGTGTACGCTGGTGTATGTGAAGCACGGAGACAGTAATGTACTGTATCTCCTCTGAGCCATCACCTCTAACTACTCTTTATGGACCCTAATCACACCAGAGGCATTTATCTAAGCATTGTGTATGTGTTTGTATGCATGTAGAATGTTTGTGTGTGCTGGTTGGTTGTCTATTTTCATGCATGTCTGCATGTGTAGGTCCATGTGCACTGAATGTGTATGTGCATGTTGGTATGTGTATGTCAGAGGCATGCTACTGCTGCACCTCACCTCCCTCAACCACCCTGCTGGTTGTTTCATTAATGGCAGAATGCATCATACCCCCCGCACCCCAAAAAAACTGATGATGCTGTCACCCCGAAATCCCTTTTGTAGCCTTACCGTTGGGAATCACCATAAATAACCATGACATCATCCCATTCTTATCTATGGGACGTCCCATGCTGATCGATAGCATGGCTCTTGCACTGTAAATAGCTTCTAATGCCCCATCTTCCCCTTCAAATAGGTCTACATTATTTATGATGGCTGTTAGGTTACCAGTCCAGGACACAATTTATTTCACCCCACCCCTGCTCCTATTATACCGCTGCTTTTGACTCTTGATGGGGAGATTGGGACATGGGTTGGGAGATTGGGGGGAGACATTCAGAAATACACATCCCTGTGTTCTCAGAAAGCACCCACAAAAACACATCCACCTCAAAATCCTAGAGAGGTCCAAAAGGCTCATCACCGGAATGAGAATGTGAGAGGAGGACGGACGAAAAAATGAGGAGGAGCGAAAGTGGACCTGAGTGCTGCCTGGTCCCACCCTGTGGTAACGATGGGACATCCGTTACTCAGATGACAGTGAGAGTGGCAGGCCTATTTGCGCGGCCGCCGGCGTGCTGTGACGGATTGGACAGACAGAGCAGTTGGAGGCTGCGTGGAAATGACAGGCTGCATTTCCATTTGGGTGAAAAATCTGGCTAACGTGGCTGGGTGAGTGAGGAGAAAAGGGGACACATGGGCTGGCCAGGGCCCAGACTGTCTGCTGTGTACTTATTGGTTGGTCAGTCTACTTTTTAAGTCTGTCTAACCGTCTCTTTCTACTGATATGTGCATAAACTGCCCATCTGTTTGTCTTTTTGTGTACTGCTAATTTCCCTGTCAGACACACAAACATGAAAGCATGGCCCAACCATTTAATTTAAAATATTTTCACACCCGATACAGTTTTCATTTAAAGTACTGGGTGAACTACTAGCTCCGTCTTTCATGTTGGTTTTGAGCGATATGCACCCGGTATGCAACGTTTTTAAAACAGTAGCAAGCGTTAATACAGAGTGTCGGAGGAATACAGCAGCATCTCCTGCAGCGGGGAGGCACACTGACCGCAGCGTTCGTTAACATTAGCTAACGTTAGCTTCTTGTCTCATCTGGGGTCTGATAAACAGTAAATTCATCAAATTCAGTGTCCACATTGTTATTTCCAATAAACTGTAGCTGTCATAATTCACGTGACCCGCGTGAACGCGGATTTCATGTCGTGACTTTCGTAGCTGTTTGTCACTTTGCCTAAGATTGAATGACAAGTAGTACTCCCCCTGTTGTTTACTTGGTTACCATGACTTCGCGAGTGATGGCGTCCTGTCACTCTTCCAGAGAGCGGATGACAGTTCGCTTGAGTTCAGTAAAGCTGACAGCTTTGCAGAGTCATGTAATTACGACCTTATGACTTTTCATAAACTGCATGAAGGAGCGGCAGTGTGCGGTGTACATACCGGAAACCCTGCTGTGCATCTGCCCATATCATGGTGGCAGAAATGCTCAGATTTAAACAATTTACTAAATAATAAACTTTTCTCATTACGAACAATAAGATAGGATAATAGAGGAAACACTGCCATTTGTAGTTAAAGATAGAAAGATAGTAGTTGTATAGGTGCAAAATATTTAAGTAGGCTACCCCACACAGTCCCACACCTGGGAGTAATATGTCTATAGTGCACGTGTAAGGATATGTGTGTATGTCAGTGTGTATATAAATTAGTCGGCATGCATTTGCAGAGCTCTGCCAGCTACATGCTGTTGGATTGAGACAGACATGGCAGAGGATTATAGGAATTAAGGATGTCAATGAAACTGCTTCTCATATACACTAGAATAACACACCATTTCATATTCATCATTTAACACAAACACAAAACCATATACTAAGCAAGCAGCCTTCCTGTGAAAACTTGTATGCCTAAGGCGTGGAAATACACTTTTTGCTGAAGTGGACAGCTTACTAGTCAGAGAAGAGGGGCAGCAAAGTATTATTCTCCAAGCACAACCCAGGGGTTTGTGTGTGAGTACGGCCTGAGGAATGTTCATCCTCACGCCTCATTGGTGTTCTCATTGCTGTGCGCAGATCGAGCAGTGGAGATGGGACACCCTAGATTTACGGGATGTGTCAGAAGCCTCACATCCTTGGGCCCCCTGGGGCCAATCTCCTGTCTTGATCAGGCCTGCAAGGAAAACAGCCGTCCCTCACAGCCTGACATTGAGGTGGAGCCATCCAAACAACACAGGGAGGACGGAGACTGGTAGAAATGAGGAATGTAAAGAAGGGAGGGAGGGATGGAGTGATGGAGGGAGGCCACCTTTGGTGAGGACCGCCGCAGCTCTGGCAGTCTGATTCTACCCACATCACTAGTACAAAGTGATGAAATCGCCAAGTTGGCCTTCTGCAGAAATTGAAAGCTGATGACTTTATCTTCGTAAAGTAACAACAATGGGAAGTTTCCATGGTGAGCTATATAAACATACAGTGGCTGATCTGATCGAGACCTGGTGTCCAACAGGTGTTCTCATTCAGTAGCTATTATCCATAGTTCAGTCATAGCCTTGTAAAACTTACTTAATAAGAGAGAAATAAAGTGTGTGTGTGTGAGTGTGTGTGTGTGTGTGAGTGTGTGTGTGTGTGTGTAAACTCTTACTCTCTTCCCCCCACAGTCTTTCTCAGCATTGCTCATAAAATCCGAATCCTCAAAGAGAGGAGAGGTTCTGGCTGCCTAAAGCCCACAAAAGCCTTTTTGTCCCCTACCGGAACTGGTAGCTTTTTAGGAAGTGGAGCCCGGTGCCAGCAGGATGATTTATGGCTCTGTGTCCTGGGTGGTGGTTGGACCAAGTCCCACTGTCACTCAGTGCCAGAGAGAAGCACTGTATGGCCCAATCAGAGGTTGCCCAGAACTCTAAAGACATTACAATGCCTGTCATAAAGTGGCTTGGAGAGAAGGGAAGAGACCATAAAACAGCTTGCAGAAAGAGTTTGGAAGAGAGAATACGTATGACACAAACCCTGCTCTTAGAGACGCTTGCTTGGTCTGTCTTGGCATCCTTTCCTCTCCTCTCCTCTCCTCTCCTCTCCTCTCCTCTCCTCTCCTCTCCTCTCCTCTCCTCTCCTCTCCTCTCCTCTCCTCTCGTGGGCTGATGACAAAGCGTAATTTCGGCTGAGAAATTGATTTTGCAACTTTTTTTCTCATCTGTGCAGAAGACGCTAACTTGTTAGGACTTCACAGGGCTTGCCAGGACTGGAGATAACAATTAGTTTGTTGGAGATGTCAGAAATGGCCACTGAGTTTTGGAGGAAGAAATCCTCTCTGACGGATTGGTGCTGACAGCGCAGGCCCGACGAGGAGGGAGCGACAGACTCCCAGAGCGCCCTGTGTAGTGGAGGAACCTTTGGGCTGCATTAACCCTTATCTGTGAGCACCGATGAACAAAGTTCCCTCACAGACTACCTGCTGTAGCCTGAAAAATCCTATTACAGACTGCAGTGGGACACTTGGGAACACTCCACCGGGAAATCTGTCTCCCTCGGCACGTACCAGAGACAGGACATTGAGTTCTCTCTCCACCTCTTCAGCTCATTCTGCCTCTCTTTCATTCACTCTGACTGATTTAGTCTTTCTCTCTTGTACTCTTAATCCGTCTTTGTCTCTCTTCTGCCTCATCTATCACTCTTGTTTTCAGCCTGTCTTAGTTGTCTAGTTTGCCTATCCTATCTTCTCACATACTACCCCCTCAGTAGCTGTGCATACGCATGTTTTAAGTCCCTTTTTCATCCCAGTCACCCCACCACTCTCTCCCAGGAGGAGAAACACTATCTATTCCCCACCATCTTTGCATGAGTGAGCTGCATTTATCTGTAGATTTAAGGGTGACTGCCGTGTGTAGAGCTCAAGCTCCTGCCCTATGCGTTAGGGTTAGTTTAACGTCTAAAGTTTAGAAAACTATAATGCAAAACACATGGGCATACAGTATGCTGGATGTCTAATCCAATATATCCCGTAAGCATTCCCTTTTTATTGCTCAATTTACATCTTCAAACAATGAACAATGCTGGAAAGAGATACCCTGCAAAAGCTGCTGTAATGTAGTTAGAATAACATTCCTGAAGTCACTTTGAGTGTAAACAAGAAATGTAACTCTGTCAAAAACAAATGAAGTCTGATTGGCAGCATATGCAGCCTATAGTGTAGCATTGAGAGTTCACTTTAGAGAGAACACTTGCAGAAGAGTAGTAGTTATTGTGTTTTGTACATTTGCGGTATTGTCACTCCATGAAAGTTTCAAATGATTCTGATCTTGTTACAAAAGCTGTACAAGTGGTTCATTTTCCCCTTCTTTCAAAAGATAGTATTTTGTACTTAGTTCTCATTATAGAAAAAAAATGCATGTTTATTCTCACTATAATTAAACATCCCCTATTGTAATTATGCAATGACAAAAATTGATGGACTGTATCATTGTAATGCAACCTGAGATTGTGGGTTATTACCATGGTAATTAACCCCATTAAATACAAGAGCCACACTAATTTAAAATGTAACCTTCAAAAAAACTGTACAAACTATTAACAAATCAACAAAAAAAGTTAGTTAATTAGCACTTGGAGCAACAGTAGGCCTTAAAACTACTGATTGCAGAGTGATGCCATTGTGAGTTGCTGGTCCCAGGTGTGTGGGCAGGAGCACATTATTGTGTAAAACATAATGTGATAACACATATTCTGATCTTAAGCAAATCTAGTAATACCACAATGTAAAAATACCACATTAGTTAGTTAGTTTAGTACAGATGCTGTGTTGAATCAGTTGAATCACCTGTATCTTACTTCACTTGAGGAACTGCCACCATGAAAATTGAACTATACATGAACCTAACACTGCTGTTATATAATAATATAAAATAATAGTATATATATAATAATACTGCCAATACGTGTAGTACCAAAAGAGTGCTAGGTTTATCATCTTTGTATTGACTACTACTACTACATGTGTGACACAGTGCTTTGTAGATTAAAGTATCCATCAGCTGGTGTAGACATGACATACTTATTTATCTTATCGTTTAACAATGTGGATCAGGAAGCAGGATGCCATCACCTCACATGCAATACCCTCTCTGAGCAACCTTCTGTCAATCATTTGCTCCTCAGCACTCTGGCTTTTTGCACTTACTTCCTAGGCCACATCTGAGGGGAGCAGACAGGGCCAGCTCACAAATATTGACTTTCCAATAACATAAGAGTGCACAGCAGCCTATCATATGGCTTAAATTAAAGCATTATGACATAATAGAGCAAAGTCGGGGTTAAGACCTCATTACTGCCACCCGGGGCCTCTGCTTTCTCTCTGTCTAAACCTAGCAGCTCTCAGTTCTGGTTTTGGACCTGCTCCACTCTAATTGGAGCGGCAATATGAAGTAATTAGAAGAGGGGCACGATGTTACTGTGCTGAATGTGGCCTGGCCTGCATTTTGTAGCTCTTAAGCCAGTAATAAGCTCTCAAACCAGACCGCACCGTCCCATTACCCTTTGAGACAGAAGAGACATTTGAGTGAACACACACACACACACACACACACACACAGGATACATGGATACATGGATACATAAGTATCATATAATAATAATAAGAGATTGTGACTGTGTGTAGGTTATAATAGCCGTGAGAGCGTGAGCGAGAGTCAGACTAAAAGGACAGAGGGCCCTGGCTTGTGCCTGTTTGCGCAGCTCTGACCACAAACACAGAGAAAGTGGTTTCGTAGAGCAGTATTAGCTCTTGATTATTTGCGTTAACCGGTACTTAGATTTACTGCCTTGGTAATGCGATCTGACTGGTAGTTAAGCACTAGCAGCAACTCAGGGCAGGAAAGCCAGGACAGAGTTGCTGTTCCCCCTGTTTCACTGGACTGGACCAATAAAAACCCTGCAATTCTGCCCCTGAGTCGCTGTCTCTGCTTCTCGCTAACCCTCCCCATTGGGAAGACATTTGGAAACAATCAGCAGTGTGTTTTAAGGGAAGGCCCTTCCCCTATCAATCCCCCTCGATAAAGTATCTATGAGCCTGGCTCTGTGGCCCTGCACACGGAATTCATCACCTCTCTTTCCTGTACGCTGTTTAGGGGTCCCCTCATTTTCACTCCAATCTGTGCAGAGGGCAGGGGCACATTTTGAGTGTGTGTGTGTGTGTGTGTAAACCAGAGGTGGGTAGAGTAGCCAAAAATTGTACTCAAGTAAAAGTAAATGTAGTTATCCAAATAATTACTTGAATAAGAGTAAAAAAGTGCTTGATGAAAAAACTACTCATGTAGTGAGTAACTGTTGAGTAATCTGATTTATTTCTTAACACAAGCATCAATCAGACAGACAAAGATACAAAATAATCATATTTAGTCAAATTATAGTTCATCCAATCAATAAAATAAAATTAATTAATTAATTACAAAATAGCTTAAGTGAGAACCTTGTCACATCAAATTCACCTCTCCACAGCAAAAACTAAGATTACCGCTTCATGTTTCCTCAGGTTAGATGTTGAGTTTTTGAATGCCCACATGTTCATTTGTTTTGGTCGACACATAAGACGCCGCATAATTTAGCTGCTGTTTTGCACTTTTCCTAAGGTAACCATACTGTCACTATGAGGCAGGGGGGTCCTCCACATCTGTGTTGCCTTGGCGACGGTTGATTCTGACATCTTTGTTTTGCTACAACTGTAAAGTTAACCTGTCCCGCCCATAGACATATACAGTCTATGGTCCTGCCGCTGAGATGGTCACGTGACTGCACAACGACGTTTGATTGGTGAAACACAGTCACGTGGTAGAGCCTTCAGCGGAAGACTCTCTCTCTCTCTCTCTGTCAAAATATAACATTAAAATGAGACGTACGCTGGGGTAAAAACAATGACGGGTAGAATACCAAAGAGGTAAAAAGAAAAGTAACGAGCTCATTGTAGCCTGATGTAGCGGAGTAAGAGTACAGTTTCTTCTTCACTAATCTACTCAAGTACAAGTAAAAGTATAGTGATTTAAAACTACTCCTAGAAGTACAATTTTTTTCAAAAACGTACTCAAGTAAATGTAACGGAGTAAATGTAACTCGTTACTACCCACCTCTAGTGTAAACCTAGGGGATTTACTTTATTGGTGTATTTTTGAGGGTACGCATACACACATACACTTTTCAAACATGCAGTGCTGCAGCCCTTTTTTTGTCCAGGGGGAGTTTTGTAGACAGCTGACGAGGTTCGTTTGAATGAAGTGCTCCTATCTTGGGTGGAGTCAGTAGCTTTAAGGCTTTAGTAGGCAACACAAAAATTGTAATTCTTGTGCGGAAATTAATTCAAGCTGGTAAACTTTTCTGCATGAAACTTTCACTTCTCATTTTACTTCCCTCAGTAAAACATCGAATAACAAAACAATGTCTTAGAAATAATGGCTTAGACAGCGACTTTAAAGCTTTCTTGTTCCGGTAAGTCTTGCAGTGCACATCTTCCTCAGTGTATCCAGCTGAGTACAGATGAAGTAAATGTGTGTTATGAGGCAGAGGCATTTATATCCCACCGATGAGTGAATGCACCTGCACATCAATTCTATTATATCTGTGGCGGTCTAGACGTTTGTCATTGTGTTATTGAGTTGGCCCTGCATGTGTTTCCAATCAGCCTCCTTTTTTCAGCTCAGATTGTTATGTGTGTGTTGTGACTCTCACTGTGAGCTATCAGCTAGTCAGGTCAGATATAATGGGGGGAGAAACATGCCCCCCCTTGAGCTTTTCAAACAGGTGAACTCCTCCTTCCTCATCGCTCCTTTTCCTTAACTCCTTTTTCAATCAAATAAGTCCTTCTATTCACTTCAGATCTAATAAGGCCCGTGACCTTTGCCCTGCTTGGATGGACCCCTGATGAGAGCCTCCTTCACCTGGTATTGTGCTGCTGGCTACACCTTCCAACTGGCATAGCCCCCCTTACACCCGCCTTTGTCCTTCTGCAATTCACTCTGACTTTGTTCAGTTAGTTAACCTAGCTTCCCCTCCCTGCTGGGAACTCAGACAGAAAATGAGGGAGGAGGGTGTGAGGAGGAGAAGGTGGAGGAGAAGGGGGAGTAGTGCTAAAGAATGAAGGGGATATCAAAAATGTGTATAATTTTTTTCCCATCCTTTTTAACTGTGAGAGAATATAATATTACCCCTCCCCCCCACACCCACACACACACACACACACAAACAGACAAACACAAGCCACAACCAGCACCAACAGACAGATTAACCCAAAGAAAGGGATTGCCAATTAAATGAGAAGGCAGGGAGACAGCCACCCAGCTTGTTTTGTCTTTGGGATTTTTGAATTGACATTACTCCCGACAATCAAGCTCCAGTTACATTGAATGGGGAGCTCATCTCCCTCACAGACACCAGGAGAGACAAAAGCAGACACAGACACACGTGGCTAAAGACATAATGGGGTCGCACACTCTGCAGAAAGGAAGTTAGAGGGCAGAGTGTTTTGGTAGCTCAGCAGGTTATGGCACATTATGTTTACTTACTAGGATTTGGGCCTATGTACTGTAATTCAATCAATCCTAGAATTGATTAAATAGAAAACTATATATAAACTTCAACTGTTCATCAAAATAGCTGACGGGCTTTGGTCGTAGGAAGGCTTACTGTGACTGGTTGTTGTGACATACGGTATTCTAGACATTAGAGATGATTACTGTGATGGTAGTAAACCAATCAGAATCAATTAGAATCTGTTTTAATGTCCAAGTGTAAACACATACAGGGAATTTGACTCCAGCTTTTTTTGTGATACAGTCAGTTTGAAGCGTTTCATACAACTCTACAATTACCAGACAAGAATGTCCTCAGAGCATAATTCTGCAAAACCCCAGATTACATTCTATGCCAACAAATGTTTTCACTTCACATGCTACTATTTCCCCATTCTACAATACCTACCCATCACATCTACAGCAGATTATGGATAAGGTTAAGAAAAGATAATGTTATGGCAAATAAATTATGATCAAGTTATAATTAGGGCTAAATCATGAATTGCAGATTCTTTGAACGCGAACACAATTAATAAGATACTCAATACTCAATTATACTATAAAGATAAGGAATCAGATCATACACTGCAAGCATCCAGTTAAACTGACTTAGATAGGAGGTTGAAAGGTAGACTAAGTTTAACTTGGAACGCCTTAACCTAGTTCATTGTTTGTGGTGACTATCCGCATGGTCTACTGCTAAAGAGTTTATTAGAACACTGTAACTACAGTATATAGACAAAGTTAAACCCCACTTCAACCTGAGTCCATCTATACCCTCAGACCTCTTAGTCTAAGTTCATATTCTATGCTAAGCATTGGCTTTTGCCCTAACCCATCACGTTCAGCAGTTATTTTACACTCAGGTCTATCAAACTACATGTCCTAACTACTAGTCTTCCACAGCTCAGAAGTGAAGCTACATTTACAATTAAAGAATGTATAATTAAAAGGACATCTGTTTCCTCTGCAGCACAACTTAACAACCCCTTCTGTCCACATTCTGTCTACATGGTGACACTTTGCCCTCCTCACAATATCCGGTCTCACACAACAGATTTTAATGGTCTTTATTGTCTTCTTTACAATTCATTAAGAAGAGCCAATGAGACCCAAGTGTATGCTTTGAGCAGCTACTTCATAATTACCAGTGTCTTAGCAGCCAGTTAGTGCTCTTCTCATGAGAGAAAACAGGTCCCACGATGATGTCAGCGCAGCCGTTGTGTCCATGCGGTACAATGCATTGACAACCGCCATTCACATTGCCTTTGCAGACACAGGACTTTTCCACTTTGAATTTCTAAAAAAAACTATATGTGTGTGCGTGTGTGTGAAAATGTGAAAATGTGTGTCCATTGAGAGGTGTGTGAGTGACAGAGAGGTTCATCCCTAGCGCCTGCCTTTCTAAACGCTGCTGTGGGCAAGGCCATCTCAGCTGACAGTGGCTGGGATGTGGCAGGGGCTCGGGGATTAAGGGGCTTTTTGGAGGGCCGAGAGTGGCTCTTTCTCCCTGTGACAGAGAGAGGTGACAGGCCGTCAGCGCACAGGGGACAGGCGGACAGCCAGCCAGACATCTGCATTCATTCAGGACAACGGCTTATCCGTGCACAAAACATACGCCCTCACGAAACGCCCTCCATCCACACTCTCACACTCTGTCTTACACACACATGCACACATAAGGGTGCATGTGGACACACATGCAACACACAAACCCTGATCCCAGGATTGACCTTCCCTAGAGTTAAAAGGAAAAATGGCAAAAGCAGTAACTACTAATTTATATCAAGTGAAAATGAGTATTATACAATTGAACTACAGTTGCAAAACTGCCTAAAAAACCTTACATGTTAGATTCTCTTGTTGTTTCTGCTGTTTTGTAAATATGACCTGCTGGCACCATGACCAAAGGCTCTATGAACTAAAGTTTCATGACAAAATGTCTTTTTGGAATCTTAAATTAAAAGTTTATGATCCAACACTTAATAAAGTATAAACACACAATACAAACGTATCAGTAGATTGTTAGAAATGCAAGAATTTCATCAGACAACAGCTCCCTCTCCTCCTTCCATCCTCCCATCCTCTCATGACCGGGAGGTTCAGGAGACAGGGAGAGCCAGGAAAGGCCCTGCCCAGCCACCTAATCCTCTACTCCCATTCACCATCACTGCTAATCTCCTTCACCATCTCCCCACCACCACCATCACTACCACCAACACTATCGCCTCCACCTCCACCTCCGCCTCTCACTCAAGAAGTGCACAAAGGCCCTAAAGCGCCCCTGTCCCGCCCCACTCACCATCCCACCCCTTCTCGCACCCCTAACCTGCTCCTCCCATTGCTCCTACAGCAGGAGGAACCCAGTTTTCTAAGCCCAGGACCCATAATCCCGTGGGGCTGTGAGATTGGGTGAGCCCAAAGGCTCATTGAGTGAATAATTTCAATGTGCCAATGTGACTCAGAGAGAGAGAGAGAGAGAGAGAGAGAGAGAAAGAGTGTTTTCAAGGAGAGAATACATGCAAATACTATGGGCAAGTGCAGGCTACCTCATCAGCATTCTGTCATATGAAAGAATGCAATATTTTACAGTTTATTTTAATTTTCATTATTAAGTGAAATTATTAAATACATTCTGGGGAAACAAATTCAGAACCTAATCCTCTATTATTTGAATTTTCACCTGTTACATGAATTGAAGCCAAATCCAAATCCAGTCTGGTTTCAGTTTACACTTGAATTTGTTGAACTGAAAGTAAATCTTTAGTCAAGAAAGTGGTTGGGAAGAAATTCATAAAGAAATCCAAACAAAATACACAAACACAATTCACTCTTATAAAAAGCATAAACTTACCAAAAGCACTCATTAATAAATGTGTTTCACAAATGTGTCTCACAAACACACACAAGTACACACATGCACACCCACACAGTGAGCATTATGACTACTGGCGCGGTCAGCACTCCAGTTCCGCATACGACTGTGTACTGTAGGCGAGCGTCTCCGCCTGACAGACCCCTTACTGCTGCCTCTCTACCTCTTATTTACTGAAGCTATCTTTCCCATAAGTCACCATTCCTGTATTCATAAAGCATCATGGACGCCATAACTCACTCTTCCCCTTTATGAATAAAGCCCCCAAATTTATGGTGATGGCTCTGAGGAACTGTGGCCTCCCTGGTGACAAACTTCCCCCAGTCTGTCACCACTGGCCTGGGCCGCTCAGGGCCCTCCATCAAACGCTCCAGATGGGAGCTCCACTTTAGCGTTCCCCGGGCGGTGACATCACCTCGCTGCGCCGCATGGAATTGATGATGAAAGCAAACATATCTATCTTAACTCACATTTACCAAATCAATTTTATTTTTACAGACCCTCCGCAGGCTTATTGGCATATTGACGGTTTGCAGGCGGGAGGGGGGTGAGCAATGGGTGAGGGACGGTAAACGGGTGGGCATGGGAGAAAAGGGGGGTGGGTCAGGAGGGCTTAATGGCGTTTACCATATTTAATGCAGAGGGATGTCATCACTGAATATCCATTCTGAATAATGTGGCATTTCATCATAAATTCTTTACAACTTATTTACTTAATGGAAAGAGTTATGGCTCGCTGTCATGGTGGTAATTAAACATTGTGATACAGTGCTGCCTCGCCAGGATCCCATCTTTCCCCTCAATCCCCCCCCCCACCCGCCTGCCCCCAGACACACACATATGCACACTCACATCCCAGCTCCTCAGCTTTTTAAATACATATTATTATTCAAGCTACCCATAAATTACTGCCGGATTAAAATTCATGAAACCTCTTTTTCTTTTATTTCCTTCCCTGGGAAAAAGAATAACTCAGAGAGCTTGTTCAACCAGCTGTAAATCTCTTAGAGAGGGACAGAGACTTTTTTTAATTAAGATTCTGTTTTATAAAAATGGGCAAAAATGAGGAGTTTCTCCTCACTTTTAATTTAAGAGACATTTATAAATTTCGTCTCACCCGGTTGTTGATAATTAGGGAGAAGTTGTTTCCTGGAGAAATGTAGTCCAGAGTGAAAAGAAGGAAAAATAAATATATTTTGGTTTGGTCTGCGCCAAAACCACTGAGTCAGAGCTGATGGACTGGGGTAACGCTCTATGATGCAAAGCCAACAAGCTTTATATGAGCCGAATGTTGATACTCTACCAATACGTTCTCAGTCAGTGTAACCGTGCAGCATTGAAATGGACTTCACTGTTAGGGAGACTCTAGTGAGAGAAGAAATGCTGTATTGAATCATATTTTGATTTAAAATGGTGAGTTTTGCTTTGTGAACTGCATGGTCAGCAGTTTTTAAATTAGCTTGGTTCTGTTCTACAAAAGGGACAGACGTCTGAATATGAAGGACTAAATCCTCACATTTAAATTAGAGAGGCTCTATTTCGGGAGACTTAATGAGGCTGATCCTCTGCCAGCCCCTTCCTCCAACTCTATAAAACCAAACAAGCATGACACTGACGGAGACCACATCTAACCTTTCACCTTGTCCTGTGACCCTGTCTTCGATTGTTTGTGCCGGCTGACCAATATGTGATTTGCCAATAGCCGCACTGGGTCCCTAACCAGGATGAAAAAGGGATTTATGGCTTTTCATTTTAATTGAGTTAAGAGCACAACCTCGACTCCCTTTCTTTCAATGGCACTGATCTAAGATTACATCACTGGGTAGCAAACGGCAACAACAGCCTTGTGGTCACTGGGCTAAATCTGAGCATGACGACATGGGAGGAAATAAAAAAAGAGGACTGATGTGAATGCTACAGTGTATATGGGCCAAAGAACCCCCCCCCCCCGTCAGAAAGTGCGCCACTATTAGAAAACCTTGTACAGTAACTGCACTTTTCATGTCCATACATGTTTAAACCAAAGCTTAAGCTTCGTTATGTAGAGCAAATGTTTTTAGCTGCCAACTAATCCCAAAACCATTAAAAAATGTCTGTTTTCTGAATGTTTTTTCTAAATTCTTATTATAACTGTTACAGTGAATTTCATCGATATGCATTTCTGTCGTAGTGACAAGAATTTGAACATAAACTCTTCTTCATTCAATATGTTCCTACCTCCCAGCCTTGAGTAGGATCATGGAGACAAGGCATGTGCTCTCCTTCATATGGTCCAAAGCGCTCCCCGACGTTTACCCTCCTGCGGCTCCAGATGCCAAAGCCTCCGCCTGGAACTGTTGACTCTCGCAGTTCAAAGTCCAGGGGGATGGGCAAATCTTCGTGGGGTAAAAAGATGCTTGGGTGTTGGAATGACAAGGGGGCCTGGGGTGAAGCGTCATCATCAGAGAGCAGAGGGGACACTGGGTCCTCTGCCAGGGCCAAGGAAGGTGTGGGATCACCATCAGAGCCACATACATCATCTAAGATGTCAGGCGGGTAGAGGGCAAACTCATTGTCACCATCACCTGTGAAAGACAGAGAGTCTCTATGTGAGGGCAATGCTCAGTGATGTCACAAATTAACACTGGTAACAGGCAGGACATCTTTCCAATGTTCTTTGATAAGTTTCTGCAACACTTACAATTGAGTAAAACACACAAAGTGTGCATGTATTAACTTTATCCGATATCAGAAGACAGGAGGTCCAACAGATGTGAAACAACACGTGACAAAGCCTTGGTTCTGTTTTCATTGAACTCATAATAATAGTAATAAAGAGCATGGATCGAGCACACTTTTTTCAAGTCAATGTTTTTCTTCTGTTTTACTAGTTTCTAATCATTAGGTATTTGCCTTGCCTAAGAAACATCCAACAGACACATTTAAATTCATATCAAATTTTAAAATAAGACTTAATGTGTCAAAAACAGGCCTTTCGAGGAGGAAAAACGCACAGCAGCAACATGGTATGTTTGTCATCTGTTTGAGCTGATGCCAAGGTTGATAAGCGAGGTCCGTTCAGCATTGTACTGTTCTGACTGTTTTATATTTCCTTTTCCTGAACTCTTTTCCCACTGTACAGTGAAAAACAGAGGGAAACATACTGGGGTTAATTGTGAATAGAGTGAAACAGGACAAAGAAGCACGACCCTTGAACCCACACTGGGCTTCTTCAGAGTGGCACACGTGGCTGGTGTAGTCTAATGGTGGAACAGGGATCGAGTCATTCACAGTGGCGACACATCGTGCAGGTGAAGCAAAGTAGCAGTGTTCAAAAGTCTCGGAAATAAGTGGAAAGAAAAACGAAAAATCTGAAAAACAGATAGGCAGAAAGACGGTCTATATTGTGTCCATGGTAAATTGACTTTTTGGTTGGTACATTATACCAACCAAGTTGAATGTTTATTGTTATCGGGCCCCCTCTGAAAAGCTTTTAGTAGCTTATTTGGGGTTCCCTATTTCACGTGGCGTGCATATGATCATGCCACGGTTGTACCTCCTGAAATGGTGTTTAAAGATACACTGATGACGTGTGAAATCAACAAAACGAAACATAGAGCCAGGTCTCCAAACAAGCAAACAGACAAATGCAAGAGCTAATGATTTAGCCATCTAGGACGACAGACTGCCAGCCAGGTGGCACACGGAGAGATAGAAAGTCACCCGTAGGTGGAAATGATTCACAGGATGCTGCCGCTCCCCCAGCGGGCATCTGAGAAGGGCAGCGCCTAACGCAGGCTGACAGGCTGCGGGGAGAGGGGGCTCCGCTAATGAGGCTCCACAACCCATCCCTGGGCTGAGGAACATTCCTGAAGGGATGCCTGTGTGACACTGTACCGCTGCGCTGTCAGCCATGGTACCTTTGATCCACACAGATCCACACACACACTTCTTGTTCACTGGCCAAGAAGTAACCATGCTTCTGATTGACTGAACGGGTCACTGTGATTGGCCACAGGCGGTCATAAACTAACCTAAGAGATTAACTCAAGACCTGGACAAAGTTGTTGAACTTTTTCATGTGCTCTCACTTTCAAACTGAAGAACAAGATAAGCCAAGTACATAAATATCCTTAAAATATGTGCAAAGCACAATGTCTGTTGAAAAGGAACGTGAAACGTGTTAACTACATAAGTAGCACAGGAGTTATTTCCCTGTACCAGTTAAGAGTCATAATTCCTGTCAAAATGTGTGTTTGCTGTGGAGAAGGAAATCTATGCATGAACACATTGTGCTGAGTTAGCTGTCTGTTACAGATATTTTGCTGCATTTCTTGTGTTATGCTGTATGTTAGTGTATTTGTCGAAACCAGATCTACAACTTAAGTGTTTCTCATAGTCATTGCCTACAGCAATACCTGATCACAGAATCAGTGCAACTATTGTGTTTGACACACACACTGTGTGGGCCAGCATGTTTGAGGGGAAAGCCTTTTAAAGACTCTGCTGAGCCGGGCCGGGCATGAAACCCAATGTGGCTCTGGGAGTCAACGTAATGGTTTTCAGCACAGAGTAACGTGGTTATAGTCCTGGATGTGAAGCTTGCCATATGGTAGAAGGACAAGAGCTTTTAAAGGTAACTGTATCCCTACATTGCTGTTCCTCCTCTGACATTTCCCCCCTCACATTGGTCTCCAAGTTTATATTTGATTTAGACCAGAAATTGCCCCGGTCCAGTGGACTCAACGAGAGCATTTCATCTCATAAACATATATGTTTCTGTAAGGTAAACGTTAGCCGAAAGCAAATATGCTATGTTCAGAGTTTTAAAAATTGTGGTTTTATGTGCAGATGATTGATAAGTCAAAGACCGCAGCTGTGCTTAGACATGGGGCGGTAAGGACACTGAAAACAGATGATCTGATTGGTTGGTGTGTGTGTGTGTGTGTGTGTGTATGTATATATATTTGGGTGTCTCAGCCTAGTTAAAGCAAATAGTCCTGTTTGTTTGTTCAGTAATGGACATTACTTCATCATTGCAAGCTGACGCCCTTCATCAAAGAGGAAGCACTAAAAGAATTCTTGGTAGAGAAGGGAAACTCCAGCTGGGAGCAGCACCATGACTACATCTGCATTATCAACAGAGATGGCACATCATGATAGTACAAGAAAGCAAGTGTAAAAAAAAAAGAAAAAAACTTTGATGTTGATGTATCTGAAAGACAACACAAAAGATTAAGTACAAAAATAATGAGAACAATAATATTATCTTCCTGTCAAATTCACTCATGAACATCAAAATACATCACTTTGAATAAACACAGATATGCATCACAGGCGCGTGCATCCAGCGTATTTAAATGCTCGCGCTTGACGCCAAATTCATTATTTTTATTTAGAGGGAAAACATTTGTTCCCGGGACTGCTATCTGCATGGGTGGAATGATTTTCACCTCTGCCACGAGGTGTTGGGCGGACTCATACATCACACGATTACCCCGAGCAGCGGGCAGGGCCGCCATCATCAGGGAGTGAATTAAAGATGATAGAAGGAGCTATTAATCACTGTGACAAAGCCTCTAATGGAGGTGTGACCCAGCCACTGCCGACAGGACGCCAAGGGGACGCACCCGGGGGACAAATGGATACATATGTTTACAGAGAGAAATAACCTACCTGTGGACACAGTTAAACCCCCCTCACACACACACACACACACACACACACACACACACACTTTCCCATTTCTTTTCCGGACCGCTGTCTCTTTGCTTCTAACAATTGTGTCTTTTGCTGCATTAACCCATCTCTCCTATGTTTGATGTCACTTATGTTGTTATAATATTATTTTAATCAGGTAAACTCTACTACTCCATCATGCTTGCTTTAAGTGATGTTAATAAGTTCTAGGCATTGCATTATAAAGGCACTTAATATACTGTATATGTCTATAATAATAATCCACATGTTGAGTCATGAATGTATACTCAACTGATCCTTGTGTGTACGTACAGTGATACTATTAAATTATTACAAATATATTTATGAAAAGCTAAAGACAAATCCTAGTTTGGCAACAACTAGACAACAGATTGGGGAGAACTGAATTATATTTTTATGTCCCAGTTCCTCCACTGCATCTCTGCTTATAGTATGCTTGACAAGCAATGAAACTGTAAGGTGGGAACATTATTCATCTACCTAACCAGAGCAAAATTCACAGACCACTTTATCTAGCCAGATAGAGAGGTCCAACAGTTGACTGATGGGGTCTTAGATTATGAAATATGGAAATGAACTCCTCACCTTACAAGAACTAACCCTCATGCTTATCTGTAGACATCATGTATTGCCAGCAATAACAGACAAATGGGACAGGGTGCTTACCCTTGTTCTGCTGGTCAAACATAATCACACATGATCCCCTCCATTAGTCATTCATCCAAATTCTGAAACGGAACTCTTTATCAATCCTCTGCTTTCAATTTATATCTCTACACCAGGAATAGCATCAATATGTGTTTGTGCTGTTGTTTTAACATTCAAACAAAAGAACCAGAACCACAGTAGAAGCAAAAAAAAATAAAATAATCAGGGTTACTATACTGCTGCCAAACCATCTTAGAAATTGTTTAGAGGATTCAAAATATGTGGAAGGGGTTGAGGGGGCTACAGCACGATCGCTGTTATTGCAAATTGATTAGTTTGCCTGAAAAAAGGATACCCTGAGGGAGATGTAGGCGTAGACATCTTGGAGAGACAATTCATTGTGACCAAATTCTAAAGAAAATAAAAATAATTATCTTTAGATGGTTAATTTGAACGCTCTCACAGCTACTGCCAAACAGAAAATGGCTGCTGTTGATTTGCTAAGCACAGTTAATTACAGTGCATCAGTTTGTGCCTCGACTCCCTCAGCAGGGTGTATAAGAGAGCGTTTGGAGCCCCAGGCCCTGCTCTTCCTAATTAACTCTGTTTTTTGCTTTTGGAACAGAAAATGGCTAAAATTACAGTGCATCAGTTTGTGGAGGGAGAGCGTTTGGAGCCCCAGGCCCTGGGGAGAGGCAATAATCTTCCTAATTAACTCTGTCTTTGTGCTAAATGGAGGCCTTAGCGCTGCTTTTGGAGAGTCTTTTGGTCCGCAGGTCCATTGGGGTGACTGTGGTACTGAGTGATACAAACCCCAAAACACTCATAGCCATAGCCACTCATAGCTGTTTATGTACAGTTCTGGACCATTGTCCATAATCTCTCAATATTGGTTTCTTCAACCAAAAACAATTCAATTGTAAAGAGTGACATTTCCAAATAAAATAGGACATCTGCCAACGCTGTTTTCTTTTCCATTTTGTCTTTTTCAAACTGTAAAATGTATAAAAAATAATAGGTTCTACTTTCTACTAACACTGGACAATCTTACGCTTTCTCCCTTGATGTAAGTTATGGAGCGCTGAGAAAGTCCACAAAAAGCCTTAAAATAAGGGACAAAAACAAAGCAATCCTCACTCTCTCACACACACACACACACACACACAAGTATGGGCACGAGTAACAGCAGAGCTCGCTACACAGTCTTAATTAATGAGAGCATTGTCTATGTTTTTTTCACTACTGTGTTAGTCAACTGCTCCCTATTCCAAATGGAAAACACTCCATTAAGGGCCCTGGGCCCAGTTACCAATTAACATCACATAACAAACTGAAACTTAGAGCTGTTCCCTCTGTGCACACACACAGACACCTAATTAATTAGCATTAGTTGTGATTAATAATGAGGGTCCTTTAATGGTAAATCTGCAGCTCCGATGGCAGGCTGACACAACAAAGGCGTCTGTGAATGCACGGCAGGATTTATCTGGGGAGCTGCTCGGGGATTTTAACATGTTTCTCACAGGCCTGACAAATGGCCTATTAATTATCTAATGTTGTCTGACAACAGCCGCTTGATAAAGATGTATGTTTGGACAGGGTGAGGAGGGGAAGATACAGAAGAAGTGTGTGAGGGTGTGTATGTGTGTGTGTGTATGTGTGTGTGTGTGTGTGTGTGTGTGTGTGGGGGGGGGGGTAGTTAAGTATGAGAGAGTGAGGGGAGACTTGCAAAAAGTCAAAGCAGAATACAAGCACAATTTAGCTATTTTAGCTAAATACTTCCTGTCTTTATACATTTGTATCGAAAGACGAATTGCTGTGCTCCTACTTCTGTTGTTTGGAATAATCAATATGAAGGATTAACAAAGCACTTTTATTTTTAATGAAATGCAAATGAATGAAGTCTTGATGAACACAGAGATGGATGAGCAACACACACACACACACACACACACACACTTCACGTCCTAAAACCACAATCAATATCATCAACGAGGAAGGCTCCACATCAGCCCAACCACTTCATATCATTAACTCCCTACCAACATGGGAGCATATGGGCATCTCACTCCCTTTCTATCCCTCTCCCTGATTTAATCTCAGTCCTGACTCTAATTTGCAGAGTTTATCTTACGCCTGTATGTTGACAGGTGTTCCTAAGTAGGATGCCAGTTGCCAAATGATTTTTATGATTGTTTTAGCCCCGCATTTGGCCTAATGAGATAGGATCCCAGTCGGACGCTAACTCAAGCCTGTCAAATGTAAAGCAAACAGAATAACAACCTGGCGCTTACATTGTTTCCACAAGCCATACATCAGACGGGCCGTAGAGGGAGGGCCCTCCGAATCACACGCTGACCCCGGTATAGAGAAGATGAGAGGGGAGAGTGGGAGAAAAAGGAAAGCGGAAGGGGGGCCCAGATAGCTCAGTTGGTAGCACGGGCGCCCATACGTAGAGGTTTACTCCTCGATGCAGCGGGCGTGCGGCCCTTTGCTGCATGTCATTCCCCCTCTCTCTCCCCTTTCATATCTTCAGCTGGTCTTGTCAAATAAAGGCCTAAAATTCCCAAAAAATTATCTTTAAAAAAAAAAAGAGGAAGGGGGGAATGAGATAGGATAATACTGTAAGTGTGTGAAATCTAGGTTATCAGAGTATTGTAATACCATAAGAAACAATATTGTTACTTTTTTCATATTGATGGCTTTATTTAAAATGAGGGGAAAGTAATCTTGAATGGTTTGAGCCTCTCCATTTTCTGTAAGTAAGTTTGTGTTTACTTGATTTCTGTATGTATGAGAGCATTTGTTCTTGTATGCTTGAGTCAGTGACATATGAGTGTTTATCATCTTCAGATGCACATGCTTTTGAAAGTATTGATTTATCCGTTGTCTCCTCCGAAGTGACATGTAGATAGAATGTGTTGACAACAATCATTAAAACCAGCATCTTCTCTGTCTTCACCTCTGATTCAAGCCCAACTCAGCACCTCCTCCCAGCATGTCACACATCCTAAGCTTTCGATTTGTTCGTTCTGGTCGCCTGTGCGATATTTTGCTGTTCCTCCATTGTAATGCCTTTATATTTTTAGGCAGCAAAAACAGCAATAATCTCCTTCGCCAAAGAACAAAAAAAAACTCCAAGTTCAACTGAAAAGTGAGAAAAGAATCTTTAACATAAATTTGTCAATAATCAGAAAGAAATATATTATGTGGAAAAAGCCACATATATTACTTAATCCAAAAGTAACACCAAATGTTCATCCCAATGTTATATTAGTAATATATAACACAATGCATGTCAATGCAAACATGCATTTATGCATTTTCTCTCCCCCTCTCTCCTCTCTCCCCCTCTCTTTCATGTCATGGCTAACTGCCATTGGGCCCTAATATAATTATGGCTCACAGTTGTGCACATTTGAGAAATTGATTCCTTTGATGAAATGTGAGCGAGGCAGGTCTGGGCAGAGCAGAGAGAGACATATATCCAGAGTGGTTGCTGCCAGCCCCCCCCCAGCCCTGTGGAAGGCCCCCTGGGTACCAAGCCGCCAGCTCAACCCAGCCCAGGCTGTCCCAGTCGTTAAAAGAAATGATAGCATATGTGCTTTGTTTAAGTTTGATGTCTTCATAATGCATTACACAATTAGATTGATTTGACAATTTCCATTATACTTGATAAAATATTTATGTAGGCCTGAGGATGGTAGTTCTTATCAAAGGAGGCGGATCTGCAGTGCAGATGGGAGCCCTGGTCTGCAGTGGGAAGGCCGTCAGTCAGATAAAGCTGGGCAGAATTGTAGGCAAATACAACCTGACTACCTTAAATTTGTATTGGTAACATTAAAAAAACCTTATTTTGTAAGTCACGCAACTAAGCTTGAGCTCATTCAAGTGTTTGACATGAATAATCAGGACACCTGAGATCAGATGCATGGAGCTGTACTGTATATCAGTGAATCAATAACCGTGTCCCCATATGTTTGCATTGTGCGCT
Organism: Etheostoma perlongum; assembly: GCA_026937815.1. NCBI lineage: Eukaryota > Metazoa > Chordata > Actinopteri > Perciformes > Percidae > Etheostoma > Etheostoma perlongum. The sequence continues at coordinate 19,557,382 of CM049373.1, forward strand.
ATACAAACACTGAATGCTACAGAAAAGAAAAGCCTGGTGGGCATTGAGTGTGTTATGCCATTGGCCGCCCTCCCAATAGAAAATTCATCCATCGAAGACTATTTTTGGCTACACAAATTTCTGGCTATGGCACATTAGCTTTAGATTTGCCTCTGTTGTCACTTGGAAGGCCAGTGCCAACTGTATACTGACATCAGACAAAAGTATATTTTGCTGTTTGTTGTTGCCTACAGCTTAATTTGTTCGGTCAGGGAATTGGCTCCCTATAGGATACAATATCTACCTCATATGACCTACATAACTCATGTGTATTCATACTCACAAAATATCATACTGTTTTAAAGTCCAACAAACATTTTACCATTTTACTCTCTCTTTCACAACTTTTTGTATCAGCTTTGTACATTACATTTAAGGCAGAAATGCCAAGACAGTAAATAAATCAATTTAAGCGATACATTCAAACCACCCTCATGCTCAGATGTGTCTCCTTCACCCTTCTTTCCTCCCTCATTCTCTCCCTTTTCTCACCTGTCTCCCTTCTCTCTCCCCAGTTCCCTTCACACCCTTTCTACGAACCTCTCACTGTGCACAACCACCCCACATCCATCACAGCCCAGAAATTTAAGGAGCCAAATTGGCCTCATCTGTCTCAATGCTGGATGCAGATGGAGTTTCTTCTGCTGAGGGAGGTGCAGTTAGTCACCCCTGCTGCCCCCACCCTTTCAATCTACTGCCTTAAAGCCAAGCCAGCCTGCACCGGTCTCAACACTATAGAACCATGTTATGAGCCCGGCTGCTGGGATAAAGAGGGCGCAGCAGTAAAGTGACCACTACACTGACCACACACTCTCTGCTTCATTCAGTTTTCTTTCACTCACATTTTTCTTTCTTTGTTATTTTTATTTTCCATCTAGCCTTCATTCTTGCTCACTCGGTTTCATTTACTCACTCCCTTACTCGTGCTTACTCACATTGCGAGCACACCCACGCAAACACAAGCGGCGTTGGCCATAGCGCAGCCTGCAGTATAGTCTCCAGCAGCCTGGTCAGAGCTGGCTCGTTAATAAAGGCCCTAAATGAGGCAGCATGCATAAAACATGAAGCACTGTGTGCTGCTGTAATGAACTGCTGCTCCATAATTGCATCTCAGAGCCATAAAATGAAGACAAAATATTTGAAGAGGGATTCTGTCACCTCTCTGCAGACGCAACACTAATCACAGGCATTCTGCGGGGCCCTTGGGGTCTCCCCTTGACAGAGAGCAGGGGCTAAACGCCCAGGGCGCCGACATTGGCAACACCCTCCAAGTAATGGGACGTAATTGAATAATTGCTGATTAGAAAATAGGGGGAGAGGTAATTGTATAACAGTGTCCAGTTATCTGAAATGATCCCATTGGGAAGGAGAATATGATAATATGGCACAGGAACGGATAACAAAAACATATATGTATATCTACTGTACCTTACACCCACTGGGACATTATTTCACTAATTTAGGGGTCAGTTTATATGCCTGCAATTATTCTTAAGCCATAATAGAAGATATGGTGCAAAAGCTGGTATAAAATAAATGTTGTTTGTACCTGTTTAGGGAGCCAGATGGGTGAATATATTAGGTGAATACAGCCAGACAATCTGTTAGTCACAGGAAACTAAACTGAACTGACCAACAAAGCAATTAAAATGTTCAAAATTACATATTGATTTATTGAGAAATAATAACAAAAAACATAAACCAAAGAGCATGGCACGCACACACCAACACACACACACACACACACACACACACACACACACACACAGTGACAAGCAGGCCTCCAGATGAGAGATTGGAGTCCCACCCAGGGGTGTCACCCAGACAGTTAGAGAGTTGCTGTAGTGACAGGATGGCTGCGGTGACATAATGAAGGTGCTGTGGTTGTCACAGGGGGTCAGTGCTGATCACACTGCCCAGCTGGGGGGTGAGGGACACATATAATGAATCCCACCAATGACAAATGACTTTAAACTCATGGCTGAGGCATCTGACAAACTCAAACTCATCACTTGGACACCTCAAACACACACACACACACACACACACACACAAACACAACACACACACACACACACACACACACACACACACACAAACAAACACACACACACACACAGGTAACAACCGACACTAGTAGGGACACGCACACACGCAAACACTCAACAACAACAGAGAAACCTACACATTCTGTCACCAATTTAAATATATACAGTGTATAATCAGGGTGCTACTAACAAGCTTCTCTTTTTGGAGGAACCTTAAGATGTTTAAAAAAAGCATCGTCTTTCTTCGCTCAGCTTCATTTAATGAATCTTTTCTCTCACCTCTGGCCACTTGAAACTGTTGAAAAAGAGCACTTAATTCAGCTGTTGTGGCACTATAGTGGTAGGACCAAGGTTATCAATACGAGCATTGTTTAACATGCACAATGAGACACATGGATTCAGGATCGAAAACTCTTTCACTATTCGGAAGCATAAGCATATACAGACTGCAAAAAAAAACAAGTCTCATACAGATTGAACACTGAAGGTAGCGATACTCCTTTAAAAAGCTGAATTCAATTAGAAACGGGGGTCTTGGTAAAGAAAGAAAAACGTAACTATTGGAAAGCAGGAGTATTTTTAATGTAACAAGCTGACCACCTACTACCAACCTGACATCCTCCATTTAATATTTTTGGATGTGAATAGACTTTGTCTTTGAGGCTTGCTTTTCCAGTCTCAGGGTCTGCTTGCCTCGAGCACTACCACAGCAGCAGGCCAAATCCACCTTAACTTTGTTACAGAACTTGTTACATACAATAATGTCCACAGCTACAGAGACTTTCCAAACCACAGTGTGACATGTGGAACAGACCCGGGCATGGAAAGGTCCTGGAGAGGATGTTTGTTTAATGATTGTTGGAAGGCTAACATTCAGCCCTCCGCCCCGAGCAACAAAATCCCCCTTGGAGCACTGAAGCTGTTTATGTTATTTGTTATGGATGTCAATTTCCCTCTATTTAGAAGGTGATTTAACTGGGGAATATACAGTAGGATTGTGCTATTGTGTGGGGATTGGTGTCTCTGTGTGTAACACTACACATCTCTACATGGGATGCTGGAAATAAACTGTGTGGGTCATTGTCAAGACCGGCGTTCAGCTTATTTTGAATGCTAAAACCAGCTAATTAAAACTGTATTGTGATTTTTGGTGTAATAATTAATAATATTTCTATTTTCTTCACTTTTATGTCTGTGATAGATGCAATGAGATATGAAATGCATATCTTGAAATTGCTGAAAAAATAGTTGATGTGTTGTATGTAGACTGGTCACTTAAGGCATTAACATCTTTGGATGACAAATGTGCATTACAAGAAACGTACTTCAATTCACACTTGAAAACCGGCAGGCTATTTTATTCTTCCCTGCATTTCGTAGGTAAGTGTGTGAGTGTGTGTTATTGTGTGCATGTGTGGGGAGGTGGGTGGACAGAAATGGAGAGTGACAGCTGCCAAATGACAGTGGGATTGAAGTGGGAATGCAGAAGGACAATGAGGGAAGGAGAGGAACATGACAGCAACAACAGCTCGGATTAGACTGAGATCACACACACACACACACACACACACACTCAGAGGGGTGGATGGGAATTGGGGTCCTGCAATGAGTGCTCAGTGTGTCATTCAGACAGATGAGAAGGATCACAGAAATCCTGTTTCTTCTTCCTAATTCAAACAAACAGGGACTCTAATTAGAGCCACATGGCCTCCCTTAATGACTGACATTTTGTTTAAGAACCATCCATAATGACCTGGTTTGAATTTAAATACTTGGTGTTTATTTCACAATGAACTGCCAATATTCACCAATGAAAAATTCCAAAGTGCTTGAGTGACTTGAGACTGTTGACTTCATGCTTTTTCTCTCCCTTTGGTTTTCCTGTTTTGTACATTTTCGGAGTGGCACGACTGTGGAATTAAGGACAGATTGCCTGAACATGAACGATGTTAAGCATAAAGATAAACAGATTACCAGTCGTGCATTAATGCATTTGATATGGTTTTATTTCTACAAGCAGGTTTTAATCTTTGATATGATGGACTTTCACCAAAAGATAGTTCTTATATTTCTCAAACTGCATTACTTTATATTTGACAGCATTGTTAAATGAGCAAATTGGATTCATTAAAGCTTGTTATCTCTTTACTATGGCTCATCAGCCATGTCTAACATCATGTTAGATCTGTGTAAAGAAATGCTGACTTAATTTCAGAATAATTATGTATGAAAATATGCAAATGGTTAAGTGCAATGCAGACTCTTATATACCACCCCTGTCTGTAAAATGTTTTAAGGAATTTTATTGATTAGGGAAATAAAGCAATTACAAATCACAACAGCACACAGATTACACTTCTTTTAAACCACTTGATACATTGACAATCTGGTAAAAAATGGCCAGGATGAAAAGCATCCCCCAAAGACATTACAAGTGTTGCAGCCAATTAATAATCGCCTCATTTGAACCTGCTGTATGCACTTTTGCAGCCAAAAATCAATCAAGGGCCACATTTTTTTTCCATATTGATGGACTGCGTTGAGTGAAAGAACACTAACTCTAAACCAACAATACCACGGCCATGTACATAGATGGAAATCAATTATAATTAAAAGTGAACAAGTGTTCCGCTTTATACACTCAAAGAGTGCATTGGTCATTAAATACATTTTCATCAGTTATCAGTTTAAGGTTTTAAATGAAGGGCATGACTTCTTCCTCCTTTGGGATAGCACTTCCACACTTGCAATGCAAATTCACCCGTGCTTGCTTTGCAATCAAAAGGCAGCTAAATTAAGTATCAAACAATTTAATGTTATGTGTCACTCTTCAAAACAATCTGTATTAGAAGCACTTAATTAAACTTTCAAATTCAAATGTACTAATCAGTTTGCGGCAGAATGGGCGCTTGTTTTTCCCACATGAAACGCCACGGCTGGCCAGCCCGGCCCAGTGCCTGCTCATTAACATGAAGGTGTGATTTGCATTTCCTGATGGACTGTTCCAGTTTTTAATATCCTTCTTTCTGCTCTTACATCAATCATGGAAGAGGAAGGCCACTATAGGCCACTATTAACCCTCCAAATCTGCCACAAAACAAATATTACAAGACTTCACTAATTTGGAGATCAAAAAGCCACTTGTCCATTATATAATTGAAATGAAGGTGGAGCGTTGCACTTCTGAAGAGCTCCATAATTACCAGCTGTTAATTGCACACTTGTGGTGTCTCACTTTTAATTAAAAAGAGCGGCTCGTTGCTGGACGATAAGCAACAGTGGAGAGGCAGTGGTTTAATCAACAAAGCGAGAGGAATTTGTTTCTGCCGTGGCCAGCAGCGGGTAGGAGAAATCTTCAAATAACCCAGGGAGATTAAAACGTGTCCATTAGGACCAGTCAGGTTTTATTTGGGGTGGCAGGAGCGAGGTGCATTTGAAGTCGTCCCGCTGCAGAGTCCTCGGCGGTGCGCGGCTGGGGGTGTGGGTCTAATCAGCCCGCTGCTGGCCCTGAGCACTCAAGTGGAGGAATTGGACCCCGCTGATGGTGAGAGAAGGAAGGGAGGAAAGGAGGTAAAAAGGGATGGAGGGAGTGGTGAAGGAAAAGCCCCCCCCCCCATCACTCTCCCTTTCCTCTTCTCTCACTTTCTCTTTTCCTGCCTGAGTTACTTGACTTTGTTTTGGGATTAGTGTGACAATGAGCCAAAAAGGTCTTTAAACTATACGTCTTGCTTCTTGAATTGGCGGTTTGCTTCGCACATTAGTCATTGAAAGACAGCCTGGCAATCTGTACAAGCATGCGATATCTCTCCAGGATGTGTCAGTGCCCTTAGACAATACACAAACAACCTCAGGTCCCTTTTTGAAAAAAGCCCTTCCACCTATTTCATGACCTATTGAACCATGGCAGCACAATATAAACTAAGAAGAAAAAAGCAACTTCTGCACTTGATTGTCCCAACATGTGGCTATAACTCACACAATGTTTATATGAATGAGACAGTTACCTTGGTCAGCAACTCTGTGCTGATGCCAGGCCTCCAAAGGCTCTTGGTGCACCCGTTGCATACAGTACATGACTACCAGAGTGTGATAACCTCATCCACCCTTTTTCTGACCCCTCCGCTTCATCGCTGATAAAAATGTCTGCCAGGAAGTGTCCTTCACTACGCTTCCTCTCTCTCATGCTCAATCAACACCTGTCACCACAGGAATCAGCAGCGTGATGTGAACGCACTGCTTGAAGAGCCACTCTCTGCACATCCAACTCACAGAAATTCCTAAAAATGATCATTGCTTCTAAGAAACAGATTTAAATAGTCTATGCATAAATTTTCATTCAGGTTTGGATTATATGTATAAAACGTAGATACAAGAAGTAATAACAGAATCACTAGGGGCTTCCCAGACCCCCTGAGTTTCGCAACTCTTTTAGATAAAGAGCTCTGGGTTTATCTAAGGAAACAGTCGGTGGGGCGAGGATGGACTGGCCTCACTGACAGATTAGTCCAGTCCAGGCCCACTTCCTGCCTGCTGAGGACACTAATTAGAAGGAAGGACTGACACCACAATAAGAGCTGACAGTTGAGTGTACTTAGTACAGCTTCACACAATCCACTGCTGTTATAGCACAGCAGCCACGCCAGGCCATAAATGTCATCACATTAGCTAGTGCTTATCTGATGTGACAAAGTTAACCTGGATGTTGGTTACACAGAAAAGTACAAGGGCATTTCTTAGAAAACTGTGAGGGTGCTGAAGAATGCAAAGTGTTTTATTTTTAAATTGAAATTTCATCAACCTCACCCTCACACACACACACACGCGCAAGCACGCATGCAAGCACGCATGCAAGCACGCACGCACAAAAGTAATTGTGAACATGGTCACTTCCTGTGTTGATGACATCCTGTTCACAAACGCGTTGAATAGTGTCGGAGGGGTCATGGTCACTCACACCCTCACACTGTCTGAGTCTTACATCGTATCCTTCTATTCAAATGACATTTGACCTAATGAAGCATTTAACGTGGCTACCACTGGAAATAAAAAAGGGCACTCAAAAAGGAGGTTGCAACACAATGATGTACGAATAAGTGTGAAAACGCTTGCACACATACCCGATCTAACCACCAACATTGCTTTAATCCCAAAATCGCCAAATGAAGGAAAAATGCGTTGTTACCCAAAGGGCAAATTTACAGTGTAGTACCATGTACCATGTACTGAGCTGTTTTACAACACCAGCATGAGCTGAGCTATTGTTTTATTTTGAGAGGTGCTGGCTGTTATTGGATTGTTTTACACCGGCTGGGAGAATTCTATTCCAGAGGAGCTCTGTGTGGTTTAGAGTGTGTTTGACTAAGTCAGACCGAGAGAGGGAACAAGAAACAGAGACAGACAGAGATGTGTGTATGCACGTCTGGCACTCTGTGCAACTGCATCAGGAGTGTGTGTTGGGGCTGCTTAGCTTCTGTTGGTGTTAATTTATCAGGAGGCTAACGTCTCCCCCACTGAGGGCAAGCAGCAGTCCTTATGTACAGGTGGTCACTCAACACACCAACCCAATGCTGCACCACCACCAATGCTTGAACAACTAAATATTACCCTTAAAGATATGAATTATAGCATTTTTACAAATGAATTCATCAGGACACCCGGTCAATGCAGCGTCATTTTCTGCATAATGACCTCATATAATAGAGCAATATCATTGAATTTGTGTCTGTTTTTTTTTTTTTTTTTTTTTTACACATTTACTGTAATGATGAAAGTAAAAAATCATTAAAAGCTACACTGAGTTTATACATGAGTGACCTCTTGTATACACACTTGCATATGCTTCTGGATGTATCTCTCCATCTCTGTATGTGCGTGTTAGGTGAAATAATTGAATGCAAAAGTGGAAAAGCGGGCATTTTCTGGGGCTCTCTGTGGCTGTGCCAGCGGGCGGAGCTGTACGTCAGCACGGGTCATGCGCCACAATGTGCCTGTCAGTCCATGGGACGTCCCAAAGGAGAAGGGCAAGAGGCAGCCCCCACCAACCTCGCCCATCCATCATCGTGACAACGCAAGCTGCAGTCATGGGAAACCCACCGCTGGCCAGTCGCTCTGGACCAGAGCTGGGAGGGAAAGGGAGAGACGGGACTCGCCAACCATTAAAAACACATTGTTCTGTTTATTATAACTAGTTAATGAGGTTGAAGTGAAGCTTTGCTTTGTTTTTCAAACACTTCCAGAGGGGATTTGGAGGCAGACAGCCCTGTTGCTGGGTCCAGGCGAAAAAACTCATAAGGGCCTGGGTGTTTTAAAATGGATGTCTCTAGATTTTATGAGTAGAGTTGGCCATGTTAGAAGTGAGATCCTTGGTTCTTGTAAAATGGATCGTTTTTAGGGCTTTTCTCCATATCATGAGCTCAGACTCTGAAAACCTTTTTCTTCAGCTTTCCATCCCTTCTTCCTTTTCTCCAAACCACTTCACTCCATTTTCGGCTGGCCCACAGTTGAATGGCCCATGCATTCAACAGACGTCTTGTTTTTGACTCTACAGCCAACATCCACAAACAACTGTTAAACAATATTGGCCATCAGCTGTGTACCCCTGTGTCAATCTTTCCAACCAGCCAAAGAGCACATAACATACCTGTTTAAAAATGACAGAAAACTAAAGAGATGTTGCATCTTTTGTCAGTGGGAACTGGCACGTCTGATCTATGGAAGATATATTTTTACAAAGCAAAAAAAAAACAGAAAACAATATTGAAAAGAAAGACGACTGTTTCTGTGAAATTTGGGAATGAAAAGTAGCGTGCGTTGAGCAGCATCAGCGGTTTGTGGAGCTAGAGGCCCCCTGTCTCCCTGTCTGGTGGAGATATGAGAGAAGGCCCACTCCCTGTCCGGCCGCAGCAGGAGCCTGGGCTGCCCGCTGACATGCCTACTTTAATTGTTAGTATTAAATCACTTGCACTTTAACTCAAGATGCTATCTGCCAGGCGTTAAGATCTTTTACAGTAGCGAGTGTGCACTGCTTAAATGTGAAACACCCTAGAGTGACACACAGACACAGTAGTTACTGTATGCCAGACAGAGAGGTGTGTGCATGTATGCACACACAAACGCACATTTGCTCACACACGCACAACACAATGGAGTCCTGTATTGGACTGATTGTCGGTGGAGTGGACAGACAGGCATTTGGACTGCACCCCACCCTGACAGCAGGCCACCCGTCACTCACCAAGCACACTGCACCACCAGCAACTCCATCAGCTATTTGCTTTAGGAAGGCGGCTCAAAGCCAATTAAAATACACTTAGAGCCATGTCTGACTTGTGTTTGGAAAGATAATATATGTCCAGGAGTCCAGTCAACACGGTGTGAGCAACCAGGCGAGAGGGAAGGACTCTGCATCATTGTCTTAGAATGCACCGCGTCATTATCGCACGGACAAGATACTTATCTTTGACTCTTTGCTAAAGCAGAAAAACAGGACCGCACTTGATTTCAATTTGTATGCCCCTCAGATTGCCCAGATGTTTATGCTGTTTTAAAAATATCTGCCTGTGCATTAGGCAATGTATAGATATTTTTTTTTTTACTGGCGTACTGTAGCTGTTATTTATTCCGAAGTCCATGAGAAAAAAGAGGCTGAAAGTGTGATTGAAAACAATAATCATCACAAATTAGTAGCCTAATACACAAATGTGAAACATATGGATTTACCATTATATGTGAAAAGAGACGGACAACATGCAGGGAAGTAAGAGAGCAACATTCACACAGATGCAAAGGGCAGAGGGTGCTGATATGAGTGGTGGTGAGTGGTGAGCAGGGACGGGAGCTCCATGTCTGTTCAGCGTGTTTTAAGAGTGTTTAAATGAGTGAAAAGTCAGTTATAGTTTCCAGATGGGGACCGGTTTGATCCGGATCATTCTGACAGGCCTGGACTTTGATGTGCTGCTGCCTATTACTGACATTACAGGGAAGCAGGCATATTTCTCCCTAATCACTTCCAACTCGTACGGCCTGCACCGGCTGGCCACACCAGAACTGTGTGTATGTGTCCATGTATAAATGCCAGAATGTTCTTAGCGAGAGTGCATGTATTGGTTCTGCTATAATAAAATGTGCCTGTGTGTATATGAGTGTGCAGATACACACTTGTTAGGGCTGCACGATTATGGCCAAAATGATAATCACGATTATTTTGATCAAAATTTTGATCACGATTATTTTCACGATTATTTGTTGATTTTAACCAAAACAAATTTTATCGTCACATAGGTTGTTTATAACTGCAAGAGGGAGTGTGATGGACGCTACTCACAGAGCGACGGCTGATCATTATGAATGGGTCCAGCACGGGTTGAATGGCGGATACACACGTCGTGTGTATGAAATGCTTATATCTTCACTACGCTGCATTTTTATGAACTATGATATTCTGGCCATGGGTCACATCTCTGGCCCAGCTCCAGCAGCTCCGTCTCACACGCTGTTACTCTACCAACTGAAGTTAGTTGCATTCAATAACTTCTTCTGTGTTCTTCGCCGTGGCGGCCGCGATAGCAGAGATACCCGCGGAAACACTGGTACAAATACAGGTTTGCCCCTCATACTTAACAATATACAGCTGTGTTAATAACAAATAAAATTTTAGACAAATGTCAGAAGTGTGGACTGGCGGCCGCTGTGTGGCCGGGCTGCAGGGAGAGTAAGACGAGAGAGAGGAGAGGTCCAACACAGGCACGGCATTACAGAAGAAATGGGTCATGTAACGCAAAATTAAACCATATCCATATAACAACATTGCAGCGGATGCGAGGACATTAGCATCGGTGCGTCCTAGAGGAGGAGCAGCTAACAGACATTAACTAGCACCGACTAGCACTGGTCACTGCTGTTGTCTGAAAAACAACAGGCGGGACAAAATGTTGCGTTTACTGGTAAACTTGTAAACCTTGAGACCGACGTATAACCGACTGCTATCTGTTGAGTTTTCCTCCAGTTACTCAGTCCTCTGTGACTGTCTACATCTAGAAACTAAGCTGCACGGGGTGTAGGGAACTACTCTGACTGGCACATGATCAGACAGGGGTTTACGGAGCGGCAGATGGGCTATGAAATGACGCTTTAAAAAAAATAATCGCTCGATCACGCAAATTTGATCGTGGAAAGTCAAAATCGTGATTGTGATTAAAATTCAATTAATTGTGCAGCCCTAACACTTGTCTCATGGAAAATAAGTAGCAAAATTGGCAGTATTAATATATCCATTCGTACTAGAGCCTGGGGTAACGCGGCATGTCTGCGTTTGTGCTCATTTTGTATTTTAACCTGATTTGGAATGTCATCTTGATGTTTCATCACAAACCCTCAATTTCTAATGAAAAGCAAAGAAGAGGACACGAGAGGAGAGTATAATGGCTTCGTTTATGCCGAGGGGAAAATTCCCTTGGAAACATCCATCTTGTCAGGCAGGTTAAATTTAGTCCAGACAGACAGACAGACAGAGGAGAATAATTCCTGCACTTCCCTCTCCACCCATACTCCCCAGTAAGCCCAGTGGAAGTCATTTCTCAGTGACCACAGAGGAGGAGGACCAAAAGGGAAAAGGCGCGCCACTCTGCTCCTCACTAATCACTCTGTGACCCTGAGACAACCCCCCCCCCCATCACTACCCTCTTGCAAGTCTCCTCTTTTCCTCCTCCTCCTCATCTCCTGTTTGTGTGTGTGTGTGTGGGGGGGGGGGACTGTAGACGACTGTAGAGGGGGATGAAGAGTGGAGGAGTGAATCAGGCCGAAGTTCCCCCTCTTTATCTCCAAAAGGATGGGGAATGCCAAGGGGCCGGCGCTTTGGAATCCGCTGTTTTGTCTGTCTCTTGGGGAGAGCTGGGTTGAGTCCACTTGGAGTAGCACAGGGAGGTATTCAGAGCAAAGTCTGGAGGGCCCTTCAGCAGACAATGGTGCAGCCCGAGACAAAGTGAGTCCTTGATGAGGGATCTGTGGAGGGGTGCAGGTGTCTGAGGTGAAGAACAGTCTCTCAGGCCTGACCCACTTACCTCCAGCAGCTCCTCTCTTCTCTTTCACTGTTACCAACCCCTGATCAAATTTGTCAAAAACAAGAGCTTCTTCAGATTCTTAAAATGTACATGTAAAAGTAAAACAGTAAAACTCACTTTGGTATGCTTAGAAATGCCACTAATGTCTGTCTAACCTATGCAGGGAATTGTGCACAGAGACCTTGGTCTACTCATAGCAGGGAGGAAAAGGCCTTTGACCCCAGGGCTTCAATCTACATTCCTGGTAATTGCACTCCATCATACTTTGTGCCGGAAAAAGCAAACGTCTAAATAAACCCCGTCAAACCATGTTGTCCATCTGCCGGCAGATAAGATGAAGAAAACAAGTCATGTTCCATAAACACAAACATAGGGGATCACAAATCACAGTCACCACAACCATAAATTAGCCTCTGAACCATTTTTAGCATTAAAGTCCAACAGGGAGAGCACAGTGAAAGGAGAGGACAAGCCACTCTTTAAAATCTCATCATTGCTGTCAATGTGGGCTCTGCACCATGAAACAACACTGGGATAACATCTGCATGAGCTGGAGAGAGAAAACAACAAAGATGTGGCCACGGAAATAGCGGATGGCTTATGATGGCAGGGCTGGGTTACTCGGCTGCAGTAGAGACTGTGAGTGAAGCACAGGAGAGACCAAGAGAGGGACGGAAAGACCAAGTCCCAGCCTGCTAGTGGACATGTTTGAACTAATTCACTGTCTTGCACATCTAAAAGAAGGGAGATTTCCATTCATTTAAGAGACTTTTCTCATAAAAGAGTTTGTTTTTCAAATGTCTTTTTCAGGGGGACATTAAGTTTTTGTGCTTTGACAGAATGTAGGATGATTCGCAGCGATGCACATGTTATGTGGGGTTTGCACATCAAAAAGTTGATAGAAAAAGAAAACCAATGACTGCGTTTGTTTACAATATTTTCTCTCCAAATTATACTTTAACTGTCCTGACTTATTGGTGACTATCTCATGGGGTTAACATGGATAACAAATGAATCCCTCAGACATTCATTCTACAATGCTTTCTCTTTATATTAGAGCTTCTAGGAAGACATTGCCTTTGTACAGGAGTTCTTGCAACATGGAATGAAAAATCGACAATAGCATCAGCTCTCAGAAGCCAGCGGTGTGTATTATGCTTCTCTAACTCTCCTAGTTAGAACATGCAGGGCCTCTAGAATTTCCCAACTAGATTTATCTTGTTTTCTCAACTTATTTTCATATCTATTTCCCTTTCTTTTGAATTACACGGTAAATAAAGGCACCGGGCCTTGTGCATAGTGAAATCAGCTGGAATTGCCACATTAAAGAATGCAGGCGAGGTGTAGCCGGAGCCATCCTCCTGGATTTGGGCAAATTCAGCTGATGCAAAACAAGGAATTAATTTGAGGGGAGAGGCTTGCGTGCTGAGCTTGGTGCGGTGACAAAGATGAATAGCATCATTCCAAGTGAATGGTAATTTCACTTTTTGTGACAGTGCTTTAGAGCAAAAGCGACTCGGGACACACAAAGCATTTGCAATCCCATTGAGGGCCCTTGGTACCTGCCTATCAGACACTGCACATTGTTTACCAATCATCTGATATTGATTGGTTTCAGACTAAAGTTTGAAGATGAATTAGAGTGGGAGAAGGTTAAGTCCTAACCTTGAAAGATTTAGTGTCTATTCAGCCCGCGTGTAGGACTCTCCTCAGCTCACTCGGAGAATAGAGAACTTTTAAATTCAATAGGGGGTGTGAGACACAAAACGTGTCACATTCACCAAGTGAATCCACTGGAAGAAATGCAGAAGAACACCCAAAAAGCATAATCTTTCTCGCCAGTTGATAGAAATGGTAATTGCATGTGTGGAATAATACTTTGAAGCCAAGGCCTCGGTCGGACAGACCGCCTATTTAGGTGAAAAAAGGGGCAACAAAACAGCTCCTTCTTAACGCCTTTGTTCACTTCTCCACTCTTTTAAATGTTTACTGAAAAAGAACCTTCAAATCCACTCTCCATGTCCTGCACAATGTGGCACCTATCACTCTTGGGTGCATGGACACATTGTATTGTGTGAATCATTGATATGTAGCGATCATTCCCATGAATCATTTTCTATTTAACATTCAAATTCTCAGGAATCCGTTTATTATCCTCTTGAGATGGACAAAAACATTTTGTGACATAAAGGACATTATTTGAATACTGTTATTTTGTTACACAACAGACTGCATGGACATACTCGGGAATATCCACAGCATAGTCAACACCATTGTCAAACTGATATTCTTTACAATGGTAACCCATGCTACTTAGTGGTTCTGCCTCGGCTTTAGACACATCTCTGAAGCTCTTGAAGCCACAAACAAAGGATAAAGCACCACAGGACACCCGGAGCTTCCATTTTAACATGTTTCAGAAGTGATGTTCTGACAATTTGACATTCATATTTTAACATTTTTGACAGAGGCAAGAGCATGCTGGTACCAGCCAAGGGTCCTTTCAGCTTGTCGGGATATACCATCTCCCAGCGTGAGGTTGGAGCTCTAAATGGACCACTGGGCCACCCGTCACAGCTGGGCCACGCCACTTAACATCCCCCTCCCATCCCTCTCCAGCCGACAAGCTCTCTGGTCTACTCCGAGGCTCTCCAGCCCACTCGACCTCCCGACATAGCACAGAATAGGCGCAGGCAGCACTAAGCCCACAAGATGCCCTGGTCAGAGATCGCATTAAGAGAGTGCATGCGTAGCAAAGAGAGCAAACACCATTCCTGTGCTCATAAAGTGAATCATTCTGTCATGTTTTAAACATCCTTTTACCAACACAGACAGCAGTAAGGGGGGAAAAAGGCCTGTGTAGGCCAAACAAACTTTAAAATGGCCATACTTGGTAAGGTAATAAAAAAGGAAAAGGAAAAGTAAGAAACCAGAGTCACAGGTAGACCATAGATAAAGAGCCTGGACACAATTTCAGCAATTTTCCCTTTTCAAAAAACTTAATCCAAACACACTTCTACATACGCCAAAAGCCCAGCTGTGTCTCTATATGTTACAGGGCCTGTGTCAATGAAGTAGCGCTCCTGCAGACAGGAAGTGGACAGAGTTATGGGTTAGAGAGGGCTGCTGAGGATACAGGTGTGTCCGTTGTGACACAGAGACAGACAAGCAGAGCCGCAGAGGGCAAACAGAACAGGACAGCAGGGCTCAGGGTCTCATGGCTTCTGTAAATCATCCAGAAACTAATATGTAGACCCACTGGGGGAAATCCACTGGGGGAAACCCACGCGTGACATGCCACAGCAGTGGCAGAGTTGATGGCAGATGCTCCATATCTCAATAAGTGGAGCAAGGTGGTAACACTTGCAAGGCTCCATTGAGCAGAATCAGTTAAGGCCATAAGGTAGAGAGCTTTGAAGAAACTATAAAAACACAGCAGAATTATCTTCTGTATGTTGTTGAACACTAAATAGGCCTAATAATAACACATGACTTAACCCTAATGCATAAAACACTTTGTTAATTTGTTACAATTTTGTTGATAAGTCACTTTGTTGTTATTTTCTCTTTGATACATTTTTATTCCAGGTAAAATCTCAAATCACAAATATACTGTAGCACCTGTACTCATACAGAATGTACATGTTATACTTGTGATGCTGACGAAGGAAACTAAGGTTTTTCAAACACACACACACACACACACAGAGAGAGAGGCCTCAGGGTTTAGCTAACCCTCCCAGCCTGGCTGGCCCTCAGCCCTGAATGCGAGCAGCACTTAAACTTTCCCCTTTTCAAACAGCAGAGCACAAAGAGAGGACCACATCAGTGAGCTGCTGATCATCCCCACAGACGGCTGAGCGCGGACAACAGGCAGGTCCCTGGGCACGTCCCCATATAATGTCCCAATGTCCCCCCCATCACGCTAGGACTGGGTTAAGGCCTGTATGGGGCATATTCGGCGCTACCTCTCATGTGAGACTAGATAAATGACAATTCCTTCGAGAGAGGGAGTTAGAAGAAGTGGGAGCGTTTGGGGCTAAGGGTTGGGTAGGGGGGGCCTGGTGCTGCAGCTGTCCCACTGGCCACATCCACCCCCTGAATCCCCTAACCACCCACCACCACCACCAGCCCCCCAGCAGCAGGTTTCTTCCTACAGAGGAGAAAAAAAACACGCTTCATTACGTCCTCTCTCCCCAGAGCAGCTAGGGGCCTTTCAGAGCAGATAAGCCTCTTAGACATGAAGTAGCGCTCAGAGCAGCGTTTGAGTGACAGCAGGAAGGTTTAGCCATTCAGTGGACAATGCTCACATTCTCTGGCTTTAATCTAGGAGGCGGACAATGATCTGTTTTTAAGGCCTCATCTCCTCTGCTTTTCCCACAGCAGTAGGTGACTGGCACAAGGAAGAGAAAAAGAGACAGAGCGAGCCGAGGGCCGGCCGGCAGAGCACGCTGCTATCTCCCAAGGCCTCATGTTTTCTTGACAGTCCAGACTGAGGTGGGACAAGAGGGTGCGAGGTGGGAGGGGGCGGAAGTCGACGGAAGGCAAAGTGCATCAATCACACACATACACACACATGCATGGGCACAAACAATCACTGGGTGATGGTTGAGTGCGTCTGTGTGACAGACAGGCAGGTGAGAGGCCTGGTGGTGACGTGGCTTAGTGTAGAGCTTTGTCATTCTTATCTGCTCTGACCACTGACATCCATCCCTCCTCAGCCATTGTGTGTGTTTCTATGATGTATTTATACAAACGCTAATGCACGGGCAACTAGGGGGAAAAGAAGCTGGACAGTGTGAAAAGGTATCCATACAAAATCATTTGTTTTGGTTTCATGAGACAATGTAACTAACCCCCGCGACACTCTGGCACTGAATGTGCTTTGATGACATAAAGCCTTGTATAATCAATGTCAACCTGGATAATTAAATAACTCATTTGATTAGTTTAGTGCGATGCATGTCAGCTGGCAAGGTCTTACCAGACAGATCCACGCATATCATGTTCATGTTGATGTCAAGCTAAATAAATGTCTTTCTCACAGGCTTTACAACAGACAATAGAATTTAGAGATACATGTATTCTCTGCAGGGAACTAACATTATGCCATTATCCAGAAGGTGTGCCCGTTTATTGCTGGATTATTATTTAGTTTTTATCTGATAGAAAAGTAGACCTATCCAAGGAGGTGGAATGAGTAGGAGCATTTTCAGGGTCAACATGAACAAATAACACAAGTAGGGACTACACGGTGTCAATTTGCCAAAGAGCTAGGTGGATTATTTTAGAATCACCTCACACTTCAGGCTTGTTTGTTTTCCTCTGTAGAGTATAAACATCCACACCTCATCTACAATAAACAGACACTGGGTACTACTGAGAGAGAGAGAGAGAGAGAGAGAGAGAGAGAGAGAGAGAGAGGAGCTATTCAAATAGACATCTGTGGGTGCGTGCGTGCGTGCGTGCGTGCGTGCGTGCGTGCGTGCGTGCGTGCGTGCGGCCAACATACGTAAACATGTCCTTCAAGAAACATGCCCGTAAAAAAAAAAAACCTTCAATGTTTGACTAAAGTGTCAATCACTGGGCTACTTATTACTCTAATTGGATTATTGCTACAGTTCAGCCCTCTGTATGCCTCTCTGTTTCTAAACATGGCGGTGCCAGTAACTCTAGCTGGTAACTGTGTGAAGAAAAAAAAATAAAAAGGAGTGGAAAGAGAGTCTTAGTAAAAATGTATGAACTGCTGAAATAGCATTTGGAAGTATTTTTAATGTACATAAAACATAAACTGCACTACATAAATGTTGTGATGTAATCACTTTTAAAACTATTTGTCTAAAAATGTAAATCGTGAATGCCTCATTTGCTTTAAATGTATATTTATCAAAGTGTCGTAATCTAAGTAATATAAATAATAAAAAGAACTTGACTGTATCTATTAACCAGTATTTAAGTGACGAAAGAAAGAAGGTGCTAGCTGCTGCGTGTTGAGATGGAGAGTGGCAGAGAGCACATTAAACAGCCAAGAGACGTCTTCTCTGACCACCTCCAGATTTCCCTCTTTCTTTCTCTTTTGTACAAATGATTCTACTGTTGAATGAAATCTTACTCAGGAGTGCATACAAAAACCCAGTATGGATACACAGTGGGGTTTTGAGTTGATTGAGTTAACAGGGCATTGGGTTAAGGAGCTCTACTTTGAATTCAGGTGAGAACATCACAAAAAAATGAAAATGCAATTGTCTTTCATGCAGGCTTATACACGTACAGAAACTCAAAGCAACAAAGACAAATCCTCAGCCATCCGACATGTCCTCAGCACCTCACCCTTACGCCTCCCCTCTCTTACAACTTCACGTTCATTAATCTCACACACTTCATCACAATCCCGGCACCTCAACCCCAAAGATCTCATATCCTCCACACACCTTTACCTCCTTTCTGGGCTCAGCCACAGCTCTGAAAACCCACAACTAATAACTCCCTTACATGTTCTGGACCACTGGACTTGTTAACAATTCCACCTTTCACTAATTATGGCACTTTTTGTAATCCAAAGTTTAGTCCTTTTTGAGAGTCTTTTTCTTTTTTATGCCTATTATTTTTTTAACATATATATTTTTTCTAAATATTATTTATATATATATATTTTTCAACATATTCTCTTCTCTTTTTGTGAGGTGTGCTGAGACACCTGGTGTGTGATTGTGGGTCCTAACTACTAACATGACCTGACAAGGAGATACAGAAAAACACATGTTACCAGCACACACATACAAGAAACAGACACAGCCATCCAGGAATTGGCAGATCATCCAGCAGACATTTGGAATAGGAAGATCTGTCTCAGGCCTAAAATGTACCTGTAAATATAGATACAAAAAAGAAGGGAAAGAAAGAAAGACACAGTCAAGCAGTGAGATAGACATATCAGAAGACAGACCGACAGAGAGACAGATTGGGCAATTAGACAAACATACAGAGACAGATCGTTCCATTGCACAGGGACCTGGCGGCGATTGAGACAATGGGCCCCTTCACTATACTACTGAGTGTTTATGTCCCACGTCAGTCTGCATCACCAGTGTCCCCCTGACTGCTCCCAGCTGACGCCCCAACACACACACACACACACACACACACACACACACACACACACCTGACCTCCAAGGCTAAACTTGAACGTGCACACACACTCCTGCTTTGCTTACTGTCACATGTCAGCGTATGTGTGTGTGTATAGAGAGAGAGAGAAAAAGAGAGAGAGCAGAAGAGAATGCATGAATGAATGAATGAATGAATGGGCTTCTGTTGGACTGCTCCTAATGACTTTATTAAGAGATGTTGCGTTTAATGTCAGGAAACTGCAGTAGTGTGGGCTGCCAGCGAGTGAATTCAACCCCCCCACCATAGTTTCTCATCTTCTGACTGGGCTGTATTGATCTGGTTTACAAGTCTGCAGTGGAGTAGACCATGAGGCACAGATATAGAGATGAAGAGGAGGTCTTTCTGTCTTGCCCTTCTACACTTCTCACTCTCTTACTCATTCTCTCTTCTCTCATTTCCTCCTGAATCCACATCAATCTTCTTCATTATCTTGCTTCTTCTACAGCCCTTGTTCCCCTTCTTCTTCTCCCAATTTCCCTCCCCCAGCTCTCTGATACCAGTACATAAAACACACCAAAAGTTTTCACTGGAGCTGGGTAATGAGGCAGACCTTTGACCTCGACTTGATGACTTCCATACTTGTGCATGTGAAAGAATATATGCGGTTGTGTGTGTGTGTGTGTGTGTGTGTGTGTGTGTGTCTGCAGCTGGCGGTTTGACAGCGACATGACTAATGAGGGCTCGGGACAGAAATAATAGGTGGGAATTATAACACAAAAAGAGTACAAGCGCAAAGGAAAGGAAGAACAAATGACAGAGCAATGGACGAGAGGAAAGGAATATAAAGGAAAGAAAAATAAAGGAGGAAAGAAAGGATACGATTTAGAGAAAAGTTTAAATAATTACAACACTACAGCCCAGGCAGCAGAAGGGCCACAGATAGGAAGCTTGTTTCACACACACATTAACAACTCAGGACCAGGGTTACACACTACTCACACTGCCTCTGTATCCAAGGGTGAACACAGGTTATTAGGAGTTCACTATTGACTCACTAAAGGATTACTTAAAGTCACTGTAGTTCACCTATAGTTACTGTAACCCTGCTATAACAGATACTGGTGGGTGGAAACATTTCTGTTGTACAGATATTTGGACTTCATTGAACATTGTTGCATTAACCATTCATATTAGGGGTGTGCAAAAAAAAAAATCAATTCACATTTGTATCGCAATTCAAGCTTTACAGATTCAAAATGGATTCATAGAATTCCAAAAATCAATGCATATTTTTTTTTGTAATGGCGTGTATACTATTACACAGCTAAGGTAACTACATTTATATACAGTGAATCATTTTTTTAAAAACTGAGAATCGTGTTTGAATCAAAAATCAATTTTGAATCGAACCTTGAGCCTAAGAATCAATATCAAATCGAATTAGTGACATTTTCTGAATCATGCACCCCTAATTCATACGTCATGGAAAAAAATATGTACTTTTTCGGTGAGGAATGTCAGACATAGTTTGAATGTGATCTGGCAAATTACCAATCTACATCTGTGTCTAAGTGTCATATCTGAAACATCGGGGTATTTGTTATACTTTACAGCATGTACATAAAAATACAGGCACATATTGAGATTTCAAATAACCCATATTGTAGGTGTTTGTATGGAGCTTTGTGAGCTTGAGAATAAATCAGGAATAACATTATTAAGGACCCAAAACCTAACTTCCATTAGGCTGTGTTGTGATAATGATACTATCTGACCTAGACAGATCTCTTGAGTCAACCCTGTACCCCTGCTGGATCAGATCAGTTCCCACAATGGCTGACTGCAGACAGAGGGTCTTGACCAATTGACACAAAACATGGCGCCAAGACAGAAGCGAGACAGATGGACAAACAGACAGATAGACATTCAGACAGACATCCTGTCTCGAACCACAAATAGATACAACAATTAAGTCAGGTCTGGTCTTTTTCATTGCACTGACCTTCGCCCCTCACCTCCTACACATGTAAGGAGACAAATTACAACTGCAGTTGGGTTTGACCAACAACTCCAATGCAGGAGAACATGCGACGTGAAGGCTGAGACAGCGGACATAAATCATACCTGTATTTGATCTGTGGGGCTCTGGGCAGGGACAACGTGACAGCTAGCATGCACCTTATGTCTCTGAACCCTTAAAGGGCTGAAATGGGTCACTTGTTTTGCAGGGCCAGCCGTATTTCCACTGGTTTATAAATCTAGGGACAACGGTGGTGAGTTTGGCTTTTATTGTGAGTTTGAAAAAAACACACAAAATAAACCAAGTTTAAAATGTCAATTGTCTAATGAATGCTGAATGTAGGAGAGGGAATTCATACAAAAAATTGTAACAGTGCACTCATCAACAACAACACTGTGGTTACAATTATGCTGTTAAATGAAAACAAAGAAACAACACAAAGAATCCTGCTGGCCCTATGGATCACTCTCTTAACAGAAAGCCTTCCATCTCAGTCAAAGAGCCATGTTCTCCTGTGTTCATCGGCTATGCTTACGCCTGCTTGCTATGCATTCCATGTCAAAGGTATTCAACGTTGTATGTCATTGGCTGCAAAGCAGTACCACTTTACAAGTCGCATGCACAGTGCACCTATACAACAATGGTTATTCCACAAAAACATTACTAAAATTATACAACATTTTTTTCTCTGGTGTCTTGAGGGAGATTACTATGTTACTTCAGGAAGTGTCCTTCAAAGTTTGTATAATTGTACGGTTTCAATCCAGACTTTGTTTTCTGCCTTTCAGAGCCAGTTTTTAAACCCTCTGAGGAGACTAGTCTCGGGGCTAGGCAAAATCACAATTGCATTAACACCCAAAGAGCATTTCATCAGAGCCAGCAGGGGCCCGTGGTCCAGGACACCTGTAATAGAGTTTCCCTTCTCAACGACGTGAAAACATTTGAACTCCTATCAGATGGAAGGTTTACCTGCTCCTGCCTGAATGGAACTATGCTGTTGCAACTGATCAAATCAGGCCAGACAAATTGCATTTGTTAAAAAAAGGATGAAATGCTAGCGCCCACAAAAAAACATATTAGCAGCTTGATCTACACAGAACACCCTTGGCATAGTATTGGATTAACAAAGTAAGAGAAAAAGAGAAAAGGATGTGTAGAAATCCAAACTGACTCCTTTCCTGTGCTTTCCCTTGCAGCTCTGCTCCTCTGCGTACCGAGGATTTACCACAATCGTATGCAAGTTAGGGAATAGATGCAGGGAAAACACTTACATGTAAAGAGATGTATTGGATTACTGTGAATTCAGCTACAGTGATGCTGCCTGCCAATCTCAACATTGAAGTACATGGTAGTTTAGGATGAATAATTAATCTTCTAAACTACCACACCCTTGGATTTGTGAAGCCTTTCTCAAGTTCATCTCAAACCAACCTGAACAAATCAACACTTATGTCCATAATTCTCACTATGGAATACATGAAAACTATCACATTCAAACATCTGGTAAGCGGAAAGGGAAAGATGTTTTTTCTGTTTGTTATTAAAATAAACAGAGACAGAGATGTCTTGGATGAACTGGTGTGTGAAACACAGGGGAGAGAGAAAGTGAGAGAGTATGGGAGAGAAAGAAAAAGAGAGACTAAAGGGGCCTGACTGTCTGACAGACAGGCAAGCAGATGGACAGGAACTTGGCATTAGGGAATATGATTCTGCCAGAGAGTGATCCATAAAGACTTGAGGAGGTCGAAGGGCACACTTTCTATAATGACTCATAATCACTCAGTGGTGTCCATGCTGGAATGGCCTGTGTGTGTGTGTGTGTGTGTGTGTGGGAGAGAGTGCCAGTGGTTCTGCTGAGAGATAGCGCAGGATAAACGACCAGTTCTGCTATTCCAGGCCTCTGGGGAGAAAAGAGAGATCTCACTGTTGTTTTATGAGAGCCCTGGCCAAATACTGTCACCCACAACATCAATTTATCCCCTCATTAACATAAAAAAAAAGGTTTGAGGAAAACATGGGTGAGAAAATGAAAATAACATTTACTGGGGTTATGAAAAATAATGTTGTAAAACGTATGGAATTCCTTCTGTGTTTGACTTCTCTGGGCTGGGTACACACCACTGGTTGGACTTTGCCATGGCAGCTGTTCCCGTGGTAATGTGGTGGGCAGCGGAGGCGGAGCCAAAGAGGAGTTGTGGCGTTTTCATGAACAGATTTTTTTTTTTAATTCAGAGCCAGTCATTACTTTTAATACAGCGCAGTCCGAACTGACCACTGAAAGGGTGGTGCAGACTGTCAACACCTTGTATATGGAATTCATAAAACAATGGCTCACACTAAATTCCCCTGCTGCATTCTCAATCAAGCTGCTATGGCAATGACTATGTCTGTGTGCATTTATGTGTGTGCACGTGCAAGGGGTCATATTTTTAGTTGTGCAGCATCAGATGAATATCTCCATTTCTTGGCAGTTGACAGCCTGTTTGTCATCCACTCCACAGCCAAGAACTGACCTTCAGCAGCATAACTACCTTTATGCTGCCATACCTCTCCCCTCCCTTCATCCCTACATCTCCATTGACTCTCTCACCCTGTGTCTTTCTCAATCCTCCCTCCCTCTAGTTCTCCCTCACTTTTTGCACTCTCCCCTTCTACAGCCTTTGTCATTGATCGCTGATGCGATTGGCTGCCTCCATGCTCAGTAATGACCTGCCCTGGTAACCAGCCGGCTGCCCCGCTCAGCCCCTCGTAGATTGAACTGTCAGATGGCAGCGATTAATGGCTGGGCAGAGAGACACAGACTCACACCTGCAATGTCCCACCATGCACTGCCTGGCCAATGCGCTGTCCCATCCCAGCTTAGCAGGTACAGTAGATATCCATCCATCCATCCATCCATGTATGTACTTTACGTATGTATGTATGTATGTACATACATATGTGCGTATGTGTAGATGTGCCTCTGTATGTGTGTTATGCCCAAACCTCTTGTAAGAATGGATACATATTCAAACATGTGTAGGTACATGCGTTTATAGGTGCATATAAATCTTTGCTTTCATCCATGTATTACTGCTCCTGGGTGTATGCGTGCATTTTGCCATGCATACACACTGCTGCAGTGGCTGATGGGCAAGTTATGATGAGAGGGTGGGTCAGAGGGGCTAAAAAGCCAGGAAAAAGGAAAAATTTAGAATCTTACACAAACTACTGTCAAACTATGAATGCTGATTAAAAAAATATACATAACTAATACACACGTACAGAACACACAATTCCAAATGACATTAAAAAGCAGAAAAAGTTGTCAATTCCTCCAAATCAGAAAAAAAAATGAGCTAACCACAGTCTGCTCCACTGCTTAAATGACAGAATCTAACCATTATGTGTCTGCAGTGCTATACTGTGTTGCCCTCTGCTCTTCTTTATTACTATATTAGTTATGATTGCACCAGTAATCATTCACTTATTCTACTGTTCGCACTTGAGTCACTGCGCAAAAGAATCAGGATAAATGCCTAAAATGCTAACATATGTTATTCCCTCAAACAGAGATGAGCGGGATGTTTGGTCTGGTCTCGCTCTGTCTGTCGAGCTGAGCACTGCAGGCCCACGCGGCTGTCCTGTGTTGTACTTGGCTGGCCGTCTGCTAACTGTCAGCGCAGTATCTCCTTACACTGATGAATGGGTAGTTTCCAGACCTTTCCCAAAGCTTTCATTCCCTTGTTCCAACGCTTCATCCAGAGGAATGGCCTAGAAAACAAGGGCTCCTCTGCCTGCCCACCAGCCTCCCTCAAGGGGAGCAACAACGCCAAAACGGGCATGGAGGCTAAATTTAAAATGCGCCCTTCAAAAAGGGGGGGGAAAGAGAGATGGAGCGAGGGAAGGAGATAAAGTATGAAAGAGATGTAGACAAAACACAGCAGAAGAAAGACAAATTAGAAACACAAGAAATGCGCTGGGAGCGAAAGAGAAAGAAACGTACAGAGAAAAAAAAGAGACAGAGGATGGAAGGAGAATAATCCTCTGAACAGTGAATATCAGGCCAGTAGGGGTTTGGCGTGGTGTGTGAAACGGAGATAAAATCGATTAGCTTGTCCACTGACCCAGTGAGCAGCGGCCCCCCATTGGCCCAGTCCTGCCACAGCCCTGACAGAGACGTCCAGGAGCAGAGGCCCCTAGGGGTCCCTTCTGGACACTGAGGTGAACAAAGTGGTGCCCTCCTGTCAGACTAAAGCCCTCAAGAACCAGTAAAACAACAAACCATGCTGCAATGCTTCACTGCTCTCTGATTCCACAGGAGACAGGAGAGATGTAGTGTGGGCAGCTGAAAGAGGACACTGGGTGTAGAGCTGGTGCTTAACATACACCACTAAGGTACATACTTAAGGGGAAAATATTGTCAGTTAAGAATTTCAGCCACCTCAAATCAAGCTCAATTTTATGAGAATATATAAGCTATTTTACTTGTTTGACTCTTGTATTTATGTGTTTTCAACCTTAGTTCTCTATCTTCTCATAAAAGACAGTATAACAGCTTAGGCTGTTAAGCTGTAAGCTGCACTGGGGATCAATAAACTGTATTATTATTATTATTATTATTATTATTATTATTATTATTATTATTATTAAGAGTAGAAGCTATTAGCTGTTAGCAGTTACTGTATTAAGCCTTAGACAGTAAGGTGTGACAAATTCTAAATTGAGGAGGAATATCTGCATATTCTAGCATAGGAAATCATTTCTGAAAATCGCCTCTGCCACATCCTATCAGTCAATAATTAACATTTTGAAATATTGACATAATTCCACAACCGGTCAGGTATTTCTAAGAACATTCCAGAAGCACTGGGCTGACAAACTCCCACCTGTTGACAGGCCCTGGAGCCTCTCCCTATGGTTTTATCGCCTTGTTTTCCCCTCACATGATTTCCTCAGGCGGATCACTGGTTGTGGAGCACCTCTTTGATTCCTGGCTCATTGTGGTGTATCTGACCCTGGAGGTTGCAGAGTGGAAAGAAGTGGATGTGTCACCACTAAGCTCTTCTCCGTGTTAGAATAATATTTCTATGTTGCATTTAGGATGCTAACGCTAATCAAAACAGGACATCCTGAGGAGGGCCGTGTTCTCTCTTCCCTGGCCCCGCTCACCGACCGCCCGCTTTATGTTTTTGTGTGCTTGTAGAGGAGCGACAATCCCAGGAAGCCGCGAGAAGGGTTCATCAAAGCGCCGAGCGGGGGGCCCTGGCTGCAGGATCGCTGGAATGCAGCGTGGAAAGGAATCTCTACTGTCCTATTGTTCCCTTGTTTCCTCAGTCTCATCACACGCCGGCACGTCCAGTTCACTTACAGGTAAGAAGCGCTAATCAGCCCTGCATTCCTTTCCACGGCCGCATTCTTTCCTCTGCTGAGACCCTGGCTGACCAACAACACTTGTGCACACAGGGAAGGTGCACAAATACACACATTCATGGAAGGGAAGTCATCAAGACAGGACTCTGAGGACAAGGACGTGGTGTTTCCTTTTCTCAGATAACTGATCGCAAGTGAAACAGTGAGGTGAACGTTGGGGATGCATGCCTCACTAATAGTGGGAAGATGATCCACATCCCACACACATTGGGTGCAGGGAACCAAGAGATGTCTTAATTCATCCAGAACTAAGTCCTGTGTGTAAAAATGTTTCACAAAAAAGCAGGAGTGCCTTGATAACTACCACCCAAAAATGATATGTATATATATATATATATATATATATATATATATATATATATATATATATATATAGTGAAGTGGGTCATATTAAAGATTGAAGGATATATTTATATATACTGTATATATCCTACAATCTTCAAGATGACCCGCCTGACTGCCCCTAACTACCTAACCTTTAATAATAAAATTCACACTTTGTCATGACTTTTTCTCTCTGTGACTCTCACTGACCATCACTGTTTCAGCACTGCAACACAGGCTAGACAGCTGCTATCAGATTCAATCAGGTGAATGTAGTGCAGCGCAAACTTCATCAGGAAGGCCGCAGCTTTGATCACATCGCCTACCCTCATCTCTCCCATCCAGCGGGGGTGAGAGGTCACTGCTTAATGAGCTTCAGGGTGGAGAATGAGGGCCTTGTTGTGGCAGGGATGAAAGGTGTACAGGAATCACACATACATAGCACACACACACACACATAAACATACACACTTGACTGTTCTGTCCTGTCCTCCCTTTTCAGCTACAGATGGGCATGACCCGATGTCCCGTTTCGCCCCTGTTAATCAGAAACTACTTTCCTCCTCCCCCCCTCCCTCCCTCCCTCACTCCTTCCATCCCTCGGGCCAGCCTGCTCCACCCAGGGAGATCCCCGAGCAGTGCTGGAACACACTGTTATCGCCACATTCACAAAGCGATTGTTGGGTGATTCCTGTTTATAGCTATGTGCTCTCTCCAGTGTGAAAGAATTAAAAAAAAAACTACTGTTCTCACTGTCAACCCTCAATGACAGTAATTAAAAAGAACGTTCACAGCCAAACACAGCATACCTGCCAAAGATTTGTTCTATCAATTCAAACGTTTGAACGTTGGTCATATTCAAAATTAGTTAAAGGCTCATTCAAATATGGGCAACTGGGACGAAATTGACAGATAGGCTACATTTCATGTAGCCGCTTATTCCTATTTGGGATAAGATATACAAACTAAAAAAAGTAAAATGATCAAACCGCAGCCTGTAAACTGATACAAACACAACATCATGTCTGGAGTAAAGAGCAGCAATGATTGGCAGCTAGATTAAGTCATATCAAGCCTTTTGTTTAGTCTCTCTTCTCATAAAAGCACTCAACAATGTAGTAAAGTGACTTGGAGCAGTTAGCTGATGTGAGACATGAGGCCAGACTGCCGGGCCCTGTTTCTACCACCTGCTTCAGGTAATTGATTGGAGTATAAAATGAATGAGTTTCTTTAATTAGCTAACAGACATCTATTCTCAAAGCACGCCAAGGAGCGCTAACTGCACACCGCCTCATTAATGGCCCGGGCGAAGCGCACCATCAGCAATCTGTTGACATTAGAACTCCTCAGACATCATAACGACACAAATCAGTTTGATGTCTGTATGAACTTTTCAGCTCAGCAAAATGCCATTTATCTCAGACCAATTTGTGATGAGAAAATGGCGGCGTGTCTCAAATTTGACGACTGTGCTGTATACTCTGCAGAGCGCTTTTGTTTTGTGCATACGCACCAAAACTCACACGTACACACTCAGCTCGTCCATATGAGAACATACACACATGCTCACCTCCCCTGTTTAAAACACACATACACACAAGCACAATCTATAAAAATATGCTTAGCTTGGGACTGCTCTGCTGATAATGACCTCAGCCTTGGCACCGTACTGGGCCAGACCAGACTGCCGACACACTGGAGGCTTTTGTGTGGACTCCCTATCTCTAACTCCATGACCTTTAAGGGGGACAAGAAAGCAGAAATGCTTTTTTTTTTTTTTTTTAGAAGGGGTAAGGCTGGCTCATTGTTCTGTGTTGGTACGGTTTCCCTGTGGTAAACACACAGCGGTTCCCAGGCTTGACATGTTGCTGCACACCCTCCTCCCACCCTCCCTCCATCCCTTGGTGTTCCCACACTGCCCTGTCTGGGTCTGCACCATACCACCCCCCAACAACAACACACACAAACCGCCACCAGCATACAAATATTACAGCCTCACCCATAAGCACAACTACACGCTCTTACTTTTTTTTACCTGCCACCAGGGCCAGCATTCAAAAGGCTCATTGATGTGCTTTAATGCATTATGAAATTCTCCACATACATGATGGACTGAGATAGTGATACTGAGATGATGGAGTGAGCGAAGCCCCCGGGGCAGGGCAGCTGTGCCGGGCCTGGGAGGGGACCCATGAAGAGGCCTGGAAGCTCCCTAGTTGCTCGAGACAGGGGCCATCCTTCAAGCGGGTGACAACAGTGCATAAACAAACTACTAACCTCATCAGCTCTCTGTTTACAGCCCTGAGACCAAGTCCTGGACGACTCATTAACATCGCAGACCTTCCAAAAGAGCAATGGAGGGGGGTGAAACGTTTCTCCCATCGAAAGAGAGGAGGAAAGTGGACAACATGTCAGACAGATGGGGGCGTTGATAGATGAGAGGGCCTGGGTCATAGTCAACCTGCCCCCCCGCAAACACACACACACACACACACACACACACAACTGATATACCCACAAAGCCTGCATGTTCAGCACACACACACAAGCATTCAGCACACACACTGCTACTTGTTCCCTGGTTTACCCCTCTTTATTCACAAAGCCTGATATACCCACAAAGCCTGCATGTTCGTGTGTGAGCATATGTGTCTGTAATATGCTATACACCTGGTTTGACAAGCATTCAGCAGCTTTAAGCTACACTGCTACTTGTTCCCTGGTTTACCCCTCTTTAGACAGTTCACATAATTGTTACACATCCAAGACTTTGAATTAGAAAACTGTCACCCTTGTAAAGTAACTGACACAAGGCTCGATTCCAAATGTCAGCAGCAAATGACTGAATCTTACATTAAGGCCTTAAAATAAATGATTAAAATATTTTAAAAATGTAACCAGCTGAAGGGTTAATAGAGGCCTATGTATTTTTTTCTCCATTTAATATGAACCAATTATTATTTTTATTATTATTCCCAAGTAGTACTTGGCTTAAAAATAAAAGATAAGATAATAACATTGTATAAAATGACACGATAACATGATAAGATAAACTGGATACGGTCATACTATATTTGCATCAAAAAAACTAGTTCAAAGCAACGATTAACAAAAGTGCAAGACAACAGGAGTAACCTCTGCCGTGGGCCCCTGTGATTCCTGACCCAGTCCATTACTGAAGGAGATATGGGACATTTGTATACGGAGCTTTGGCACCAAGCAGAGCGTGGGCAAAGAGCCCCGCTCCGGGACAACAAGGGCTGTTTAATGGGGTCTCTATTTCACTTTCCTCGCGCCGGCCCGCTCCCTCTCACCTTTTAAATGGGCCGATCTATTAACCGTTTTAATGAGCCCATTGCACAATGTGAGGAGGACGACGCACTTCTCAGCTCCGGAGAGGAAAGGCGCTGACAGACAGCGAGGCCTCTCTCTCTCTCTCTCTCTCTCTCTCTCTCTCTCTCTCTCTCTCTCTCTCTCTCTCTTATCTTCTCGCGTGCAAATCAGGGCTGCCAATGCGCCAAAGATTTTCATCTAAAAAGTTATATAAATGCGGTTTAGTTTTGGAGACGGTGGATCAATAAGTGATGACTGACTAAATATTGTGGTAAATGTGAAAAATGATTATCAAGTGCACAAGTGTGTGCCTTTGGGACACACTGGATTTGAATGCTCCATTGCCACTTGTTAACCTTCCAACTCCTTTTCATGGAACTTCCCTTTAGATCTACGGTTTACACTGCGTTAAAATAAATCGAATCAAAATGTACATGTCAGAGGTCTGTAAATCACAAAATGACGGTGATGTGACATTAATCGAGATTGTAATTATTCCAAACAAATTATCAAAGACCTCTAAACACACACATTATAATCAAGATGTTTTTATTGAGTCACAAATATGCTAGACCTTTAATTAGGGGATCTTTTAAGCCCCCCCCATTTCTCCATCTTGAATAGCCCACAATTCACCACGGGGTGCGGCCTGCACGCCTTGGCTATACTTGTTGGGAAGCAAAAGTGAGTTTTTGTGGCGCACCGCATTACATCTGGACGTGCGGACTAATCAGTCAAACTCCATCAATCACCCTTACGTTCGCCACCTCTCCATCACCTCCTCTATTACATCCCCCCCCCCCAACTTTTTTTATCGCACGACTGTTCTGCAAGGAGGCCCCGTACATGCCCGCTTTAACACGAGTTCTCCGGACAGGCGGGAGGCACACACTGAACGCATTTACCAGCAGAGCTCTTATGAGGGGTCTGGGAATTTAAATATTCACTGTTGACACTGCGCAGACTTGGCTGGGCGCCAGAGCGGGCCCGCTCCTCCCGGGACCCAGAACATTCCCCCATTCTGACTGAAGAGGTAGAAATCGTCGTCTTCCATTTCGAGAATAATAATCGTCAAATACACGAGGAATTGTCCCGCATAGCGTATTAAAGACACCGTATTTACTAGTATAGGCTATGTAGACACCTTGATGCAGTTGTTGCTTGTTCATTTTTGAGTGCGTTTATGCTAATAAAAAACTATTTAAAAGAAAAAGGTCTGTGTTGCACAGTGACGAGAGAGCTGGAGAAAGAAAATCAAGTGATGACATTGTGTGTGAGCGCATCGATTTCCATATGCCAAACTACTTTTTTAAACATTTGACAGAATCACAAAAGTTATAAAGACCTCCATTCATATTATGACTTACCACATGGCACTTTTCCATATAGTCTGCTGCTTATTGGCGATAACTGTCTAAATGATGTGTATGTTGCAGCTGCTAAACCATGTATTATTGTTTATTTAGTTAGCTGTACGTATATGCAAAAACACAGGTATGCAAAACGGGATGTCTGGTCACTGAGCTGACTGAAGCCATTATAACAGCATAGCCTTTAGCCTAAATAAAAACGTCTGCAAAAACACAAGAATAATGCAGGCATTATTGCCTTTCTGGTTTTGAACTCTCTGTCTTATTTTTTCAAAAAAAAATTCTGCAATATAATTCTAGATTAAGGCTGTGCGTTGTCCAATGAGAGGACCGTCAGCCATTAAAAGTCAAAACTCGAATGAAAGGCAACAGCACAGAAATGTATACGCAGAACACTGATGGAAACTATAACTATAGCATGTGCGTGATTGACACAGCTTCAGAAAAAATAATATAACTCTTGCTAATTTATTGTAGCAAATCAATGCACGAATAGCCATATCAATCATCTACGGCATTAACTCTTATAGTTGATTGGGTCCACGTAATTAAATCGATTTAACGACAAGAGTGTTTCGATATTACGCTTAATTTAATCAAAGTCATTGACTATGTTAAGTTATTATTTTATCCTAAATTAATTGTATTAACAGAGTATAAGACGCCTCGTATCCTATAATCAAATGACATGGCATGTAAATAAAGTCCGCAACACACTCGTGGATCAAAAATAATTAAAACATTAAAGTGTGAATTCGGGTTTTTTCAGAGTGCTTAACAAACATTACGCATTGATACGAGCTCGGAATGACTCACAAACAAGATCCCATTCTCAGCAACATTTACCATGCCTGTCTAAATCCTCGTTTTCTCCTTATTTCTTTCCATCAACCTGCCTTTTCCAAGTTGCTCCCCGCAAACTGGAGTGACCAGCAGCCCACAGCAGCAGCGTGCAGCAATTGCAATACAGCAGCCGATGCACGGGACATGAGATTTTAAGCTACAATCCACTACATTACACTACAGCGCCCACTACATGCAACGAGCAATTCCAATACTGGAGCGGACGCCCTGCAGAAAGTTCCTCCATCGCTGCCGAAACTTTAAACTTTACTCTCTTGTTGTGACAGCTTTCGTTTCATTCTTTTCTTCGCGTCAATATCATCGTTTTATCACTCCTAACAGGTGAAAGTGAAGAGTCTGGTTCCCTGGTGGAAATGAACTCGACACAGAAACTATTGATAACCGCCGTGATAACAGCGACAGTCTATAGGTATATAAGATGGCATGTTTCAAAAGGAAAAAAAAGAAAGGGATGTTGCACCTACTCGTGGCCAGTTTCCGTGCCCTGCCTTTGGACCTCATGGTGCCCGTCTCTCGGCGTGGGTTTTGTTTGGATTTTTTCTCGGATCTTTTTTCCTCCTTTTTGTTTTTTCTCTGTCCTTTTTCTCTGGGTTTCTCAATCCAAACGCGCTATCTCTCCAGCATTGTCAGTCTGGACACCTTCGCACATGCGCACAGCCTGAGATCTGCCGGCAGCAAGTGCCAGAAAAAGTTTGGGACGATTTATCACTTTGATATAAACCTGATCTGGTCAAGATGTGTACATCGTGGACATGTCCTTTGGCGTGTCAAGAGTTTTTCAAACGAACACAGAGTGGGAAAGCCGCGCACACTGCAAAAAATGTCCAACGTTGTTGACGCCTCAGCTTCAGTCGCGTTGTTTATCTAACACGTGAGGAAACTTTGTAATAAAGATGCGTCCAGTGCAGTTTTGACTTGTTTCAGGTCTTATCTCGTGTAATTTCAAATAAGGCAGTAAAATGCAACCGACAAAATTAGACAAAATTCTGCTAAAAAGTTAAAGTTAAACTACAATAAAACAATGCAATTAATACATACGTGTTTTTTTTAAGTCTGAAAATGAGAACTAAATGAAATGTTTTCATAAAATGGAATTTTTTTACAGTGCACTCAGCACCCCGGATCTACAGAGTTCCGAAGACATTCATTATAACGATCTCAATCATTGCACACCTTCTCTTTTTAAACCAAGTCACATTAATCAACGTTCACTTACATTCATTCACTTTAATGACTGAATATAGTCATTAAAGATTCTATATATATTTTAATTGCGTTCTGACCATTATACCGAGCACTGGAAATGAATGAAAAACTTCCCCCCTCCCTCTCCAGCTTGGGCACCCGACTGGCAGCGCTCTCTCTCTCTCTCTCTCTCTCTCTCTCTCTCTCTCTCTCTCTCTCTCTCGACATTTATTAATATGTTAAGTGCTTAGTATTAATGCCTGTTTGAGAATTTTCTGTTGCAGTCAGTGCGTGATTTTCATCACTTGGTAATTGCCGAAGGCTTGAAAGGATGTTTTCACTTGATTTAACTTGGAAGGGGAATGGCCCTACCAAGAAAGAAAAGTAAAAAGAATTTAGTCTAAACCTTCATCTCAGTGGGTGGAATAAATGTTTGGATCAACTTCTTTTCGCTCTGGATTTAAAGAAAAAGGCCACACTCATAAATGCATGCCATCCAGGCACTAAAAGTCAATAAAATCACTGCATGTCTGCTGTTATCACATAAACATTTTATAGAAGCATATTTAGATACTGAGTCATATATCAGCAACATACAGTACCAGCCAGATAAAAAAAAAGCCAATTTTGATTTGTTACCATTCTTTGTATTGTATTGCTAAAACTAGAAACATTTTATCCACACATCATACCGCGCATTGATATCATAAAGCCTATTTGCCCCCAAATAGAGACAGCGTATAATTAAAGTAATTGGCAATTAATTAGGTCGGTTGTGAACTCGAGCTATCGATTGTAAACTATGTTGAACCTGATTAGAGTCCTGACATCATGCCGTGGTGGTGTGTGTGTGTGTGTGTGTGTGTGTGTGGGGGGGGGTCATTTAAGGGCTGACCAAAACCAAAGCATGCCATATGGTAATATCAACAGATATGCTGTTACCACGTTATGATGCACATTTGGCACACAAAAGGGTTTCGTCCGACCAATTCACAAAGGCATATTCTTATTATGATTTTAATATGTATTTTTATCTAAAACTATATACTAAACTAAACTAAAGTGGGACATCTCTAAATAGATGCTCTTTATTTAAGGGGCCTTTTGGCTTTGAGGTAAATACTGATAGTTTATTGTGGTTGTACCTCGCTCTACCTCTACTGTAATAACATAAATGATGCCATTAAGTGGGTTGCGCCTACACACCGTGCTTGAGAAGGTGGCGCGCCGCGAGAAAACACACACACACACACACAGAGAGAGAGAGAGAGAGAGAGAGAGAGAGAGAGAGAGAGAGAGAGAAAAGAGAGAGAAAAGAGAGAGAGAGGCTTCAGGCGGCGCGCTCAATTAGCCTAAATGGAAACAGTTTTCATTCACCGCAATAACTCACCCTACTCTTCCCTCGTCTCCTCTCCTTTCTGAAGCAGTTTCTCAATACATATTTTATTATGATACTCTGAACCCGGCGGCAGGGCGAAGCGCCGCAGATATTCCCACAGACCCGTGGATTGTAATTATTAGAAATTAATTGGGTTCGAGACCTCCACGGTTGCAAGTATAGGCCCACAACCTAAAATATTCCCTCACTTAGTTAACTTTGCTTTACATTCACATAAGTAGCATACCCATGAACCAAACTCGTTTAAAGTGAGAACATCTTTATTCAAACACGCAGTTTTTTATTTTACTGTATATGCCTATTACAGTAGTAGCTTACTCAGCTGTTAAGGGGTTAAAAAATAACACGATCTGTATTATGGGCTGTCGAGGCAGACTACAAGTGAAAAGGGAGCCTCCGGCACAAGGAAATTACCAGCGCCCGCGTGACCTTTGAGCAAGGTAATCAATCAAGTGATCAACAGGGATATTTATCACTGCTTTGTCCAACCAAACCTGTGCGTAGGAACAAAAATAAAAGATGGAAAAAGAAAATATTGATATTTTGGGATGCTGAATTGGATAGCCTTGAATTAATAAAAATACCAAACTTCTAATATTTCTTTTAAGATACAGCCTAAAATTAATAAAATAATACTCATTATCATAAATAATATAATAAATAAGCAAAACCAGACAGACACGCAATAGAAATGGACCCACATTTTATCTTGCACATATCATCGGCCTTCTGACTTTTAGACAAATGTTACAGGCATGTGTTCAGTCAGTCGGTTTATTTCACCTATTATTTTACACTTCTCTGGCGAAACTAATATTGCAAAGCATTCCTGCTATTCCTGCTTTTTGTTACAGTACTGTTCAGTGAATTCCTGCAAAGATGTCTTTGGCCCAGTGCGTGCTGCCCCGGTGTGGAGAATTATCGACCCAATCAAAGACATTGAAAGATTCCAGTGAACAGCTAATGCAATACAATAATACTCTGAGGGAGAAAATAGTCCCTCTTCACTGGGTAAAGAGATAATATTATCGCATGTAGTTTGAAAAAAAAAAAAAACAAGAAATGTTAAAGAGGTATTTGTAACAACCATTTCGATTAATCTGCACTTACTTTTTTAATGAGATATAATTTGGGTTGTATTTTTGGCGGCAGATAAACAAAAAATTAGGATGAATATTGGATAAAATCATGCCTTTTAAAGCCTGATGAGTTGAAGAACAAACCGCCAAAAAAGCATCGGCATAACAACGCTTGTAATTTCATATTTAAGCATGTAAAAAGTATATGAGACAATCTAAAGAAAAATCAGAACTGGACTAAATTCCTGATCAAATCGTGAATTATTGTAAATGTTTTGGTAGAATCTTACATCGTGGAATCCAATATCGATTTAAGATTAATAATGTTACATGTCTACACTACATATATTGCGACCACTTATTTTTTAATGTATCAATTATTCTACCAAAAAATAAAAAAAGCATTTGTTAAGCCGACATATGTTTGTTGTATATCACGATGAAAATATAGATAATTGTATTTTTCCAAAACACTGGCTATATGCTTCTATTAGAAGATATATAGCATTCTTATTTTTGTGGCCGTTTGAATGAAACGACGCAAATTAACTTACAATTCACCAAAACTAAAGTCACACAACCATTCCATTTGCATGTTTCAAAATATTAATAAAAAAATCACTAAATGTTCCTTAACATGACGTACCAGACCACAAACTACGATATGGTTCTGTATCAACGCTTGTTATTGCATGAGGCTGAGCCGATGTTAAAAGACGACCCTCCTATAGAGAATTCTTTATACTCGACCGCCCCCTAGTGGATCCTACCACGTAAGTGTTCGGTTTGAGGCATGGAGGTGATGAGTGTGTCGTCATGCGGCATTCAAATGTCAATCCTCGCAGTCCTATTAAAAAGAAATAGCCTACATAACAGAAACACTACAATGAATAGATCCCAATATCACGACTGTATAAAGGGAAAATAGGAACAACTGATTGTGGGTTTCATCATTTACAGACTTAGTATGGATCAAGTGAATAAACTCAAAAGCAGAAGGTAACATGTGACTGATTGCTGGCCAGGCTTGTACTGAAGTTAAAGTGCATTTTAACAACCGCTTCTGAACTCAGTATCCAGCATGGGAGACGGATTACGATGCGCTCCTGAGACAATTTGTGGAAGTAGTATTGATAAGGCTGGTGTTGGCCAAGGAAATATTTATCTGTGAGGATCTCCTTGATGAGAGGGGTCTTACATACACACGCACACACGCACACACACACACACACACACACACACACACACTCCAGATACAGACTCATCTGCATCAATTTCAACTGATGTTCCCCTTGAACAAGTGCCGTCAACAGAGAGATGTGACAAGTAATCAATTGGGCAGTCGATCAGGTTTGTTTATCTCCTTTTCCAGTAACAGCAGACAGTGGAATCCTTGTCAAGTTCCCGGTTGCAAGGCAATTAAGGGAGCACACAGATGGATGGGATGCTTTGGACACAGAGAGTGAACCAGTCAATAACCTGGAAGGTCCCTGCAGTTGACTGCTTACAGCACAGTTCCTTTGAACTTGAAACACACAGATAGAAATCATATTGCTTTGTATGAACATTTGCCGTATAGTTACTGACTTTAGAGCGGAAATCAATTAGTCAATAATCAACATGCCTTTTTCTCAACATTTTGAAATGTCAGAAGGATAAGCTTTGATGTAAATAAAACAGTTAATGATGGCTGAAATTCTTTTAGCTCCTTCAGCTTCAGGGTCCTTGTATTGTGCATGCTGGCTCACTGTCACAGATTCCTGAGTGGAACAGAGCCATCGGTAAAATTATTAGTAACACTTGTACTTTTCCTACAATGACAAGCTCAAAGTGACAAATAATCTTAGAACAAGGCCAAGTAGTCAATCAAGCGTCTCAGATGATTTGCAAATGAAATGTCGACTTTTCAAATTCAATTCAATTTTATTTATAATGTCAAATCGTAACAGACATTACATCAGGACACTTTACAGATAGTGTAGGTTGAGATCGCTTTTTGATTGATTATTTTATTTAAGTGCAATGCCACTAAGTGGCCCCTCCCACAGTGAATTACATGACACCACTACAACAGTAACTGATTCCACAGCTTCCGGTTCCAATGTCCACACACACCTTTCTGCACTTTTCACAAAACAAAGAACAATAAAATCCACCACAACAGTCACAACACAACAGTGCAACCCATACATTGTCCAACCAGAGCCAAACATCCTTCACAAAAAATAAATAAAAATAAATCAGGCATCATAAATTCATTATCAATATCTCTGCCAATAATATCGTCGAAAATTTGTAATCAAGATAGTCCATTACTCCTGAAACGTCTGTGCTGCAGGCACTCCTCTCTCCAAAAAACTGAAAGGAAAGCCAAGGTGGACCAAAAAGCACACACTTTCCCACATAAACTGAGACTATCATGGTCTTCCCACAAACTTATCCCAGGTATGTCCTGAGTCTGATAAAATGTTCCCCACAGAACCTGCCTAGTGAGCAACAGTCACTTGTGAAGCGCCACACATCTCATGGAGTGAGATGTTTCACACTGGCATTGAAGTGCTAGCTATGCTGTTTTGTGTACGTACATAGTTCATGTATTACATTACATACTTTAGGTTGAGTATAATAACATATTCCTTAAAAGAAATAATATATCCAGACACCTTGGAAAAGGGATCCATACACAATTGTTATGACATTGGTTTTACTTACCTATCTGTAGAAACCCTTACAGACAACAGAAGTATAGGAGTGTCCACAGGTAGGACTGCAGTAGAGAGCACCATTTCCTCCAGAGGCCAGTGATGCTATGTTTTTACAAATGACAGGCACAGGGTAAGGAATTTAATACCAAAACCCAAACCAAAAATGTGGTACATGTCATGTCCTTGCTTTAAGGCCAGATGGTAAACCAGGGCTCCAAACTAAAGTAATGTTAGCACTGCTACTTCACTGTGTAGCTCTTTAACAAATGACATTGTATAGGAGACACAATTACTTTGTGCCCTGGCCACAATTGTGACACACCAAGGTCTTCACTGGAGCTGGGCAATATATTGATATTATATAGATATCGTGATATGAGACTAGATATCGTCTTAGATTTTGGACATTGTAATATGGTAATATGGCATAAGTGTTGTCTTTTCCTGGTTCTAAAGGCTGCATTACAAGTTATTTCATTTTCTGAAGTCATCAGACTGTTGTAAATGTTCTATTATTTGCCTTTACCCACTTAGTCCTTATATCCACATTACTGATATTTATCATATATCTTGTTGTGTAAATATTTTGTGAAAACACCAATAGTCAACACACACTACAATATTGTTGCGTTATCAATATTGAGGTATTTAGACAAAAATATGGTGATTATATCGCCCTAGTCTTCATTCTTTAATTTTTTCCACAACAAAGGTGTTTTTCACAGAGGACATTTTGAAATGTCATAGTAGGGTAAATACGGGTGTAAATGAATAAATTAATGATAGCTGAATTACATTTAGCTGTAGTTTCAGTTAGGTTTCTGGTGCTGGCTCATTGTCATGTTTTACTCAGTACTGGCACTTTGAACAGACCCATCGCTAATGTTATCAGCAACCTGCTTTTCCTCCTCTTTGAGCAAACAGTAATTATAAAATGATAATTAGGATGTGGTTTACCACATGCCAGTCTGTTGATAGTCTCACAAGACTACCTAGCCTAACCCTTTGAAGGCTATTTAAAAGGTAACCATTTACACTGTCAGAAAAAGGAATATTTATCCAAAATGTGTCTGCATTGAACAGGAACAGGTCTCCAGCAAAACAACTAAATAAAGAACAGAAGTAGGACAGGACCAAACACCACAGATCACTGACTGCGTCTTAAAACACAGTCAATAAGTTACATAGCTGCATCTATCTGACATTTATTCCATAATCCACCATTACCAAAAGCCATAAGCCTAACTTTATATTTTATCAGTCAATTAGTTTGCTTGGTTCAGACAGTGTCGCATATTCAAAGGTCACATTTCAAACATAATACATACAATGCATACAAAACCATAGCCCATAGCCATACCTAGCCAAACGAATAGCACTAAAACACCTACATAGCCTACACACAAACACACATACATGTATCTTCTTTGTAGAATAATACAACGCCTCTCTTTCCCAGCAAAGGTTTTGCAGAATGTATAATTATCGCTGATTTGCTTCTTTGAGTACACACAGTAAAATGCTTTGTTTTGCTGTGTTGTGTACTAGCTTACAAACGTAATGGTAAAGATGGTAAAAAAAATCTTTTAATCTTTCACAAATTGGCATGGTGGAGTTTTTGTGAGAGTGGGTCTCTTTGAAACTGTTAATGATTTGATCTCTATTTGCTGAATGCTAATGTGGTTGTTCCCCATGTGTGTTGATTAGTTGAGCTGCATCGTGGTAGGAACAGGACACAAGGAGAGCCATTTCCAGCAGGAGAGGGAAGGTATGACTCCACGTGACTTCTTTCTTTTCTCTTTGACAAATCATCTTTTCTAAAAAAAAAAAAGTCTTACCCGAAAACTTACACAAACTATTGTGTCTTAAAAAAAAGCAAATTAACATTTTGTTAGAAGTCCCAAAGTGTCATTTAAATGACCAAGAACTATTTTACTGTACATGTGAAGTGTACACATTACATATGCCCTGTACACAGGGAGTGTGTAATGTGTACACTTTACATGTACTGTACTTTACGTGTACTGCGTATAACCTCTCCTGTATTCAAGTTGCATTGTTTATTTTTTTAATGTTTTTATTCACAATTTAATACATATCACATACTCCTAAACACACAAAACCAATAGTGACAATACAGAAATAATAATAATAATAATAATAATAATAATAATAATAATCAGTCTGTGGGTTATCCATTGTTTAATGTGAATTTGTCATTTTATAGTCGTTATATAATTGGAGGACCATATGGATAGGAAATCTTGCGGTCTTAAATTTTACTTGTAATTTCTTTAATGGGAAACAAGCATAGACTGTTATTATTAATATTAATAATTAATAATATACAGTCAATGGCAACAAGTCTATTATCTGCTCTAGCCATTGACCCAAGGTGGGCCTTGACTGGGAAATCCATGTAGTAAGTATACATTCTTTAGCAAAATAGACACACATTATTATTTGGCAAAGCATTAGGCTTACAAGAATCAGTTCCTGTGTTGTTGTTTTTTTTAACTCATTTTGTGAGTCTTAACGTCATCTTTATCTGATCATGGCAACACAAGTTGCTGGTGGAAAAAATTGTGCTGACCTTGCAAGTGATGTGAGTTAATACTTAGAGTAGTATGGTAGAACAAGCATGGCTACTGCAAACCTGAATGATATTTGCACTATACCACAATGAGTATTTAAGGAATCAAAGAACGTTGAATGTATGCCCATTGGCATAACTTGCCAGGGTACTAGTGTCCAGACTGTAAAAGCTATGTGTGGTATAAACATTAATATATATAATCTTACATAAGGAATATTATGGTTAAAATATTGATTAGTACTGAACAATACAACACAATCCTATTCTTTCAAAGATCCATATTCTTTGTCTGCCTTTCTAGCTTGTTTTTCACAGTAATATCCTGTAACTAAACCAATACTTTACAGTGTAAACACATTAGGGGAATGGACATTCAAGTTAAATAAAGACACAATGAGACCAACAGCGCTATGGGAATCTCAAACATTTTATTTCCAGTATGTATTTTTTTTAACAAGTCAAAAGTTTGAGGTGCTTAGTCATGGAGGGAGCATGAGCAACATGGTCACAAATACAGACAAACAGCTGAACATTCAGAGGAAACCTGGGGTTGTATATGTGTTGAATGGATTGCGCTGATGTAAGCAAAATATAGTGATTTACTGCAAGATGTCGACTTACTAAAAAATACTAGAATTTGTATAACATTAGTGTATAGTGTGTAATGTGTAGATATGGATTTGATTTTTGATTAAGGTACAATTACGTTAACAGCCGCTAGATTTGTAAAAACATTGTTGAAATAGTTTAAAATGCCGGACTGCAGTGGGAACATGTGGAGAGGTCAGTGTCAGTCTGTGCTTGTGATTCAAATCTCGAGCTAGCTAGCCTTGGTCAACAAGATTTCAAGAGTTATAGGAGGCAGTTTGCTAGGCGTGTAATATAATATTGACTGACACACAACAGGTCACAACATGCATCATAGTTTGGCATTGTTAACAGTAATTTCACTATGTCAAATTTCTGAAAAGGACAACTATTGTGTTAGTGCCAAAATAAGACCAGATTGCTCCTATTTAATCTTATTTCATTTATCATCCCCTTGGATAAGGATTGTAGTAAAGTTGACTTTTCTGCTGAACACTGACATTAGATCAATGGTTTGATCTTTTGATCTGTGTGGAATGTGGGAAGCGGAGAGCAGACGTCAGACTCTTGGCTTGGCAGTGTGAGTTTCAGCTGCTAGATATACAGAAGTAGTACCGAGCAATATCCTCTACAATTTAGTACTGAAATGCAGCGGTAACAGCAGCAGACGTGAGACTCTTGGATTGGCAGTATGAGTTTCAGCCGCTCTGGCAGTAAGAGCAATACTAACTCTAAGGAATCATAGTGGTCAGTCAGAACTCTTTGTTGTTTTAGTGAGTAAAGTGACAGTAACACTGAGACTATTTGTAACTTTTTAATGCTCACTATAGGAGCAGTTTGATAAAGGATTCATGTTTGTACAAATTGATGCATGCATCCTTTTCCTCAGAGTTTTAGTGTAAACTTTTTTTAAATGTAGATAAAATGTCACAGGAATTAAAATTAGGTTTACTTGTAAGCAATCTAACTAGTAGCATTATCCAAAGCAATTAGCAACCATTTAAACATTATTTATGGTCTCTTTATGTTGTTTCAACTATGACAATTATAGCAATGATTTTACCACTCACCTTTTTACATGAAATAAAGCTTTTTTTTCAAATGTGAATTTTGAAATTGTATCTCTTATCAAATTCCACTAGAGAGAAGATTATGTGATGTGATGGGCATTTACCACTGGGTGGCAGTCACACTGTATTTACTGTTCTGTATTGCACCACTGCAGAGGGGCATTCTGCACTGTACAGGGCAGACTCAGTACTGCAGCAATCACTACAAGCAGTTGGCTGACC
The DNA here is from genome assembly GCA_026937815.1 of Etheostoma perlongum. NCBI lineage: Eukaryota > Metazoa > Chordata > Actinopteri > Perciformes > Percidae > Etheostoma > Etheostoma perlongum. The sequence goes on from CM049373.1 coordinate 19,600,804, forward strand.
TCAAGACTCATACAAGGTTTAGAACACATCATCAAGACAAGGCAGATCAGAGTGCACAAGAGGGGCTTATGTGAGAAAACTAAAATCATATTTACATTGCTTTCGGTAGTTTCATATCCACTTTCACAAGGTTCCGCAACTAGATTTAGACTGCATTTAATCTGATAATATTAGTTTATCAATTACACATATATGTGTCTTTAACACATAATGCCACTCTTACATCCCCCTTTTATACCTGTCTGGTTTGATGCGCATATTTTGATATGGAGGTTGTTCTACTTTGTCAGTAGTTTTACTTCAGGGAAATCAATTCTCAATGACAGAGAAAGCCATAAATAATAAAGAAAAACTAGTGATGGGCTTCACTCCAGTAAACATAAAAAAATCAAGTTAGGGATAACTGGAAAACATGATGCCCACAAAATTACAAGTTATGCATCACAATCCCTACATGGAAAAAATCTGTATGTCATGGTTAAAGGTATGAGTTAAGAGAAGTACACTAACAGACAGATCAACCCCACTATATTGCTTTTCTCTATAGGAAGACTTTGCATACCCAGCCTCATACAGAGGGATCTGCACAAGACTTGTTAGACAAGGAAGCAAGGGTGTGTGTGTGTGTGTGTGTGTGTGTGTGTGTGTGTGTGTGTGTGTGTGTGTGTGTGTGTGTCTGTAGCGCTTCCTTATATCCATAACATTTACAGTTTAACAACACAACAAGGATGCTGTATCACTTCTAACACTGCACAGTCACAGTTACAATGTTAGTAGCTATTACAGTCTTCCAAAGCAGACAAATCTTTCTAACGTAGATATACAGTATGAATCTAATGTCGATACATTAGTCCAACTGAAATACATTAGTACAGTGAAGATACATACATCAGTACAATGAACAGTGCCATGGACAGACAGAGTTGCCATTGCAGCTAGTCCAGACACATCTATAAAGTGCCTAATAACAAGTTATTGCATATTCTGATATCTGTCTTTTTGCTTCCATTGAAAGCAAAAAGAGAAATGCACTCCAGTTTTAGAAGGGAGCGGGCTGAGGTGAAAATTTAAATACAATCTTGCCACAGAGCTCTGTTCCGATGATACACAACATGTAGTCAGACATTGCTAAAACCATACTGACAAAATGCCGTTGATAACATAACGTGAACCTGTTGGATTTTGTTAACTCGTTACACATATAATACATATAAAAGAACAATGACTTTGAAGTCACTTCCATGATTTCCTGTTTGGTGCACCCACTCTAAACTGTAGTAAAGTTCTATGTTGTTTGTATGCAAAGCCAGCATACTACTCTCGGGTATCAAAGTGGCTCTTAGTATGTGAGTGCATGTGTATAGGCGTGTATGTGCTTGCGCATGTTTGTGTGTAGTTTTCCCTGTCATAGCTATTCAAGCTATGTGTGAGGGTGTGGCAGGTCAGAAGTGACCTCTCTTACTGAGAGTCGCATAGCAAGAGGGTTCTAGTTTCAAGTGATATAATGAAGACTTTTAAAGACTTTTCTTATTTGGCTTTTCTTAAACAAAATGCAATTACTTTTTACATTAAGCTGTTTAATTTGAGCAAGTTCTCTTGATTAAATTTACATATAACTTTCCTAAACAACTCCTAGCCCCCTTCAAACTCTTGATTACTTGTTACCTGTGTTTACCAATAGACCTTTTTATGCTAACACACAGTACTATTTAAACAACCCAACACAAACTTCTTATAATCTTCAATGCCCCTGAAGTCACACCAAGTAGTTGTTGACAAATCTGGATTTCGAACTGTGCAAAACACTGAAAGTATTGGCTGGTTGTAGAGTTGATAACAAATAATGCAAAGAAAAATGTACCACTGGCCTATTGGGATATAAACACATTCATTTGATAATGACATTAATATATTGAATATCATTTTGAGAATGAATCAAAATATACTATTTTTGGACAATATTTCATCTATTCCCTGACAGTTTTACATTCTTTTTCAATGATCTGTCTCAGTGCTATGCTGCCTGCATTCCTGAGGCATCATCAGTGGACTTGTTTGGACAATATTCACACAAAAACATGTATTAATACAGGATATCAGAACATGTTTGTATTGGATGGTAGCCAGTAAGAGTCTGCATACAAACGCAGAAATGTGGAAGTGAATTGGCATCTGGAGAATTGCATTATGTTGCTCTCCCCACTTACAGTATGTCCTGCTGGTATGTAACTGAGCATAGTGTCAACTTCTTAAACTTCTAGCAGAGTTGATCAATTGTATGATTCAGATTTGGAGCTGAAATGTTCTTATTTTTGAGTAACTGCATGTATTTGTGGGGGAAAAGGTAGAACAATATTTTACATCTTTCACCCTTTTCCCCCACAAATACCTGCAGGCCATGACTGTAAAACAAGAGTCACCATTCAATCTCTCTAAAGGGGTAAGAACAGTTCTTGCAGTGTAGGGGGGTGCTTATCAAGCATTGATGGGGCTTCAGTCAAATGACGTCAATGGGAAGTGTTAAATGGGACCATACAGAGACACATGGTAATGTTTTGGTACTGTGGTGCCAGACAGCATATACTTATATGAAGTTATATAAAATGCTAAAAATGCATTGGTTATTAGTCAGAAGCAGCATGATTAAATGTATTCATTTCTATAGGGAGCTGGGTAGTCTATGGATTGTCTTTGATGAGGTTTGGTTGTTTTTTTAATACATTTTATGGTTTTTAAATTCTCCCACCAGCAGAAGGAGCAAAGCAGAACAGGCACCTGTGTTTCATCTAAAGCAAAACAATAAAACGTGTGCAGAACCGGATCCTTCAGTCTCCTACGAAAGCCCAGTTGCCAGCCTTAGCAAGCCAGTTGTTCTAATGTCGGCATTGATGAACCAAACACCCCAGTAAGTCAAACCTGGATACAGTTGCAAACTTAAAGCAATAAATGCAACAAAAAAATGAAAGTTTGGTACTTAGATTTACTTTAGATTGGTACTAATGGCGCTTACCCACTGCTAGTACCAGCTCTACTCGGCTCGTCTCAACTCGACCCGGCCCCGGTTCCCCATCCTACTTTTTCCTGTGCAGATATTTGTACCGCCTAATGCATGAGTTGAGCATGGCTGGTCGTCATAGACGCACAACAGGAAACTGCCGTGACCTAACACGACACACACACAGAACGTCGAAGGTGTGTTGTTTTTTGATTCTTTCAGCATGTTGCTGTGGCCACAGCCAGAAGACAAATTTTGTTTCAAAAGAAGCTGGAGGCAGCAAAAAAAAAAAAAAAACGCTAGCAAAACTTTTTAAAAATGGCAAGTTTGTTCAGGACACCCCCATATGTAGCTAGCAATGATGACTCAGTGATTAGTGAAGATTCTCTCTGACCAATCAGTAGTCTGCAGGTTTTCACGTCACCTTTTGGTATCTCCTCAGCTCGCTTGGAGCCTCGAGATGAAAAAAAAAGTTCCCATTTGGCAAAAAATGTGAGTAGAGTCGGGGCGAATTGATTAGGTACCATGTAATGGAAGAATGCCATAAAAGGTCGGGAAGAAAATTACTTCAAAAACCTCTAGCAAACCGACATGTTGTTGCTAGTTTACTAGTACAGTACAGTATTTAAACATGTTAAATCGGTCCTACATTTGGTACCTGATTCTACACGCAGTGTTAAAAGATGTATATATTTACCGGTTTTAATTAGAACAAATTTGATTATGACCGTAAAAGGTTGGCTAACATTGATGAAAAAAAAAAAACGCAGCACTTTCACCCAGGAGACCAGGGTTTATGTCCCGTTTGAAAATAAAAGTGAACGGCGAGTATTTTAGTTTTTTTACTTTACGTCATGTTCTGTGTCACATGCAAAACTGGAAGTTAAGTAACGTAAGAGATGATTTTAACCCAAACCACAATCTTTTTCTAAACCTAACCAAGTAGTTTTTGTGCCGAGTACAAAAACTACGACCGTTTGACAATGTTAGCCACGTGTTGTAAAGACGGACTATTACGTTCTGTCCTAAACGACAGAACGTAATAATCTTTACAACACCATAGTGATATATGGTTTGGAGGTAAGAGCAATAATAACTCTAAATATAACTCTAAGGAATCATAGAGTTAGTAACTCAGGATATACTTTTCGTTCTTTCTTTTCTAAGATGATGTAAAGAGGGTATGGAAACCACAAGCATATATAATTGGAGGCAGAGATCATTAAATTGACTCTCTACTGTAGGCAAAAAGTGTTAGTTTTCAGAGCATATTTCAAAACCGGAGGCTGCACACTGTAACAAATGGGCCATGTAAGTGAAAAAGTGATCCAGGCCTATGCACATTCCACACTTTCCAAATCTCAAGCATGATTTAAAATAGACATTTACATGTTGGATTAGTTAGCCGCTAGTAAGATAAAACAGTCCACTGATAACAGCATTTTCTCTGAGCGTGTACATTTGTCTAACATATATACAAACATACGAACATACTTTGCATTTTGCTCATGCCTTTGGTGTCCCTTTGTTGTCTGCTTTGGCTCCTGAAAGTCCATTTTCTGTGTTGTCATTCCCTGAGCTCACCAGGCACTCTTTGCTGCAGGGGACAGATAAACCAAAGGTTACAGAGGGAGGAGGTGTATACTGTAGGAGTGATAAGGGCTATATATACATCTGCAGGGATTTTACCTAGCCTAACCCTCACAGCCCCAAATAATAATCTTCCGTTAGACACAAATTGGAAAAATTTAAATTTTCAGTTAATTGAATGCTCAGAAGAACTCATTTAAACTTGAGAACTTGATGCCTCTTGATGCAATCTTGTAAACATTTGTATATACGTACTGTATGTATCATGCTTAATAAATAGATGTTTTGCAACTCAGTACTGACGTAACAATTGTTTTATTTGTGAGAAGACAAAATAGAGATTCTATTTGTCACTGCAACAGCAGTCACTAAGCAGCTCAACATAATTTGTATCTGACATGTGTGTGCACCTGTGTAAGTTACAAATTGTCGCATTTGAAGTGGCTGCAATGTCCCGTTAACATAAACAACTATAGTTTAGTCTTATGCAGTTAAGACGACGTGTAATTTAAATTAGGAACTGCTTTTTTTCATCAAAACACAGTCCTAGTCAGTACACGCATTGTCAAATCAAGACATTATTTCATCTTTAGTCATGTTATTGTAGGTCATGATGTTATACTATATTATTTTGTTTAATTATTGTAACAAAATGTGAAAAGGGGACATTTTAGTCATTATCTGGGCATTGTAAGAAAAATGTAATACAGTAATTGATTACCACATTCTAGTACTGGCGGTAATATATTTCATAAGAAGCAGTACTACAGTATATTCTGTATTTCTTTGTAATTTCCCCTCAGTATTCTGTGTTATTAGCATAATCAGTGATGTACTCACTTCTTCTCATCATCCTTCAGCAGGAAGTGAACAACCAAAGCCTTTATCACCATGACAATGATAACTAAGCCAATGACTCCACCCAGCACTGAGACAATGATGACTGTCAAAGTATTGTCAACCTCCCTCACTAAAAAAGAGGGAGAGAGAAAGACATTGTGAGGGAGGAAGAGTGAGATGAGACAACTGCGAGCGAGATGCTCTGCTTTATTAATCTTTCAGAAGGTGCAAGCACTTATAAGCAGGTATATTTTAAAGTTAGTTGTTTCTCTGTGCCGGGTGTATGGAACTGCATGCATGAATGTGTGCATTAGTCACATACTTTGGTCCACCACTATAAGAGTGTAGATAGCACTGTGGTTGCGGTTCTTCTCTTTTGGGTTCCTGGCGAAACAGATGTACTCTCCCTCATCTTCAAAGGTGATGTTCCACAGCAGGATGGAGATGTTGTTGCTTTTTGAGGAGCCAACAAACTCCACACGCTCATGGTACACACTGACCTTGGGCTCCACATCTTCATTAGGAATCACCGCTTCACAATACTACACAAACACACATATATGTACTTAGATACACAGAGATGAGTTGTCAGAGTGGTATTTCCATTATGCACACTGATCTACATTAGCATGTGTGAACTAAAAATGTATCTAAGGCATGAATCACAGAAAATGTCAGTGTATTGTTTGTACAGAGTAAGTCCATGTTGCTTCAGTATTGTTTGTACGTGTGTGTGTGTGTGTGTGTGTGTGTGTGATGTACCTTGTTCATGGTCCCATTGTCATTATAGTGCCAGCTGAAGTAGAGGTTTTTGATGCCAATACAGGAGGAGTAGGTGCAGGGCAGCAGGACTGTCGAGCCATTCATTGCTTCAAGTTGAGACACTTTACCTGTGGAGACCTCCAGTCCACCAACACTCCATACACCTGAATCAAGGGAGAAAGGAAAGTTGGAAAAATGGAAATCCCTGGTATTGATAAACATAATAAAATACAGATATAAAACAAAATTAAAACTATTAAAAACAATACAGCACATGTACAGTACGGACCAAAAATAACACTCTCTAGTTAGAAGTAAAGTATCTTTTGAGAGATAAAGTAATGTCTGTATGCTTGTTAGCCGGGATGAGCTAGGATTACAATAAAAGATAAATGCAACTGATGAGTAAAGCATTAAGAAGTTAAGTAGCTTATGAGTAAAGCTAATGAGATGACAGATTTTTTGCTGGTCCCTGGTGGTGGTTCCCCGCTGAAGGTGGTGAGTAGGGTCCCCATTTTAGTCTTTCCTGGTGATTTAAAGTTGTCCTCAACTAACATGTGCCTTTTGTGTTTTAGGTTCACCTGTTCTGCTTTACTTTGTTTTTTTTGTTAGGGTTGCCTTTTTGTTTCTTTAGTTTATTAATTAAGTTTGTTTACTTTGAATATATTTCTGTTATTTTGCTTGATTGTTTAATTGTTTAGTAACGGGGTTGTTGTTTTTGTTAATTTTTGATTCTTTGTTTCAGGAGTGTCTCTTTTGTCTTCTTGTTTTTTTGGTGTGGCATGGGTGTTTTCAGGTGGGTGGCCAGGCATCGTGTTGGAACCTCACTTCTGTTGCATGCAAGTAGGTCCTGGGATTTTTTAGTGCATGTTTTATTGTAGTGTTTGTAGTGTTCCACTTCCAGACTAGGGATACGGGGTATTCTTTCCCCGTAGTCTGCCCCCACTGAAGCACCAGCACTCTGATTTGAGTTTATTAGATGTATTTCATTATAGTTGTGGTGTTGTTACAGTTTTTTAGCTTTTTAGATAATTATTGTCAATAAAAAACGTGTGTTTTACCTACTGTCTCTGCCTCATCAGTTTTAACCCTGTGTCCTTATGAGAATTTGGTTTTCATATCCTGGGGTGCACGTCCCCGGGTGGCGTTGTTGGTTCCTAAGTTAGTTCCTCCCCTTAGTTATCTTTAGTCCCCCCCCTCATTAAATATCCCAATCTGAGGACAGAATGTCACTGGATTTGGGGGGAATTTGAAGACGATAAACCCAAGACCTGAATGAGGTCTGATGGTTAATGTGATCTGAGTTTAAAATGTGTTGCACAACCATGAATACTTTTGAACATGTACTCTTTAATATATACTGCTGTGCTATTTGCTAGATATTCTTTTTGTAAATATAATATGATACACTTATAAATGTAAATATTGAGTTAAACTGTCTCTATTTTTGCTCATTAATTTCTTTCGGTGCATTCACTGCTCCTGTATGCACAAGGTGACCAGACTGTGTGCACTTAGGTGCGTAACTGGCAAACAAACAAGCCAACAGAGACACAAATACTCATACATCAAAACAAATTATTACAAAATATTATTGGTTTCATGTGACAGTTTTTAATAAAGCAAAAAAGACATCACGTTGAAGTAACTCATTGCCAAAAGAGACAGCTTATCTTGTATTGATATTTGGGCCTTGCAGGGCCAGGTATCTTGCTTTTGCAGTGACAGCTGGTGTAATTCTCAGATTGTTGCGCTCTCACACACTTGGGGCCTATTTATAAACGCTGTTCTACACACTGACCTGCACAGGATCACGTTGCACTTGGACATGGTGCAAACTGTGTTAGAGTGCATGTATGCTTATTTGTTTGTAAAGGACTTACATCTATATAAGAATTTTGCACTGGATGCTTAGCAGCTCTGTGAAGCAAATTGGGTTGTATTATCTCAACACCACCAAAGTTGAACCAGATGTTGGAATGCAGCCATTAAATGTAAAGGACTAAAAGACGTTTATCTTAGTGAATGGGGCCTCTGGTCTTCCAGGGGCCATCTGAACAATTATGATTTGTACCTGTGTTTGTTACGCTAGCTGTGGGGCCCCTAACATGAACTTTTCACCGCATGCCTTCCATGAGGACCCTATATAGACCATGATAAAGACCTCTTCGCCCATATGAATAGAGCAATGACATAGAAGCAATGCCACGTTATACACAACATGGTGGAGCAAGAGAGGAGGTTGGTAGCATAGACGCGAGCAGCAAGCAGTTAAGAAGCAAACTAAAGAAGCTTTAAGTAGAGCGCCCTGTTTTAGTGTAGTCTTTCAGCAGCGAGGAGAGTTGACCAGCTGATGCGCTGATGCAGATCTGCTGTTGCAGTTCAGCTGATGCAACCATGTTGATGGCCAATAGCGGTTTGCAGCATCTTGACAACTTGGCCTGCCAGAACTGACTCTCAATTTATCCAATACCAAGTGCAAATGTGAACCTATGATTGTTCTCTTTGTCTAATATATAGATTTGGCACGTTGTCTGGTATGAAAGCATATTAGGACAGTAATATGTTTTAAATACGCACACATTTAGTGATCAACAGGAAAATGATCACAAGTGGTGAACAGACCACAGGTCTCAGCAATGAACTGTGTTGTACATGAATTTAATTCACCTTTTTAATAACTGTTTGGCCTGTCAAGCTGTCATCATTCAAGAGAAAAACAAACTGGATATATTTGTACATACAGATTTAAATATATAATTCACAGTATCAAATGGTGGTACTGTACCTCCTGTCAGGTTCATGTGGCAAGTTTAAAATCTCTAAATGTTGCCCTTAGTATATAATTAAACACTAAAGCTATTTCATAGTGTATGGTTTGGGTTTATTAATTTAGTTTTTTGAATTTGCTCTTTTGTCTTCTCAGTCTCACCTCTTTCATCTTGACTTTTAACATCCGATATTTTTACCTCTTCTCTGTAATAATCTCAACTCATCTTGACTATTTTCAGTTGCAACTCATGTCATTTGGGTTCTCCATGTTCTTAACTGTTTCTGGTTTTGCTCTTTTTTAATTGGCTCTCACAATTCTTTTTTGTCGAGGCCCTGGGCACTTTCTCTGTCACTCTTTTCTTTCTCAATATTTCTGTCTTACTGTTCTCAGAACCTTTTCCTCAGGGACGCTATAACTAAATAAGTATTGTAGAGGAGAGATGTTGGAAGCTGGTCTGCGTATGCTTGTGTTTTTGGTGGAATAAATGGCAACATTGAGTTTTGAAATGTTTTCAGTGTCTGGTTGCTTGTCTGAATCCTAGGCTTGCTTTTTAAACTCTGTTAAGCAGGTTAATAAATAATATTGTACAATCTGTCAATATTTACTAGCACAATGCCATATAGCTATATTTTAAACAAAGTGCCCAATAGGAAATAATTGTGCAGAGGAAAACAAGGGTGAATCTCTCTCCTAAATGGAAGCATGATGATCTTTCACATATCCGAGAGGAGTGTCCCCTCCTCGTGCCTAGAAATAGATTTAACACCTCCCTCCCTCCCTCCCTCCTTCTCTCTTCCTCATGCTCTTATTTTTAAAATCTTTTTCGTTTGTCCCAACAAGACCCACAGATTTACAAGCTGAAGCAATGCACTATGCCAGTCCTGTTGTGTATGTGTGGTATATGCATGTGAACTCTGTGTGTGTGTGTGTGTGTGTGTAAGAGTGTGTGTGTGTGTGTGTGTGTGTGTACATGAGTACTGGAATGTATAATATTCTTAGCTCCAACTATCACATATCTCTTTGTCCCAGTTGGGAAACATCAATATCTGAATCACTGATGGGAGGAAAAACAACTGAGTGAGTGTGTGTGTGTGTGTGTGTGTGTGTGTGTGTGTGTGTGTGTGTCCTTGACAGACTGTCTAGGTGAGATTATTATTTTTTTTTTTAAGTAGGCCACAGATGGAAGGGTTAATGTATTTCCGAGTAAACCCATAGAGAATTTACAAAGGAGACCATTACCTCTGAGAAAGACATGGAGGCAGAAGTGATGGGAAGGGTGAGAGAGAAGGGAGGGAGAAAACAGGAGGAGAATAGAGGAGAGCGATGAATGGGGGAGCAGGGGTATGCAGTGTGGTGCAAGTGATGGAAGGGGTCACGTGGGATGTATAGGGAAGAGGTGTGAGATGTCCTATCCAAGGTGAATGAGTGACAGCAGGGCAGAGAATTACAACAGCAGCTATGCCACTAAATCATCAGTGGCCATGGCAGGGTACGCACAGTTAAACACTTATGTAATATGATAGCCATGCAAACAAGTAACAACATACAGTACAATTATCACATACATGCCAATTTCTGATGCAATGTTGGTAATTGCTGTGTTGTAACCTGTGCTGCTCTGCATCTGTAATCAACATTTCTGTAAATGTACCAGTGTTAGCCAGTCGGCTAATTTTCAACTGTAGTCCTAGTTACATAGCATGCATGTCTTTATGGTGGGAGGAAACCGAGCACCCAGAGGAAACCCACACAAACACGGGGAGAACATGCAAACTCCACACAGACACATCCTGTCAGGACCGGGGCTCAGTGATCAAACTTTGCAGTGCCAACGTTCTGTGAGGCAGAAGTACTAACTGAGCCACCATGCTGCTGTTTGTTGTCAACACTTGTTTATTCTCTACAACAACAGGTGTTTGAATCCCTTTTGCAAACATATGGCACGATAGACTGAGGCGTCCGAAAGTGAAGGGGATGGAAGTGGTTTATTGTCAGGGTTGAAGTAACAGTTATTCTTTTGCTCTGTGTTTTTTTTTTTGTTCTTTTTGGATTACACCGATTTAAATTTGGTCTGTGAAGTAGTCAGTCTTCTGGGTTGTGTCTTTTATAATGAGGGCTTGTAATGTCAGTGACATTTCTATGTGAGTAATGAGTGATACTTTGAGGATGAATAATATAATTCCAATGGTGTAATCTAGGTCTTTAGATGGAACAGACCTGAGAGCAAGTTACTCTCATGTGTCACGTATCATATGATTATGTATCAAACGTGTACATTATTACAATAGTAAATTTATTGTTAAGTATTTTAGAGGGCAGACTTTAAGCTTTACTTTAAGTTTTGTTTCAGTTGTGTTTTCACTGGCTTCATTCTCTGTTGTCAAAGACCCTTGAGAGAGATTGCTGCAATGTTTGGCAAAGATTATAGATATCTACGAGAGGAATTAAAAAAAGAGAAACAGTGTTGCATTTCTATTCCGGCCATGACCTTTCAACAGATGTGTAATGTGCATATTTAGATGAATAACATATACCATATAGAATATAGAACATTGGTGAATACTTTCTTGTTCTTTTTATAGATGGGTATAGACTATACTCATCTACAAAAACAACAACACAGTTTTCAAGACCAAGATGTCTATATCCTGGACAGAGAGGATAGGTGGTTTAAAAGCGGCGTCAAGGAGGCCCTATTTGTTAAAGTGGAACGACCCCTTTAAATAGGGGAGCATAATTTGACATAAATTGTCTTCAGCCTACAAAATGTTTCTGAAAAACATTCCCAGACGCTTTAAAGATACACCATCCTGCTCCACCTATTAAGTGTGTGTGTGTATGTGTGTGGGGTGTGGGGGGGCATCATCTGAAGCTGCTGGCTGCTGCCGTCTTCTTTGGCAACACATGAGACTACATCTAAGCAGTCATGTGAGTTCATGTCATGAGATCATGTGACTGCCTTGTGTATTAAGACCAGAGGTACTTCCTGTGCCCACTAAACAACTGATGAAGGTGTTTGGATGAACACTGAATCCAGTGTTTTTAAGTTAAAACTTTGTTGAAATAGACAGTAATTTAATGTTAGAGAATGGAGATGGACAATGCTGCCACAAATAAGATGGGGATGGACATCAGAGATTAGGGCTGTAGTCAAGACCACCTTTCTCGAGTCCAAGACAAGTCCAAGACCAGGACTATTTGAGTCCGAGTCAAGACCGAGTCCAAAGAGGTTCGAGACCATATCAAGACAATCAATTTGGGTTATTTGTTGATATAAAAGCAAAAACAGTGTGAGAACACCCAGGATTTATGAGTATAGCCATTCCTCTGATATCATATGGTGATAACAATACTACTACAGTAGGTACTAGTACTGAGCATTAGAACTGCTACTGCTACAGTACTGCTACACTGAACATTAGAACTGCTACTGCTCCAGTAGGTACTAGTACTGAGCATTAGAACTGCAACTGCTACAGTAGGTACTAGTACTGAGCATTAGAACTGCTACAGTAGGTACTAGTACTGACACACACACACACACACACACACACACACACAGACAGACAGCTGGCTCTGCAACGTTAGCTAATGTCCGCTAACATACAAATGGGCTAACTATAGCCAGTTAGCTTTTTTTTTTACAAAACCCACCCATGTCGTAAGAGCAAAGCTTATTTCATGCAATAAAATGACGGCTCAGAAGGAGCACTGACGCCACAGGTCTTTTGTTGACAACGTGGACGCAGATATAGGAAACTCCGAAGGCAGCCGTAATATTTACCTAGTAAGCTAACTAGGCTAACGCTGGTGCACTAACGTTAGCAAACATTGGCGTAGCGTTAGCTAGCTGTCTAAACTTGTAAAAAGCCAAACAATATCCCCACCTGGACTGTGTTTTACTTTCCCTCCAATATTATCATCAACATACTGTAATAAAGACACCTGGACTCGGTCGAGACCAAAAGCCATATTTGGCAAGACCAGTGGCCGAGTCCGAGACAAGTCCGAGTCCAAATACTTCCGAGTCCGAGACAAGTCCGAGACCATAGAAAAACGGACTTGAGTCCAAGACCGGACTCGAGTACTACAGCCCTGTCAGAGATACATTGGATCATAACTACATAGTGGACATCATAATTAAGGGTTAAACTGAAGACCTGCAAAGACTGGAATGGCAATACCTTAACTCATGAATTATTTGACTGACACCCCTAGATGGCTGACACAAAATGAGTTTCGTCCAAGGTCTTTAGGAGGTCAACAAAAAAATGAGGTAATGACGGTGATTGATTGATGATAGGGAAGGGACCAATGGCTACTGCTAGGACCTGGATTGTTTTTAAATCAAAAGTTTTAGATATATAACATTGCATTGGACTGTGTTCTTGTAATAAAACACAGTGAGCACAGAAGACATTGTTAACTTTCAATTCGGTCATCAAACCATAATTGTTAATACCCATTAATTGCCCAGACTGTGTTTGCCCTCCACAGTTTCATAAGGAACCAAAATTACTATTACACTTAATAACATAAAAGATATATAAGGCTTTGTTTTGCGCCATTACTTCAGCACTGCCAACACAATTTTATTATTGCTTGTGTCAGCTGTCATTATCGGCTGCTTGTCAATTTTGTTTTGACCATTTTCTTGTTTACCACTCCTTGTAGTTTTGACTTTTTTGCCGTCTCATCACCTTTCATATCTATACAACCAATGTGTATAATTAAATTATTTACTACAGCACTCCATTGATTACAAGAGCACAACATTCTTTTTTGTGTGATCAAATTAAGAGCACAACGTTCTTCATAGATCTCCAGCGTCTTTATCTTGCTTTCAAATTGAACTGTGAAACTTTAAAATGTCTCAACTGCATCAGATTTACCAGGCCTCATTAGAACAAACAACAAATACCCCATGGGTGAAGCAACATGACTAAAGATAGACGCTTGTAACTTATATAACCAAAGATAATATAGTCGTCAAAACTACTTTTTGATAATACGTTGGTTAATATTGCAGTTGCTTTAAACGTCCTGTCATTGCATGAGGTGGAACCAGATCTTGGTTGGCTATATTCTGCGTTGTTTGAGGTAAACAATATGAGCAGTAAGGTGTTTAGCAGTATGGTTAGTAGCAAATGTACTGGCTAGTTTAAATCTTTGTCATTTTAAGGCTGTATAGCCACTGCTGTTTTGCCTGCCCAATAAAAAGCCACCATTTTGTGCATATGTGGATCCCTATTAGACCCAGCTACAGGTGGATGGGCCTCGTAATTGTTTTTACCATTTTTTTACCATGTTTTTACAGTATTGTTAAGGGTATTGTGAGTTTCTTTTTGGGTTACATGATTTACCTCAGCATTATGACGCTTTTGTGTGGTGTGGTGGACTGTGGGTGCCCCTCCCCTTCACCTCATACAGTATGGTGGTGTTTATGTGATAACTGTGTGCACACGTTCAACTCAGTTTTATTAAGCGGTTTTGCTGTGTGTATGTGGTTTGGGGGCGGCCCACCAGTGCGGCGGTGTCCTGGGAATTTTGGAAGCACCCAGGTAAACCCTCCCTGCGTGTCTGGCTTCTGTAGAGTCTGAGGTGCTTTAACAGGTGTGCCTCTACTCTTTTAACGTTTGTGGCCTATTTGCAATTTCTTCCCTTTAGCTTCCCTGACATCTTCCTTTAGCATCGTGTTTCTATTCATCATTGCACTGTTGTATTCAATGAAACCGCCCATTACTTGATTTTTAATATTGCTGTTCAATGAATTTCCCTTCCAGTAAAAATCAAAATAATCTGTATTTTATCATTTTTGGAGAACTTATAGCAATATTTAATTAGTTATTTGCCTCAGTTACACTACCTACCCATTATAGTTATTCAAATTATAATACTGTACAGACATTTTACCACTACGTCACTACTAGTAATACTGCACACACACACACACACACACACACACACACACACACACACACACACACACACACACATGCACATGCACACACATACAGATGTGAACTGTGGCCATAACAAATGTTTTTCTTTATGTACTCTGGGTAATGAAAAGGGTTTTTTTATATTTTTCTTGCCCTTTTATTAATTTTCCCCTTGAAAATGACACTGTAATAAGTACATGCACGAAAAGTAATTAAGCCAGTTACTCATCCAGCTCAGCAACCACAAGTCCAAGTTAAGATTGGCCAAGGGTTGGGTGTTATTGACCTTAATGCCCTCAGCACAGCAACAAGTAAACAATAACTGTGACATTGCTACACATTTTAGCCTTCAAGTGTGAATAGAAAATGATGAGACAGAGGAGCTAAAGCTGAGGCGATAGAACAGAAGATGTTGGTATGGAGTAATAAAGAAAAGGTATGGATTTACTGTGACAGCTGTGCAGCACCCACCCAGAGCAGCTTAGAAAAAATGGAAAATAGGAGAGGCCATAATAGTTTAAATCTATAGACAATTAGAGGGATTTACTTAGTCACAAGCTGGCATGAACGCGTTCAGAAGATAGAAGTACAATGCTAGTGTGTAATGTAGAGATATAGAGGAAGAGTGAGAAATGACAGGGCAGGTGAAGGTATAGCAGAAGTATAACTCACCAAGCAGCAGTGCAACTGCCAGACCAGTGTAAAGTAAATCCCCTGATCTCAGCCGACCAGAGACACTCGAACCAGTGCTGTCCACTGACGCCATGACACCAGGTGTCTGTCTGTCTGTCTGTCTGTTTGTCTGTCTTGGTCAATCTGTCCCCTTTTTCCAGTCTGGTCAGCCTGAACTGTGTCCAATCTTTGCAAATATGTTTGTGTGTGTGTGTTTGTCTTATGTGTCTCTGGAGCAAGGTGGGACAGCTGAACTGCAGCTGAAGCCCTGTTCTCAGTCCCTCCCTCTTCTCTCCTCCTCTGCACTCTGTACCAGGAATGAGCGCAAAAAGAGAAGGATAAATTCCTTTAGGGATTTCTCTCCCGACCAGTTGTTCCCTGTGCTACACTAAAGCAGGCCAGAAAAGCAGAGGAAAAGACAAACTGAAGAATGCAGCAGTTGATTGAAGAGTTCAGGGTCTTTTTCTCTCTCCTTCCCTTCCCGCGTCCTCTGTAGCTGTCTCTTTCAGACTCCGTGGTGATTATCAAGCAAAGGAGTGTGAGGCGAAAGGCAGAGAGGAGAAGCGAGACAGAGCGGTAGCGGCGTAGCAGTTTTGTGTCAGCTCCAATGCTCCAGCAGCAGCAGCCAGGGAAGCAGGCTGGCTGGCAATACCCACAGGGGGAGACATAGGCTGGAGGGGGAGGAGAGCACACAAGAGGCACAGAGTGATGCTGGAGCAGAGCCAGCAGCCAGGCGGAAAAGCAGAAAGCGTGTGTCTCCACAGCCAGCGCAGGGAGGAATGAGCAAGAGTGGTACTGCAGAGGTAGAGGCGAAATGAGAATGAGGGAAGGAGGGGATAGAGTGGTGGTGAGGTGAGGGGGAGGCGGGGGGGTGATCACTGCTGCCACATGCACGCACATACACATATGTATTGAGCTCAGTAAGGCTGAGTCAGCCATCCTCAAGAGGGTCTTTGAGTCGGACATGGGCTGGTTGCTTCATCACCCATACCACATACCCCCTTCTTTAATGCATCCTTTGCTCTTGTCTCTACTTTCATGCGTCTCACATGTCATGCCCTACTATACTTCTGATTTGGAAGGCTAAAACATTGGCGAGATTGGATCTTGTCCACTGGCAAGTTTTCTACCAAATGACCAATGAATGTATTATATCACTCTTTCCCTCTTGAGTTCTACAGTAGGACTACAGATTTGGAGGAGCTTGTTTTAATTAAAACATCGGTTTTATAAAAGTGTGTATTCATAATTGAGTTTTTCTGAGTTTGCACTGGATTTATTTTATTTTACTTTGTTTTATTTAGTAAGTGCTGTTTTAAGGCACATGTATGCAGTATACTCTTCAAGAACAGGCCTGGGTATTTTAATACATTTCACATTGTAATTTGCATGACATTATTGTATTTGTTTTTTAAAATGATTTGCCTGGTACATTTGACTATAAACCAGCAGCTGCCAAAACTGTGCAAGCCAAACCGGGCCCAGGGCCCAAACAACATCCTTTGAGGTCTGTGCACCAGAGCTTAGCCCGTCCTCCATTGTCTCTTAATAAAACCTTTACAATCAGTGACACAACTTTATTGTAGGAGACCTGGCCTTGGCGTAGTTCTGTGGTTTTAATCAGATTGTCATTGATCTAAATTTATATGACTTACAGTTGCTGTTACACACTTCATTACAAAACATGGAACCATCAGGACATTACAGCATACCTTTTCATCAATCACAGCTCAGCCTTCAACACAATGCAGTGGCAGTGAAGAATCACCAAAGTACTTTAAAATGCAGTCTGACCTCATTTAGAAGATTCATGACTTCCTCACACATCGAGCAACACATCAACAGTGTCATCACCAACATCAGGGCCACACCATGTCCACCTTGGTGACACAGGCGTGCCAAAGGGGACTGTTCATTTCTGTAATCTGCTAGCACTCCACATACAACCCCCACCACCACCTACTGTACTGTGGAAAATAATTGACACCTAGGTCCATCCACATATCACAGAAAATTATTCATGCCTCCGATTAGTCATACACAAAGTCCTCATAAGCACCTCAGACTCAGCACACCCACTACCCTGCCACTTCATCCTGCTTGTCTGGCTGCAGGCACAGAATAACAAGATACATTTAAAACATACGTTTCCCATTGCTACAAACCCCCACAAGTATTTAGATGCTTGAATTCTCTCCTAGCTAGCTACTAAACATATATATATATATATATAATATATATATATATATATATATATATATATATATATATATATATATATATATATATATATATATATATATATATATATATATATATACATATATGTATATGCAAACTGTACTTTTGTGCTATTGTTTTTATTCAGTTTTTTGTGCTGGTGTTTTCTTTCCTCTTGTGTGGCTGTGGTCTTATGTTTATCCCTACTGGCAATAATAACTGATATTACCCTTCTGGAATACATGACAAAGTATCAATGGCATGTATGTTTTCTAAAATACTGTTTCTTTGGACTAGAACACCTACTTTCCTTTCCAAATTGATACAACACATTTCTGTGATGACTTAGCATTACACAACACATGTTTATGATTTCTGTGATGACTTAGCATCGTAGATATGTGTAATGCTTTGGTATCATACTCCCTAGAGTTATGACATACATACATGGTGGGTTGTAGCATATTCTGAGATTATCTCAAAGCCAGAGTAGTTGTCTTTTCTTACAATATAGAGTTTTATTGGGCATTTCTGATTTCTGTTACCCCTTTCTGCTTTCCAGTTCTCATTTCCTGCATTATTCCCATGTTGACATGACAGATGCTTGACCTCCTGAACTCTCACACATACACACTTGCATAAACACACACACATCTACATGTTGTCAGGTGATCCGTTTCTTGGAATTTGATGTAATTTCCAGGTTCAAGTTTGTGTGTGTACGTGTGTGGGATGGGGGGGGGGGCAGTGCTAAGTGAGATAAATGCAACAAGCTACATGTAGATAAATACATCGATGGATAGTAGAGGTAAATACATAAATAAATGTGTATATGAATAGAGGGAGAATTAAATGCAAACATGAAGTGATACATGCACACGTCTTTGCATATGCACACCAACACAGTCACATGTGAGCACATTCACAAACACCTGCCTCTGGACAGGGTGACCTTGGATGCTGTGTATAAAAGGAAGGCGGAGCAAAAGAGGACATTACACTGATGAGAGGTGGGGAGAGTGTTAGGGGTCAGGAGGGGTGAGAGGAAAGTTCAAGGAGAGGAAAGACAGGATGGGTACAGGAGGCGGGAAGAGCAGACAGGGGAGAAGGAAAGAAGGTGGGGTGGCAACAGGAGCGAGGGGAGGAGAGAGGACAGAAAGCACAGGAGGGAGGTGAGATGAGAGGCGGAGGGAGGGGAGGATCTGTTTCTGGGACGGCCAAGGCAGCAGAATGCTGCAGTGAAGCCACACAGCTGAGCTGGTCCCAATACAGCTACTGAGAGACACCGAGCTCTCACCCCCTTCCTTCTTTCTTTATCTCTTTCTCTAACTCACTACGTTCATTTTCTCCCAACCAACACTTTTAACTTCCACTCTGATTAACCTTCTTCTCACCCCTCACTTCAACCTGCTCCATCCATGCTCCCCAGTCCTCTCTCTCTCTCTCTCTCTCTCTCTCTCTCTTTGCACCAGCCGGTGAGTGAGCAGATTTCAGAAAGCATTCTGAGTAGAGGACAAGTGGGGTGGGCCTCTACCTCTCCTTTTCATCTATCCTTACTCTTTTTCTTAATCTTTTCTTAATCTTTTTCCTCATCAATTTTCTTCATCTTTTAGTTGTTTTTTTTTAAATGTTGCTTTGTGCTTGTAACTTTCTGTTTTTGTCTTTGCATCCATTTCCTTTCTTTTTGCTGTCTGTTTTGTCTTTGCGGTTTGTGATATTGTTTTTATGTCTGTCCGTCCGTCCGTCCATCCATCCATCAGTCGGTGGGGAACAGGGACCTTCAAAAGGTGAGTCCTGTGTAAAGTTAAGAGCAAGTCTGCAGTACATACCTGTGCCGGACATGCAGCTGGCCTCTTGGTGGAGATGTTATGCTGGATGCTTTTAACCTTGCAGTTTGCTGTACAGCCTTATATGGTCTCATGGTTTGTAGTTGGCTGTTAGTTTGAAACTGGCTATGGTTTGCTTGACGTTAGCAAAACATTGCCTTGGTGTGCAAAAGACTGTACTACAAAAATGTTGAAAAAAATGCAAGGTCTGTGTGTGTGTGTATGTATGTGTGTGTGTGCGTGTATGTGTGTGCGTGTGCGCAGTGGAACTGCAAAGAATGTTTTAATACACCTATTTGGTATCTTGCATATAGTCTTCCTTCAATCTTTGATTCTATCCTATTACTACTTGCTGGTTCACTACTTTATACACCCACAGAAAAGTTTCATACAATCTTCTAATCTCATATAATATTCTGTATTTAGGTGCCTGAAATGTGTCATAGTTCTGTAGTGACTTCATATTTTGCAATTAATTTATTTCTTTGTTTAATAATTACTTCCATGGTTGTTTCTTGAATATGATTTTTAATAGAATTAAAGCTATCCAATCTATGGGAATAGTATAATATATATATATATATATATATATATATATTTATAAAAAATATTCAATTGCCACTTTGTCACTTCTTTCTTAAAAGTTACTTTACGGTGGCCTGGTTTAGAATAGCACCTATGTTGTTTTAAGATTATGTAAACTAAAATGATTACCAATTAAACAGTTCTTATGTTCAGACAATAACACTGCGTAAAATAAACACAGACCCCTTTTTTCATTTGAATGACGCCACTGCGCTGACGCAGTGGGGGTAAATAACGCAGGATCATCCAGAAATAAGTTAAACCAGGTTTAACTGTTAGCGCAACGTTAGCGCAATTACCGGTACTGCACCAGCCAATCAAACATAGTACGTGCAAATGCACAGCTGGTGGATTTCTTTGTAAGGTAAATTACCTTGCGATTGTTGCATGAAAAAATTTAATGACTTCAACCTTTCTGGATTTGTAAAATCCCGTTTTTAATCAGATTACAAACTTACTTGCACTGATTTGGTGTCTGATCAGCCTTCAAACTGATGGATTAATTACTCAAACACATGCAGGGCTGTTTTTGGTCTCTGGGCTATAGTTCAGATCCTAAATGAATCCCGTTTGTCTGCAAAAGCTAAAAATACATACTCTACATTCCCAAAGTCACCTCTGGCTGATTCTCAGTGGAGCCGCTCCAGGTTGTCCTCTCTGATGAGATCAGAGTACAGCTCGGCATCCTGGGTTTGAGGCTGGCTACTGCACACATGCACACACTACCTGCATCTGTCGTGGTGTCAAAGATAAAGGACATGATTATACTATGGAGCAGTCAAAACTCTGATGCAAGATTTTGAATTCACTGGCTAGCTGGGCCCCTGCTAGAGACTTGCTGGGAACTTTCTGTGTGGATTTGCATGTCTCCCTATATCTTTTGCCTTCCGGTTGCCTCTAGATTTGTCAGTTTCCTCCCACAGTGCAAATACATGTTAGTTAGGTGCTTTGAGGACTCTAAATTGCCTGTAGTTGTAAATGGCTGTCTATCTGTAGGTAGTCTGGCTTAACGGATGTACAGTACATTGCTTGGATAAAGTCTGACAACGGGCGCATGAGAGATGCACCAGATGTCCCTCCCCTCTCGCTATCTGCTTTTGGGGCTTAGCAGCGCCCAGAACGGTTATGAGTGGTTTAAAAAAAAAAAACAACAAGCTGGAGCATTTTTCCCCTATCCCAGAATAGATGGGTGGTGTAGTCCGACCATATGCCATTGCTGACACATTGCTGCGGAAATAGATCTAGAAATGCAAGACTAGTCTAATAGGTGTCAGCCCTGTGATACACTGGTGGTAGACATTGGTGTTCCCTGCTTCTCAACCAATGTGAGCTGGGATAGGCTTGCACAGAATATGCAGGTATAGATAATGGACAGATGGAAAAAAAAATAAAGTACAAAAAGTTGTGACATTTTCCCAAATAATCTTTATTTAAAATACATAATGTAATGACAGCTGCTTGTTCAAAAGCAGCACAGTGCAAGCATTAGTTTGGTGTTCACTAACATTTAAAGTGATACAAGAGCAACTGTTTAGGCCAAACTCATAGCCCGAGATGGTAATGGATTCACAATGTTAAATCTGTCTAATATATTACACAGTATTAATGTTTTGTTTGTTTAATTGCTTGTGATTGAGAAATACAGTATATACAAAACCTCCCTGGTTAAAAAAACTGCACTAAATGTGCCCCAAATGTTAACCTGTCATCAGTCTATGGGTCAACCACACAAACCCAGCAACTTAAACATGCATGATCACACACAGACATCAGTGTCCTATAACAAATAGTGCTCCCTTAACCAAACAACTCAATCAACAATTACCACGTTGATCATACAATACACCACCTATAATCATAAAATTTTAAATAATAAAAAATAAAATTAAAAATACCCTATTAGGTAACAGGCGTAAACACAAACCTGTACAATGTTTTTTTTTTTTTTTTTTTTTTAACAATATCAGAAACAAGGACTGGCCAAGCCACCAGATTTGGAAATGCCAAACACGCTCCAATATCTGGATGACCCAGCTAACCAGCTTGAGACATTACAGGTATCATAGAGGCATCACTCTGGCTGCTGGCCTGTCATCACACCCTTTAAGTTATAACGTCATAGGACATTCAGAGACAAACAACGCTTACATGCTGCAACATGTAAAAGCAGACAATAATAAATAGTGATCTATTCAAAAGAATACCGTATAATTCATTTTAACATTTATGGTGCTCCAACCAAATAAATTATAAAACAATTCACCACACCACAATACATTTCCCATTTAACCATACAATCACCATGCCCCATAGCCACACATTCCAATATACTATCTTATTAAAGTGTGCTTTATATGCTTTCCTTTTTTCCATTATATTCACATGCTCTCTATTAGTATTATATTAGAATTGGTATAAATGTGTCAATGTGCAAAACAATATCTACAGTGTTGAGGTAAAGGTATTACTTTGGACACAAAGCTTTCAATGTAAGTTTTAAAACCTGTATAATTTTATTATATTAATCTGCTTTAAAATACACACTAAAATGTGTTTTATTGAGGTGCAACGGCTCAGTTTAAAGTGTTTCTTTTTAAAATCTCTATAAAATAGGGCTCCAGTTCGACTCCAGTTGGAGTTAGAATAAAAAGACGTAGATAATTTGTGCGGAAGCTTTTTTGTTTTCTTTATATTATGACATATTGAAACTTTAATTATTTTGTTGATATTTTACAGGAGGCAGATGAAACTCATCGATGTGCAACCAAATATTATTGAGACTTTATGAATCAAATATGCATGCAAAATACTACTGTATATACTGTATGTATTGACAAAGGGTGCCACCTGATCGATAGAGTGAAAGGTTAAACATGCTATAACTTTGGCACACATTGCTGTGGTTTTATGGAAGTTACTTACTTTTTTTTTTTAAATAATAGTTTTCTTTCTGATATGCACTGTTTGACATGCAGTCATGGCAGTATAGTACAATGTACATGCTTTAGTTGCCAAAATAACAAATTGTACCTGTTTTTGTCAGTAATCTCTTCTCTGTCTCTCAGTTATGGACATAAGCTTCATATATTTCATTTGGATCATTTGGTCACCTGTCTGTGTGTCTTCTGTTAGGGCATACTTTATTAATTCCTACCATTAACATTATTTGTTTGGCTCAAACAGGAATTATGTGTTTGTGGCTGTAATGGAAGTTTTTTTTCCTTTAAATACAGGAAAGTCAAAAAGTAACATTACATTACAATGCAAACGGGCCTGACTCAGTTCAAGAACTGGTTTTCAGCAGGTTCCTGTTCCTGTTCCTTTGATATGTTTTTGACTTTGACAAAATGCTGTCATGATGTCAACAATAATTCACTTCACTGTATCTCTAACAACATACTTCTCATTCAGTGCTAGCTTCATTTGAACTGTAGGGAAGAATCCGTCCGAGGATATGTCAACACCGTCACTGATAATTTTCCCAATGCAAAGTCTGCAGTCTATAAAAACTTCTTTTAACCCTGTAAATAACAGACTCAACTGAAATATTTGCATGCTACTCATACTTCTGTAATCAGGCATATCATTCCACTAGATAGGGCCGGGGTGGAGGCAGACCTAGTTGTCATACCAGTGGGCGATATAACCACTAATGACATATTAGTAGTAATTAAGATTTGGCTATGCTGTTTGTATTAGTTTGTATTTGTATTTATAATGGATTCCACATAAAGTACTGCAGAAGCATTTCAACTCACTGCATGGTAATCAGTGCAGTTGTTAATTTAGGCAACCTGACTAATCATCAGACCAATAAAAACACAAGCCTACCAATCCCCTTTTACACAAAAATCAAACTTTGTTCATGCTAACAAAAAGTGGATGAAGACATAAAGACATACAGAAGACATAGGCAGGGCCAAAATATAAAGAGATTATGTAAAACATGTTGCTTCAACTGCCTTTTTGACAGAAGGCATTTTGACAGGTCAAAATAGAAAAAAAACTGGTGTAAATACTAACATTAATGATGGCTGAATTCCATTTAGCTGCTTCAGTTTCAGGGTACTGGTATTGTTCATGCTGGCTCACTGTCACACTGGCTCTGTCTGAAATCTCTCCCTTGTTTATTCACTACTCCAAATATAAAATTACAACTTCAACTTCACAACTTTTTTTTTGTTCCATAGTGATATTGAATTTTTGAGAGCACTATATAGTGCATACTTTTTACATACTCAAAATTCAGAAAATGGCGGAGGGTAAATATAGTGCACTATATAGTAAATAGGGAGTGTTTTCGGACATAACTACTGTCTTGGCTTGAATAGAACAGAACCATTGTTAATGTTAGTAGAACACCTGTGCTTTTCCTACTATGACAAGTTGACACGTCTGCTGTGAAAACAGGTCTATTAAGCAAAGTACAGTAACAGATTCTGTTGACTATGCAGGGCAATAGTTTTTTTAATAAAACCTTACACAGGCATGAGGAATGTTTCAGAATGCTTTTTGGCTAATCATTGAGACATGTACAGTAAACATCTTTTGGTTGAGTTACTGACAATCAGTTGTCTCAAGATAAGAAAAGCCAGTGGTGAAAGGACATACACATGCACTAACTGTGCTCCAATGGTAAGGCATGGTGCCTATAAAGGCAGTTGAGAGACATTGCTTTAAGGCAATGTTAAAAGACACTGGATTCACAGTATGTCAAACCAAAACATTTCACCCCCACAAAAAAGCTGTTGTGAGACAGTGGCGCAAACTACAAACTTTACCAAAACATAACAGATATACACTCAACATTTACTATGCAGTGTGCAGCTTTTAACTTCCATCAAGTATGCAGCTCTGCCTCCACAGCCACTAGTAACATTATTAATAATAGATTTAACTACAGGCAATACAATTAGATATTGTGATGTTGTGATATTGTTACTTTTTTATATTAAAATTATACTGTGGTATACATTTTAGGTCATACTGCCCAGCCCTACCCTGTCCTATAGTGTGCGATGAAAATGCCATTTGTTATTATGAGATCTACTTCTAATTCCACTGAATGAAGTCATTTGTGTTTAATGGTTAAGTTGCAGAAAAGTGTTCACTGGCTTATTTGGAAGAAAAAGACACATCTCACACAGACCTATAGAAATACACATCAGTACACACACATACTGTACAAAGAAGCACACTTGCCTGCATAGGCGCGTGCGCACACACACACACACACACACACACACGCACACACGGTATCAGTGGACAATGATTAAATCAGTAGTTACTATAGATCTTCAGGAAGGGGGTGCACATGTCTGAAAGAAAAGAGAGGAAGAGAGAACAAACAATATTTTGACCTTAGCTAGTAATATTTTTGGAAGATGCCACAATAGATAAGCCTCTCTGGAGATAAAGTCAGCAGGTAGTGAGTTCTGGGGCAAAACAAACAAAAAAGCATACACTTGCACACACACATATTGCATCTACACGCTTAATTTTTTTTTTTTTTTACCACTTTTGAAGACACTGCACATCCACAGTCTTATATTGACAGAGAGAGGACTTCCAAGTTAATCTATTGATAAATGACTACAGGTTCTGGTTCTGTATTCTACAGCAACATTGTAATTACTGTGGCTAATTTCAATTCGTAATGTAACATGCAAACATATCAGTGTCCTTTCAGTTTGCTTTGACTTCGGTGGGTACTAAAATTAGTTGTATTTCATATTTTCTCCATACTGTCCAAGTCGTGTTCTATATCAGACAACGATGTTCATGAGAGACAACAAAAACAGTCCAGATTGGTTGACATGAGCAGGTATTTACCAAGATGTTGGGGGTGAGAGCTCCACAAGCCGTTGGTTCAATCAGATGACCCAGCTATGGTTGTCTATAGATATAAGTGAAGAGATGCCCAACAACGAGTTAGCTTTCAGTCAATAGAGGGAGAAGGCTACTTCCTGGTAGGCAAATGGCAGAATTGTGGAGATATGAGACATTGCAAACTTGTTTATTTCTGCTAGGGCTAGGGTCTTTGTTAAACCAAATCGAGCATTATGAACAGCAAATACTGATCGAAATGACTATTAGTTTTTAGTGCTGTCATTTTCTTTAGTCTGTGGCCCAACAGGTAGATAAGGTAGTGTTAATGAAAGTGTTCAAATATGAAAGCATTATACTGTACATGCATTTGATGAATGAGATAAGAGTATATCAAGTTTCTCGTCCACGTTTGCTCAGCACCGGTAAATTGTTTGTATAGGACGCAGGAGTTTTCTATCCAGAAGTCATTGTAAAGAAACACTGTGATTGGGTCTGCAGACATAAGAAAAACTACACAACATAACATTTTGTGTCTAACCCGTGTGGTTTTTCTTTTGTACAAATAATATTTGGGACAGAAACTGTTGGGTATACACCAGGACATGGTAGATAATGCATTAAAAAAAAAGGCTAAAAACCTTTGTGTTTTTATTACACTACATTCCAGCTTGAAGTGATTTGGGAAATGAGAGTAGATGTTTATTTGTGCGTTTTGATTTTGAGAAAAATTTTGAGATTTTGTGCTATGGACTAGTCCATACTGAAGAAAGCTATGAAATTAAGCCCCATGACCAGTGGCCTGGGCTATATAATTAAGATTTTAAGGAAACAAGAATATGGATGTTTCAGTTTAAAAAAGGGTCACAAAGCGCTTACTGATATACAACTTTTAATTTAGTGGCATATGTCGATGGTATGCCACTAATGACTGTTGGTACTGTATATTGCTGCTGTTTTACACGCATGTATAATTTAAAATGACACAACACACTTACCATTGGTAGAAACCACTTATAGCTGAATTTTGTACTGCCATATAGTGTGCCACTGCTGACTATTGGTTTGCTGCTGCTGTATTCCTCATGGAAATGCCACTTATAGCTTACAATATGCCATAAACATACTGGACGATAACCATGCAACTGCCAGTGTTATACTCATACCTTTGTGGTAGCTAATGTAGAAGGGCAACTAACTCTGTACAGTTAGCATTGCCTGGAGAAATCTGACATACTGTAGTCTAAAAACAAGCCATACAATTGTTAAACTGTTAATTATATTACCAACTTGTCAGCACATTGCAGTAAGTAACTACTGTGTGAAAAGGGCAAAAATGCTACTGATTTTGACAATTACTACTTGCTAGAATATATCGTGTTTTTTTTCTTTCTTTTAATTGTTTCATGTAAGAAGTGGTATTTGTCATAGTGATCTGTCGTTAGAGTGGCATATGCTACCTATGCATAACATTAAAGGATAACTTTGTTTTTTTTTCAACCTCTACCCTATTTTACTATGTTTCTGTGTGTGAGTAACTGATGGGAACAACAGTCTTTGAAATTGGTCCAATATTAAACCTTTGCTGCAGTGTAACTTTATAGGGCAAATGTGCATTATCCATTTAAAATAACAGTACTTTTAGCGTGTATAGGGCCAACATATTTTCACATGTAAATTGTGTGTTTATTTCAACCAAAACTAGAGTTGTGATTGTTGGAAAAGTGGAAAGATGACACAAAAGGGATTTTCATTTTTATTTTGTTTGTTTTATGATGCTTAAGTTACTGTTTATTTACATAGAGTCTGATGGCTTTAGCAAACTAAACTTTGCGGGTGTTTTTATGTTTAAAAAAAGGATCTTACTCTTTAAAAGAAAGGTTGTCCTCCTTAGAATATCTTTCCATAGTGTTGTCAGACACTTAGAATATTAAACTGAGCCTGTCAGTGGCATTACAAGCACTTTTGTGAACGTAAATAGAACCTTGCCCAATTGCCCTATTAACTTACATTGTAGCTTGTTTTGCTAACTGCAGACAGCAGTGGTCTTGCTCAATACTGGACCAATGTCAAAGATTCATTATTAAAGTTATCCTTTAATAAGGCATTGGCATATTTTAGTAAGATTAGTCTGTTTATACATGGCACACAGTCACAGCATGTGATAATAAGCAGTGCAATATGCCATTAAGAATCAGCATGTGCTGCAGGGGAGAGGTATCTGACTAAACTAAAATTACATGTTTATGAATAGCATATGCCAGCAGAACATAAGCTGCAAAAAATATTAGTGTACCACTAAAACAATAATAGCATACTATTAGCTATGTTTTGATCTTGGTAGTTTCTGCTGGAGGATTAAGGATATTATGGTGACATTTCTTACTTGGTTCCCTCCTCTGCAACACCTTCAGCCTCCAGTTTTCCCTCCTCCTCCATCTTCTCCTCTGAAATCAGTTCCTGTTTCCTGTGTCGACGAAGACATTTCACTACAACCATGGAAAGGATCAGCAGAGCTAATGCTCCACCCACTGATGCCCCAATCGCCACTGCAATGGTTGAATCCCTTGGAGGGGGAACTGAGGAGAGGAGAGGAGAGGAGAGGAGAGGGTTACAAATGTTGTAGACAAAGCATGGATTCAAGTGCAATGCTAGCTAAAAGCTCTACTGGGCTGATTAAACAGAGTGGAAAGAAAGAAAGTGCTGCTGAGTTAGCCTGGCTCTAATGTGTGTGTGGGAGGGTACGAAAGAGATGCTGATGGACTAAGTTCAACTTCTTGTGGGTCAAGTAAAAAGCTGACTCATCACCATTAAGTTCTCATTCTCTAGGACACACACGCACACACACACAGATATATGATTTTAGTGCATTTCCTTACAGTGGCAAAGAGAGCTCAGTGCACTACAAAAACATTGATACATTTTACACCACTTTTGACAACACATACAGTATATCACATTTAATATAGCAAGTCTAGATTTTGGGGTTTATTACAGTATTTCAAACTTATGTTTGTCAAAATATGGCAATGCATTTAGTCCATTTGTACCTTGCAACAGTGTAAACAGCTAATTACGAAAAGCTGGTTAGCTGGTTCTGCCATTCTCTTCACAGAAAAAAAGTCTGGCTTTGCCAGACCTATCAGCAGACCTATCTCCATAGTGCTGTGTCAGCGCTCCAGGGGCAGCTTAGCCAACCATGGCAACTGTGTACATTTAGATAGCTGTAAACTTGTTTTTGGTTGTTGTCTGTTGTCTTAGAACTTTGACCCTCTCATTGTGTCTTCACTTCCTCAAAAGTTAAGTGTAACATTTTGGTAGCTTAGAAATGTATTGTTCAGCGTTCAGTAGCACCTAACCAAGCCAGATGGCTAACGCTAGCATTAGCTAGTAACTTAAGGGAAACTTTGTCAATTTTCAACCGGCTCTGTTTCACTGCAGCATGGGAAGTAGATGAATGACGCCAGCGTCCAAAGCTCCCTGATAGTGTCAAGCAGTTGAAAATGGGTACTCAGTGATTTATCTTTTCTTGAGTTTTTGGGAGAGGTAGCCTAACTTCCAACTTCAAACTTTGAGCTTCCTCTTTTTACTTGACAGTTGGAAATTGACGTTCAAACTTTTATTCATACCATTAAATCAGGTAGCACCATCGCCAAAGTGTATTTGCTGTGAGTTTATCAAGTGCAAGACACAAATAGGCAAATAAACTTCTTGGTCACAAAAATTAAACACTTTAAATATCAAAATCCAATTTGGTTTGTGGTCCATTTTTTTGACTTGAGCATTATATTGTAAGTACAAAAAACATGCCTTTTTTGTTTGATACATAAATGAATAACAACACAATGAATGGTTTATTTAATTTTTCCAATTTTAGATTCCCAATTAAATATGAAAAGAGCAGCTTATCCTGTCAATCATGCTGTCAACAGGATTCAAGCATTCTGCTGCCATCTACAGTCATCAAGTGCAGCACCACACAAGCCCCTGCCCACCGCATTATAATAGCACCCAAAAAAAACTTAAAACTAACTAAACTAAAACTTCATGGCAAGACCCGCCCTTCATTAAAACACTACTATTGGCCAGGCGTCCATGCTTACGCAAGATTACGTAACCTGACTTGTTCAGGTCCCGACCCCTGAACAGTTGTCTATCCTAATCTTAGCAACTCAAGGTCAATGCCTAACCCCATCCAATCGCGCTGCTTTGTAGGGCGAGACATGCCTACAAGTAACGTGGGATCCATACTAACGCCCACCAACACATTAAAGTGTCAGGAAGCACGTCAAATGGAACCTGTAACATCTGTAGGACTCCCCCTTGAAAATACAATTTAGGATTAGCATTGAATAGCACATAAGTTTGGGAGCTGCAGTTTCATTTGAATATTTTATGGATGCTGCCAGCTAAAACTACATCAGGGAGTGTATCTTGAAGGCAAGGATTAGGATTTATAGACAATTACAATTTAATATCTTTAGAAGGTGTAGCATTAGTATCTTACGTTCAGTAACGACAATGAGCTGTATGACACCATGTCCCTGGATGCGGTCTGGGGGGTTTCTCACATAGCAGTTGTAAATCCCCTCATCCTCAATCTGAACATTTGATAAGGTGATTGACAGGTCGTTCTTATCTAGGTTTCCAGCAAACATCACCCTGTCTCCAAACCGGTCCGAAAGCAGAGGCACCATTCCTCTCTTCTTATTGAATGTCATAAACTAGAGAGAGAGAGAGAGAGAGAGAGAGAGAGAGAGAGAGAGATCAGAACAGACAAACTTTTCAGATGTTGACACCCTAGTTGTCAGCATAAGGGCATAAAGCATAAAGGCAAGCCACTTTACCATGTCTTCTGTATCATTAAGTGTTTCTTGGTAGGTCCAGTTCATGGCGAACCTGCTAACATCCATCTTATAGCAGGAAGTAAATGTGCAGGGGATTTTGATAGTTGTTCCATTCAGTGCATTAATGTTATTTGGAATGAGCACATCCATGCTTGAAACACCTGTGAATAGAAAAAGAATTATAATAAAATAATCCATCAATCAACATTTATTTATAAAACATCTAAACTGTAACGACTGAAACAAAGTTGACTCAATTTATATAAGGAAGGTAAATCTACATAATGAAAAGGAACTTCATGACACATTTTTGGTGTGGGAAGATATTTAGTATATAGTTGATATTTGATCTTTTTTTCTGGTAATATTGATATGCTGACAGTACATCTGGTGTAAGTAGTACAACTGAAGTCTCATGTCAAATTACTTAAGTCCAAGTACACTGCATTTCCCCATTTATCATCCTCTATAGATTAGTGATTACATACATAATTTATATATACCCAAGGTTATCTCACACCTGTATAAAGGTTTACTACAGTATGTAGTGAGGATGTGTTTTTCTATGTATCCATGTAACTCTTCTTCTGCACTCCATCTGAAGAGTGCTGTTTGTCAGGCTGACAGTCATGTGATGCAAATTCCTCAACTCACAGAACAAACTCCTGTAATCATGTCAAATTACGTCAAACCCCATGTGGGAAATAATAAGGTTAATCAGTGGAGTGGAAGCCGTATGGTTTTTGGCATCCTCTCATTGTGATCAGGTGTGAGGCTTTGGTGATAATATAGCATTGTAATATTTTTTGTTTGTGTCACTGTCACCTAATGTTAAAGAAATAGTAAAATATAACAAATTGAAGGTGGTCAAATGTAATATTTCAGTTATTTAGTGATTTTGATAAAAATGTATCATGATTTTGTTTGTCACTGATTGGGCAATTACACATTTGGCCTAATGAAAATTAAGTGGAATTAGTCAATGCCACTTATTTAGTGTGGTAATCCAATTTTTAAATGTTATTTCTTTCTTGATAAGAGAAGTAGGTATTTGTTGTTTGAAGAGTATTTAAAGTAATAACAATCATTGCAGTTGATTAAATTATCAGGAGGGATTGCAGGATAGCATATTCTATGGAACACTGAAAGACAAGTCTCCTTTTTTGATCTCAGACACGAAACTTGTACAGTGGTAGCTAACTATGCTAGATATGTGCTTAGACTGCTCCACTAAGCTACTTAAGGAAGTATCTAGAATTCTAAAATGAAAGTCAAAAGCATACAACTGCATATAAATAATGTAACTTTAAATGAAATTAAAATTTTGTTTAGTTTCCTCAAGTTTTCTCCTCCCTTCTGACATTATGTCTTAGCATGGGCTTACACTCCCCAGACAGACTCTGTGCCTCTCTCAGCATGTTCATGTGTGTGTTTGTGTGTGCGTGCTAGATGAGTTCTGCACTATTCCTTCCTCTGCAGTCGA
The DNA here is from genome assembly GCA_026937815.1 of Etheostoma perlongum. Classification (NCBI taxonomy): domain Eukaryota; kingdom Metazoa; phylum Chordata; class Actinopteri; order Perciformes; family Percidae; genus Etheostoma; species Etheostoma perlongum. The sequence goes on from CM049373.1 coordinate 19,633,165, forward strand.
GTGTTTCTGGCTCCCTTCCCACTGGTGCTGCACCACTCCAACGGCCTGCCTCTCTGCACCACATGCGCGTGCACATGCACATACATACGCACATGCGTGCGCACACACACACACACACACACAATTTTTCATGCTCACAATTCACCAGTCAGGTGTCTTGTAATGCAGCGCATCTGCTTCTTGCTCTCGCTCTCTCGCGCGCTAATACACACATGCACATACATACACACCCTCCTACAAGGTGTGCATTGTCAGCAGTGAGCTAAGCATGCTAGCTGTGCTATGTCAATGTCATCCCAGCATACTGACCCATCTGTACCCACATCGAACACATTCAAGCAGACACCACTGACACACAGATGTAAAAACTGCATACACATTGGCACAGCATTCACATATATGTGCCTTTGCTACTACAACCCATACACAGTGTGAGAAACGGTTTTATACAGGCTCCAGCTGACTCAGCAGTACCGTGGCTAGTGAGAGAGAGGCAGATGCGGAGATGGAGAGAGACAGAGACTTGCTAACAGATGAAATACTGCAGTAAAGCAGCATCATGCGACTCCTTGCTCCCTCTGCCCCTCCTTCCTTCCCCTCCCATCTTTGTCTACCGTTTATTGCCTCTTCCATACAACCTCTTCTGTCTGACCCCACAACTTCCCTCAATATGACATTTTTTATGTTTCTCCCTATTTTCACATTCCATTACTCCCTGCAATCTCTCTCTTACTTCTATTTCCCTCCATTGTTTGCTACTCTCACAAGGTCAATGCAAAAAAAAAGGGTAAATGGTAGGTCGGTTTGTTACATCAGCTTTCCTGTGTACTCTACATTCCTCTTATCTAACTAACTCTATGTGACCACCTTTTCATTGTGTTTTATAATCCTAAGGGTGTATATTGGTAAAAAAAAAGTTTTAATAGTAAAAAAAAGCCTGTCTTTCTGCATCGTTGGTTGAAAAAAAGAATGCAAGTACAGACCAACATATGGTACTGATATTTGTCATGTCTTACTGGTCTAAAAACTTCTTAAAGAACGCACATCTTGTATTTACATGGCTAACAGTGTCAGAGAAGCGCCACAACTTATCATCAACATTGTCAATCAGATGCATTTTCCCATAGAGAGTATGCACAAATGTGTTTCCTTTTAACAGAAAGTATGGTTCCTTAAACTACAATCCTTGGATTAGCCAGGGAAGTTTCAATAAATGACACCCTCAATCCAATTAGGCATCTGTAGGAAGGCATGGACAAAGCTTTTCAGAATCTGCTGAGTTGATAATGCCACAGATATCCTTTGAAGGTCCCATTTAAAAGGGATTTTAAAGGAGCTGCTTTAAAGGCACAGCGGTCTGTTTTGTGGCTAAGTATTTAAAGGCTCTTTTTTAGGATGATCATTTTCTACGACTGATCTGTGCAAGTATCACCACTCACTTGTTTGGTGTTGAATAGGGTTATGACTGATGCTGGATGGTTTAATGGATTAATGCTGGTCTTGAGTGCATTGACACTTCAGGGTTATCAAATGGGCACCCTCTTCCTTGAAAGGATCCAACTCTATAGAGGGCTATGCAACACAATATGGCGTCCTTCATATTGTTGCCCAAGTTAGGTCTCCGTCTTTAGCTAAAGCCAGTGGTTTTCAGCAGCTTCAGTGAGGGCCCTGATGCTTTTTTTTTTTTTTGGGTTTGGGGGGGGTCCTAGCCTCTGATCCTCACTTCCTTAGAGTTCACCACAAAGCCTCTACAAAGCACTTTAACTGGGAGCATGTGTACATTCCTTATATGTCCCCACGGCAATATTGGCCTAATGGTGATGGCATCATAAGGAGTTAGACTATATCTGATCCCAGATAAATGGGGTGCTGGAAAAAACAATTATTCTGCTGCTAGTAGTGGGGAACCAGATCGATCACGTCTGCATTAGCAAGAAATTCAGACGAACCTTGCAGGATGTTAGAGTGAGAAGAGGGGCAGACGTGGCGTCCGACCACCACCTGGTGGTGGCCAGACTGAAGTTGAAGCTGAAAAGGAACAACAAGATAAAAGCATCAGACAGAAGAGTAAAATACAACGTCAGCCTTCTGAAAGACCCCAAGACTAGACAAGAGTTTAGCCTCAAGTTTGAAGTGCTTCAGGAACTACTTGAAGAGGAGGATGATAATGTAGTCAACAAATGGCAGAAAGTGAAAGAGACACTTAGGTCAGCATGCCAAGAAGTAGTGGGACCAAAGAAACACCAGCACAAAGAGTGGATTACAGCAGAGACCTTGACCAAGATAGAAGACAGGAAGATGAAGAAGGCAGTTGTTAACAACAGTAGAACAAGAGCAGCGAAGGCCAAGGCTCAAGATGACTACGCAGAAGCCCATAGAGTAGTGAAGAGAAACATCAAGAAAGACAAAAAAGATTATATAGATGGACTGGCAGCAGAAGCGGAGCAGGCAGCATACAGTGGCAATATGAAACAGCTGTATGATATCACCAAACGACTCTCTGGGAAGTTCAGCAAGCCAGAAAGGCCAGTCAAAGACAAGCAGGGGAACACCATCAATAGCCTAGACCAGCAGATGACCAGATGGGCAGAGCATTTTGAAGACCTCCTGAACAGGCCAGCACCCCCAAACCCTCCAGACATAGCAACAGCCAGCATGGATCTCCCGATCAATTGTGAAAAAGCCGACCAGAGCGGAGATCAGGAAGGCTATCACCCTGATGAAGAACGGGAAGGCGGCTGGACCCGACGATATACCAGCAGAAGCCCTAAAGGCAGACCTGGATGCATCAGTGGAGATGCTGTACCCACTCTTTGAGAGGATCTGGGAGGAAGGATGTACCGGCAGACTGGAAAGAAGGATACCTTATCAAGATCCCTAAGAAAGGTGACCTCAGCGACTGTAACAATTACAGGGGCATCACACTCCTATCGGTGCCAGGAAAGGTCTTCAACCGAGTCCTCTTGGAGAGGATGAAGGAAACCGTAGATTCACAACTGCGAGACGAACAGGCAGGCTTCCGGCAAAATAGATCCTGCATTGACCAAATCGCTACTCTACGCATCATAGTTGAACAGTCCTTGGAGTGGAAGTCATCATTGTACATCAACTTCATCGACTATGAAAAGGCATTCGACAGCGTGGATCGAGAAACCCTCTGGAAGCTCCTTCGGCACTATGGCATCCCAGCCAAGTTGGTCAACCTGATTAGAAACTCCTATGAAGGCATGTCCTGCAGAGTTATACATGGAGGACAGCTCACAAACAGCTTCCAAGTACGAACAGGAGTCCGACAAGGATGCCTGTTGTCACCTTTCCTCTTCCTCCTTGCAATCGACTGGATTATGAAGACATCCACCAGCGAGCGTAGGAACGGAATAAAATGGACTCTGTGGAGCCAGCTCGACGACTTAGACTTCGCCGATGATCTGGCACTACTTTCCCACAGCCAGCAGCAGATGCAAGAGAAGACAAATGTAGTGGCAACCTCGTCGCAGAAAATTGGTCTAATCATCCACAGGGACAAGACCAAGATCCTAAAGACCAACTCCGGCAGCACAGAACCCATCACCCTGAATGGGAGCCCCTGGAAGAAGCGCAGTCCTTCACATACTTGGGAAGCATCATTGACCGGCAGGGCGGTACAGACGCAGACGTCAAGGCAAGGATTGGTAAAGCAAGAGCCGCCTTCGCCCAGCTCAAGAACATCTGGACCTCCAGAGAGCTGTCAGTGACCACCAAGATTAAAATATTCAACTCCAACGTAAAGTCAGTCTTACTGTATGGGGCAGAGACTTGGAGGATGAACAAGACCACCATCAGAAAAGCCCAGACCTTCATCAACACCTGCCTCAGAAGAATTCTCCAGATCCGATGGCCTGACACCATCAGTAATACCAACCTCAGGGAAAGGACGTGCCAACTCCCTGCCGAAGAAGAAATCAGGAAGAGGAGATGGGGCTGGATAGGGCATACCCTACGAAAACCACCAACCAGCATCACTAGGCAGGCGTTGCGGTGGAACCCACAAGGCAAGCGGGAGAGAGGTCGGCCAAGAAACACCTGGCGACGCGACCTTGAGGCTGACACCACCAAGATGGGTTACACCTGGAACCAGTTAGAGAAAATGGCCCAGGACAGAGGACTCTGGAGAGCTGTTGTTGACGGCCCATACCCTGGTAGGGGTGACGGGCAGTAAGTAAGTAAGTAAGTAGTAGTGGGGCTTAGCTTCTAATTGCCCTGCTGCTTGGCATCTGAACACTTGCTTGTGTGAGTTAAGTGTTAAGTTATAATTTACCATTTGGTATTTTGAAGATGGCAGTAGGTGATGGGTCAGTAAAGCTCAACCAGCACCGAGCAGTTTTTAGGTCAAATGTTGCCATTACTTATGCTTTTGTCTCCTAACACCAGAGGGACATGTAAAGATGAACCGTGAGTATGTTTACATTTTCCACTACTTAACAAAACATGGAAAGCCTACAGAGGTTTTGTGGATGATATATTGACACTAGAAATTGTTATAAATGTATCGTTTAGTTGGGATCCAGTTGCATTCTGTACTGCAGGGCTTAGCACTAGTACCCTCTGCTTTGGAGAAAGTCCTTCTGCATTATGCACACTGCAGCACTCCTCGTGCAGGTGCCAAGAGGAGGGGCAGCCAACAGTCAATCAGCTCACAACAAAAATATAGCATACAGTATGTCAGTAGTTCCTGGAGGAGTTGCAGGAATCCTGCGGGATGGAGAAGCTATTCTCAGATTATGTTGTGACTGGACAGGGATAGCAATCAGTCCTAGAACCATATAAAAGTAATAAACAAAAAGCCTGCTGAGTGATATGTCTGTAATTGTAGCACAGACAGGGACACATTATCTAGAATATTGACCTTATTTGTCTGCATTGTTGCAAGTGTAATAATGCAAAAGCCATTCTCTTTTATGATCACCAGAAAATACCATATATGGAAAATACTGACTGGAAGGAGTAAGAGTTGAAAAGTACTTTCCAATCCTTCGCCTTCTCTCCCCTCCACTCTTTCACTGTTATGCATTATTGACAGTCAAGTATACTTACTATAATAGAGTCCCAATGTCTGGCTGCTTTAAGCTACAGTACACTGAAACTTCTGAAAAGCACTTACAGGGTTTGAGTCTACAGCAGAAGTAAATCCAGATAAAAACACAGAAACATGCAAGTACAAAGGTGAACATACATGGTTTGGATGGTTGTAGTGTTAAACATTGGTCACATGCTTTGGATCAGTTACTGTACATTTCAGTTCACTGTTCTCCAAACAAACTAACTGCTTCTGGACAGGAATCTGAAGAGAAAACACTCTCCCAAAATCCAAAAACCAGAGTGCTAAAACTCAAATTCAAAGTGTGGAGCTATGGAAGTGTCCATAAGCAATGAATTGGGAAGATGTTGATGACTGAGAGCATCAGTAGGATTGTTCCGAGTATATGGGTATATTTTCAGTTTTAGAACTGAGAACACTATTCATGCATAAAGCTTGTTTGTGTATTAAAAAGCATTCCACAATCCTCCCATTCAGTGTCTATGGAGCAGCTTCAGATTTAATACTTGATGACTGGCATCACAAGTGTTATACTTACTTTAAGTATGTATAACACTGGCTGCCATGTTCACAAATATTGATGGAACTGTCCTGGACCATGGAAATAACATACTGGAATTCTTAATTTAGGTGTTGTTCCCCTTCAACTTGAAAAAAGAAATCCAAAACTGTCCTACACATTCAATGTGTCTTTCTAAAGTGATTTATGTAACTAATGTGGTTTTCTCCTGCATTAAACATTGATAAAGCTTTTAATTCTGTGGCACAAAAACACCAAAGGATACATTCTTATACAGCAGGAGTAAACAAAGCAACCATAATGACAGTCCAATACAGGATAAGCATAAAAGTAAAACAAGAAACAAAATGAATTGCATTAAAGTTTTGACTGAATTTTGGTCATTTTGATTGCCAGAAGTCCATGCCAGTGCATTAACAGGAGATGCCTTTTCTTTTTGGTGTGCTGCTGCCCTCTTGTGCCTCTCCACAGGAACTGTAACTTTGGGTTTTCTGAGCAAAGTCAAAACACTGATGCAAGAAAGATTATTGGTGGTAAAATGCAGCAGTATCAGAAGTATACAGGAATACTGACAAAGTTGTTGTTAGCCTAGACTACAGTGGTGTTTTTCTGAAAGGCAGCACACAAAATGTGAAGCTTTATATTTATAAAACTACTGAGTGTTATAAGTATGTGTTTATGGCAAATGAGTCAACATTATATTATTTGATTAGTGGGGAAAACCTTTCTCTTGCATCACTTCCTTTACTGACTTTAATTGTTTTAATGGCCAACTTTAGGGTACATTTGTTATTCAGCACATAAAGCAAGCACCTAATGTGTCTCAACTGTGACTATACATTAATATATTAAATTAAAGTAAGTCACAGCTGGCTGATGGGTTCAGATATTAGAGAATGTAACAGGATTTTGTTTTTTGATTTTTGGGGTATCTCAAAGTGAGAGGCCTATGTATGAGATGTATGCATTTTATTGAAGAGCATAATAAACAATACCAAACCAGCAACATAAGACAATAAGTGAAAAGGTTTGTTTGTAAAAGAATGCAGAAAGAATGGTGTGTTATGGTTGGCTATAGTATATGGAGTAGAGGTGGGTTTTCAATCTAGATTTAAAAATGTCAGCTGAGTGAGCTTCTTTAACATGTAGTGGAAGGCAATTCCACAGATGGGGTGCGGTAGGAGAATGCTTCATAACCAACTGATATTTTGTTTACTGACCAGCATCAAGGGAGCGTAGAGTGCGTGCCGGTGATATGATGTAATACTGTAAACTTAGATAAATAAGGTGGTGGGAGTCCATGCAGGGCCGTATATGTTAAAAGAAGAACCTCTAGAGGGAGAAGGATAGAGAAAGGAGCAAGTGTACCTTAGCAGCATCTCCATGCAACAAGCTTCCTAGCAACAGTAAACTAAAAGGTATCTATTTTCAGTTGTCTTAGGTAAAGCAACGGGTGCTGACACAACATCCAAAAATACATTGGTATGACTTCACCTATGTAATTTCCAAACCACTGAACTGCAACATGTGATGAGACAAGTAAATAAAAAGGGACAATTTGAAGACAACATTAAAATCCGTTGTCCTCTTGACTCTCAGTGTTTCCTCACTCTCTCACTCAAACATTTCAGAATGAAAGTGACAATGAAGTGATGACATTTGATGAAAATGAGATTTTCCATGAAACTACAACCATTTGTTATATAAATGCACTTTCCCCCCATTACTTTTACTTTGTGAAAAACACTATCTTCAGTGACTGACTCATTGTGTACATAAACAATCGACCAATAACTAATCATTTAGACAATGATCCAACCCTTCCCTCTATATACCATGAAAAAAAATACCTTCCTCTCCCTATCTACATTAGTTTAACCACTGAAGGATCTCTCCCTGTATGATGACCCAGCCTCACATCCTGTGTCCGGTTTGGGTTCTTAAACCTTGACTTGGCTCGGGTTTGTTAAGTTTTACTAGTGTGCTACACACATACACACATGCATTTATGACGTGCATATTAGAAGCTGCCTCACTGTGTCATTAATATTGAAAAAAATATATATATTTATAAAATTTACATCAAATGACGTATAATTATATTGCTTAATATGTGAATAAAAAAAACTGAATGTGTCCCTTTATAATTCCTTATTTATTTTGTATTTTATTAACTTTTTTGTGTGGTAGTCCCAAATATTGTCCACCGGTGTGACAACATTTTTAATGTTAATATTTAATTCAGAAATTGTGTGACGGATAAGACAAATATTCACAATCCTTATCAGTTTGTCCTAATTATATTCCCACATCAAAAGTAACCAATATAAATTCGCAATCATGTTATTATCTGACAATAAGATGTACACATAGGGATTTTACTCAAAGGTCTAGATTATATTCATTATAATTACTATAAAACCGAACACAACTTCATTCCATCCTTATATGTGCATAGTGATGATATCATTATTATAGTAGTCAACACTTTTTACATGAATTTGTGCATTAAAATGCCTTTTCCACTAAGCTCAGTGTGTCACACCACAGGACATTCCGTCACACCATTGGACAACAAAAAGTACCAGTATTCCCCTGTTTTCACACTTATTGTTTCTTGTTCAAATTAATTTAAAAAATCATTAAATATATTTACAACTTTAAGTTCAAATGTTTGTTGTACAATAAAGTCAGAAGAAAAAAAGCCAACATTTCCATAAAAAAAGACTTGGGAGCCATGGTAACATTTAGCAACATAACATGAACATGTAAACAAAATTGACCTGGCTTATTACTTTTCTTGTTCAAATTTATTTTAATATTCTCTGAAATAAACAGGTACAAGTTTTAATTAAAGCTGCAAGCAGCGTAGGACGAGCCCTTGCTCATCTGCGTACGTCAGGGTTACTGGCAGATGCCAGGAAGGGGGGTATGTTATACAAGCTCAATACTGATACACCTCACCACAACACTGGCTTGTATAAGACAGGATGATGAAGATTGCTTCTGGATATACATCTGCACTGCCTTTACGTTTAAGCCTATCTGATCCTCCTCACTTGGAGTAATGATGCTGTGGGTGTGATCAGGAGTGTGTGTTTTGATGTGGTAGATATCTTTTTATCTGTAAATTACCATAAACTGGTTTGGGTCGGATACCGTTCACATCTGCTCTCCAATGTGTTCACATAAGTCCATATACCTATTATTTAGATGACTCCATAACCAATTGTATTTATCTGCTGCTGAATACAAGGCCTAAAAATAAAAGCACATTGTTAGCACCTTATGATTGGCCTAATTCTATCCATCCCTCACAACACTGAGTCACAGAGACCTACTTACTGTATACACTGTGATTCTATGTACAGACTGAGACAATATTTATTAGTGGGATAGTGCATCATAATCCTTTTTAGCTGTGATGCACCATTACGCTCAATTAGCTGTCATCAGAGGCTAAAAGGAGACGGAGGAGGAACACAAGTCATTATAGATTCTTGACTTGTGTTCCCCCTCTGTCTCCTTTTCAACAGTTTAGCTAAAAACCGTCGAGGAAAGCCACAACAATGTGGTTTTCATTTATGTTTTTTTTTAATCAAACTGGGTAAATAATGGGATGGCTATTAACCGACATTATATCACAGTTACACATTACATCCAGTATCTCCCTCTCTCTCTTTCTCCCTCTGCACACACAGTCAGATATAAGCAACAAGGCCTACACATGGAACTGTTGATCCGCGTATCAATGTATCAGATCATCGATCGGTTTGGCTGTTTGTGTCTTACCGGAGAGCGAGAGCAGCAGCAGCGCCGCGCTCACCAGCTGAACGCCAGACCTCCTCTCCTGCGTGCGGGAAGACATTGTTTATCCTTATTATTAAAAAAATTACGCTTATATCCCTAGAAAAAAAGAGCAACAAGTCTGCTCTGGGTGTGTGCGTTAAAATGCTAAAAACTGTATTTTTTTGTTTTGCTTAAGAGGCAGGACATGGCTGGCAGTGTCTGTAGCCTTACGACGGTCGATCTCATGGTTGTCGGTTGGTTGACGTTAGTGGAGGAGGTAGGGCAGGACAGGAAGCTTAGGCTACTGAAATGAAATGGAGGATATCTGCCAACACATAATCTCAAAATGGAATAGAAAATAATCAAACGGACGCATACTGTAAACGGGTGACAAAGTGAAACCTTGGCTAAATCAGTGGGAAAACCTAACAAATGTAGGGCTATTGTAGTTTTTCTTTCATGGCTCTGGTGGACAAACTATGTCATTTTGACTATGTTGTACAGTAACTTTCTTTACTGTTGACAAAATACAATTTTAGGCCAATACATTACCTTGGATGGTTTAACAGTCTGTCTCTATGTGTCATAGCCATCATAGTCACCAGATGTCAACCAAACTGAACACTATGAGGTATTTTTGAGCAATGTTTTAGATAGCCTCTCCTCCAACATCATCAAAGCACCAAATGAGTAAATGTATTTTGGATAAATGGTCTTCAAACCCATCAACCACAGCTGTTAAAGATGTTTATGGTGGCCCAACTAGCGCACTATACACCGATCTTTCTCTAATTTGTCACTTATGTGTACTGTACATGACAGCCACTACTATTTTAGGTGGAAGCAGCAGTTAGTGCATCAGCATCTGGAAAAGAATGTCTGTATAGGGTCATAAGGAGGAGGAGGCTCTTCTTAGAGGAACCAGGCTGGCGTGCAGACAAACAAAAAATTAAGCAGAAACCATCCTGTGCTCCCTCCTTTAATCAATTCCTTCATCCATCCTTCCTGGGTTGGAGGCAGGAGGAGAAGAAGAGGATACTGGGAAATAAAATAAACAAGCACTAACTGGTCGTCACATGTTTCACCTTACCGTCTGTGATTTCACTTGTTACTTACTGGTAGCACAGACAGGGTACATTTGGTGAAAAGAGGGAAATGAAGAGAGAGGCTGGAGGAAGACAGGGTAGGCTATATATCCGCTTGTTAAGTCGTGACGTAACCACACTCCAATAATACTGTTTCCGGGTCCAAACGCCGGGTCCGCTCTAACGGCTCTAACGCTTTTGCCCGACGATGCCGCAGTGCTGTGTCCCGTGTTGTTTAAATAGATCGGAGTTTAAAAAAAACTAGTGACATTCAACTGTCTTTTTACCGCTTTCCATGTGACGAGAAAGAGAAGAGGAAATGGCTGCATTTGATAAGGTAAGTTACAAATATTAAACAAATGAAGAAACTTTGTTCTGTGCCGCCTAGTTAAGATGAAACTAGCTAGCTACGGCTAGTTAGCTAACGTTAGCTTTGGCAACAGTCTACAAACAAGCCGAAGCATGAAGATGTGCGTACGTAGCAAGAAAAAACATTAGACCAGTTTGATATTATGATAATCTGCTAACGTTTCTCATTTCAATAATAATTGAGCATTGTTAGAGGGAGTCTGACATAAGATCAGAATCATGGTTAATGGCCAGGTATGTTTACATATTTGATTCTGATCTTACATTGCTCAGTGTACATACACAGAACAAGCCTGGCCAAATCCAATCTTGAAGAAGCTGTGTGTGTCTTAGTATGCTGGGTTTCAGGTTATGGAACAAACAATTCCCCTTTTAGTAAATTAGTGTTATATTATGTAATACAGTATTATTAGGTATTATCAAAATTTCACCTGTAGTAGGTCAGTCTGGTCACTAGGAAGGTACTACAACCTTTTGAACATGAAAAAGAACTTTAATCAAATATGTTTATGAACAATTACTGTAATTGTACGTACAGTAAAGGAGGTATTGTCAGAATTTCACCAGTAGTAAGTCAGTCAGGTCAATAGGAACATGCTACAACCTTTGAATAATAATAAAAAAAATCCCTTTGGTGAATTAATGTAATTTGATTCTAAAAGTAATATTTATTAATTTATTAATAATTATATATTATTTTTTTTACAGACGTGAAAAATTCACTCCAAATTGCAACTCTAGGGTGTGCAGTTGGCATTTCCCCAATGGAAAAGCAGCTGGACCATCGCGATTTGCTTGGAATGAGGGGAAGACTTTCCAATTCCCCGAGCACCTCAGCAATCTCCCTAAACGGAAGAAACAAATGGTCCCTAGCATTGTTGAGGATGAGGGAACAGATGCTGACATGGTAACTGCAGAGACCCCATGTACTTCAAAAAGTCTTGTGGCACTTGAAGTGGAGAATGACATGCTGAGGGAAGAGAATGATATATTGAAAAACAATTGAAGAAACAAAAGCAAACTTTTTCCTTCAGTCAAATTTCTTCCAGCTCTGACAGAGTTCAGTATTTTACTGGATTGCCTGATGCTGCCACTGTCCTGTTTTTGGAAGCGCTTCTTTCTAAATTCGAGCTACAATATTATTCTGATTGGACTGTCCAAATGATGCCCCTAATTGATCAATTGCTCCTGACCTTAATGAAGCTTAGACTAAATTGCGGCCACGTAGACCTTGCAACAAGGTTTAATTGTAGCACAGCCACAGTAACCAACATCTTCACCACCATCATTAGTGCCCTGTATGATATTTTGTATGTCGGTTTGCTTGAGAACAACATCCCCTCCACAGCCAAGAATCAAACATCGCTGCCAGACTGCTTCCAGCCCTTCCCTAACTGTAGGATCGTCCCCGACTGCACAGAGGTTGCCGTCTCTAACACAGAGAGGCTTGATGCACAGTGCCATTTGTACAGCCAGTACAAAGGACGAACCACACTTAAGGCTTTAATTGGTGTTGCGCCTAATGGAGTTATTACCTTTGCCAGTGACCTGTACGGTGGGAGTGCCTCAGACAAGGCGATAACAGCTGACTGTGGACTTCTCCAACATTTACATCCCGGTGATATGGTTATGGCAGACAAGGGCTTCACAATTCGTGACATTTTGCCAGAAGGAGTTTCCCTGAACATCCCGTCTTTCCTTGTCAATGGACAGTTTACGCAGGAAGAAGTGAACAATAACCGATTCATTTCGAAAGCTAGGATACATGTGGAGCGTGCAATTCAGCGACTGAAAGCGTTTCACATTTTGGACCACATTCCATACCAGTTTAAACTAAATGTAAACAAGATAGTTAAAGTGTGTGTGTGTCTTACAAATTTACAAACACCCATTCTCCGTGAAATTGTATGAGTTAACTGTGTTTGTACATGCATGAATTTCTGTATATTTGCTTGCATATTTGATTACACACTACATGTACTTACTATAGAGTTAAAAAAGACTAAATGTAAATAGGGTTAGGGTAGAATAAGGGTTTGGTTGAGGGTTAGTTTTACAAGTTTTGTATAGCATGAAGGGCTTAAAAACTATAATAATAAATATATGTAATATTTGTGATGTATAATATAAATGTGATATAATAATAAATATGTATAATAAATAAAATACCTGGCTTGTGTGAAATGTCAAAGTTTCATTTATTTTCTTAAAACTGTGAGAGTTGTAAGGTAGGAAAATCTTTATAAAATATAGGGTACACAGCATTTTATCTTATCTTGAAGTAAGTAAAGCACTACAAACATTCAACATTTATCTTAAATTACTTTAAAGCAGTTCAAGGTTGTAAAAAAAAAAAAGGTTATGCACAAAAATAGGCTACAGCTGATTAAATGCAAGAAGCCACAACAAAAGTATTTACAGAAAACAAGGGGAGACACTGGTGAATACATTTAACTAATATCACGTTTCCCAGTTATTTACTTCCATAAAAGCTTTAGTGGGTAGATTTGTTTTTTCTTTTCTTAAAACTGTGAGAGAATGTAAGGTAGGAAACAATCTTTATAAAATATTTCCAGAGTGTCAATGTTCACAACCCATGTAGGATCTTTGAGCACTGGCAGAATGACAAGGTCAAGAGGTGTCCACACAAGCAGGTGACAGCTGTTGGCTCCGGTCAGGTGCAGGTTTCCCTGGATCTGATGCCAGTAGTTGTGACTTTGTTTTAGTGTCAGGGAACCAACCACTTCATCGAACTCCATGAAAAAGTCCCTACTCTCCGCTGCCTGCAGGATAGTCTTGGTTCTGGCTGACCACGGACACTTGACTTCAATCACGCAGTTTCCAAACACCGTGCCATCAGGAGATCCACCAAGCAGGCCACTATCAGACAGGAACAGTCCCCTCTCTTGTATAACAACACCAGTGCGCTCAGTGTATTCCTGCTTTGCCCTTGGCTCATGCAGGATTCCCCAATCACATGCCTTGGGGGGGAGGGGACAAATACCACTGAGTCTTAATAAGTGTATTCTTAGACACAGATGCCTTCATTTTAAATATTCACTTATTAACTACAGCTTACTTTAGATCCTTCTTTGAGGTTGTACTGGCCAAGCAGGGTTTTGAATAAGGAAGGCGGGTAAGACTTCCGCTTGACTGCTGCCAAGACCAAACCAAAGTTACTTGCTGTTATCCTTTTCTTGCGATATGTAAACCTGTTAAAAGAAACCAACGATTAGAGAGACCAATTTTGCTCAACAATTGGAATTACAGTTTCATGTACAAACCTGATGGTGATATGATCATGATTTTTCAGCTGCAATACAACACACCGCGAGTGTATGTTAACTTAAATACGATTAATCTCATTAGCAATAGCTTTAAACCACATTACGTAGTTAAGAAAATAATTCAAACCACGCAACATCAACAAACCTATTACAAACCTCGTGTTGTGGATGGTGTCATCTCTGACACTCTCTTGGTTGCAATGTCGTCCCCCTTCGGAGCGTTGGCCTTCTTCCACACACATTCCACGTCGGTGCGGGACACATTTTTCTCAACCCAAATCAACAAAGCTGCCATATGATGGCACTTGTCTCTGCCGATTGGGCACTCGCATGTGCTGTACCTGACTGCCTGGCCCTCAACGTGCACCTGTATTGAAAACAATTTAACCCTCACCCTAACACTTCTAAAACACATTGCTGTCAGCGCTGTTACCATAACAATACTTCTGTAGCTAGCCCGGGGCTATCAGATCATACTACTACATTGACTAGCCTAAAAGTTCACTAAAACCTGACTGTCACATATTTACTTTTTAATCCTCGTTTAGTTACATCCACAGTTATAGCAGTCCTGTACATTTTTTTCTTTTGAAATACCTCATCCAGAACATGGAATATCACCTTACGTCAACTAGCTAGCTAGCTTACAGCTAACTCACCTCTCAACCTCGTAAACCTTCTTTTTCATTGATGCCTGGACTCTACCCTTAATTATGCCACCTGAATGATGCGCTACACTAACCACTCTGTTTGAGTTAAAGGAGTTTAAACCCTTTTTGACCGCCAAGGGTACCTCACTAAAGAAGGACGTGATCGTAAATAAATTTACAGGTTCCGCCATTGTTATTGATCTGGACGTGCTGAGCGCTTGGACCCGGAAGAGGCTAAACGTCACGCGTGACGTCAGACTTAACAACCGGATACGATGCAATGTCATTTTTCAGAAAACAATGGGTGATGTCAGAGTAGAGGAGAGAAGAATAACAGAAAATGAGGAGTGAGGAAGAGGCACTTATGCTAAGATAGGAAGAGGGGGGAAGTAAGGCAAGAGGGCCACTTAGAAGAGTGGTTTGAACAAAAAGCCATTAGGAGTAGAAAGAAGAAGAGCAAGAACGTGGGCTGATTGCCAATCTGGGGTTGGCATAACAGCACTGCTGACTACAAGAGAAGTGAGAAATAGCTTCAAATTCAATGTCATAGCACCAGAGGCTTTCCATATCAAGTAGATGACATAGTCCACTTATTTTATCTATAGGCTCGGTCATACCGTGTAGCTCATCTGCCTTTGTCTAGAGGAAGCCCTTCTTTGAGGTTGACACTTCTACACTTTAGCTGGGGCTAATTCCTGTGCTTGTGCTGCCAGTTTGTTTCTTTACTTTTTAAGTGACACTTACTCCAAAAGGCAACAACCTATTTTCTCTTTCAGCTTCTTAGTCTGCAATGGGGTCCTACACAAACACAACCTTTACTTCCAAAGTTAGGAGAGTTTTGTGTTTAATCTGTACTCTTCTTCCTGTTTTAATGTGGGCCTGGTTCAGTTGGACAAAAATGATGTCACATATTTGTTTGCACCAATCACAGTTTAGAGACATCACAATCAAAATGTGCTCATTTAGTCAAAACAGTAAATAGCCTACCATACTGTTGCTGTCTGGCACAGTGGAGAAATGCCATTCCGTCATGTTTAAATTATTTTGCATGCTATCTACAGTGTACAACTCTGTAAATCACAAAGTTCACATTTGTGTTTTGATGTTGCTGAGTTTTGTGTAATGGTGCACAAAAATAGCAACAAGTTAGCAATGAAATGTACACATTCATGCTCTATAGTCAGTGGATCCATTTCATTTTGGACTTATTATGAGGTCCCATGTAGCAACAGCCTCAGGCCAAAATGTCCATTTTGCACACATCTCTGTTTCCATTCTTTTGCATGATAAGTTATAACCATGTATTGTAGTGTTTAGGATATGTTTGGTAAAATAGTGGGGTCACAGTTACTCCATCTACATTATAAACATAAACCTTATACAAACTATATATACTTAATAATACTTAATACAATTGTAAAGGCTGCAGTTAATTGTCTTGTTCTGCATTGCATTGTATTGTAAAACTGTTTCTTTCATCCAGGTTGGAAACTGTCATTGTCCTTGGTTCTGAACTTTACCACTCTGTATGGACGGCCCAACTACTGAATATTGCTCAATGTGAAAATGTTTACTACACATATGTATTCAGTAGTCTGTATTGATTGATTACACATTTGTTTATGGAGCTACACAATCTAATCAGTAAATACTTTTTGAATTCAAACAAACATTGGTAGAGTAAAGCAAATCAAAAGAATAACATAACAACTATTCTCTTTTTCTCTGTCTCTCTGTCCTGTCTTTCTGCACAGAGAAGACACATTGTTATGAAGAATGCTCTTTTGTTGCTAGGCAGCAGCAGAAGCAGGGATATTGTACAAGAGTGAATTACTGCTGTACTGACAGTTGCTTATTTAATACAGAGGTCAGAGGTAAGAGGTTTGTTAATGTAATAGTTTAAAAGATCTCACATAGGTACAGGGTTAAAGGGTCTCTAGCTGTAAAAATTAAATGCACCATGGTATGTTTAAAAAGGAACCCTGCAAATTGAATGTTTTGTTGTGCTAACTGTTTTAATTGTCATATTAATAGATTGTTTTCTCTATTTTGGATCCACAGATTGTTTGCCAGCACCAGACTTATCTGATTGTGTTTTTTATAGAAGATTTGTTTTCTTAGGATATGTGGTAAAAAAAGATGTATGTATATATATATCAAGGTCAAGGTAACTTTATTATCCCCAAGGGGCAATTTAAATTGCAGCCAGCAGTAACAATATCTTATCAAACCACAACAATAAACACAATCACAGTACAGCATAATTTAAATTGAATTTACAGAGTATTACTAACAATGGTAATAACCGCCTTGATGAATGACTTTTTTAGTCTGTTTGTTCTGCATCGTGGCAGACTTTATCTGCGCCCGGATGGCAGCAGCATAAATTCACCCCACAAAGGATGACTGGGATCAGCCAGGATGGCTCTCGCCTTCTTCAATGATCTGGCCTTATACAGGTCGTGTAGGTCATTTAAGGGTGTGCCAACAATTTTGCTGCACACCTTCACAATACCTTGCATGTGGTTTCCCTGTTTAATGGAAAGTGACCCGTGCCAGCAGATAAAAGAAAAAGTAAGAACTGATTCAGTAAAACAGGAATAAAACATTTTCATAAAAACAGTGTCGACATTAAAACTGCGAAGCTTACGGAGAACGTGTATGCGATGATGTGCTTTTTTACACACAGCATCAACCTGGGACTCAAAGCACAGTTTACTGTCGATCACAGTCCCAAGATATTTGTACTGCTGCACAAGTTCAACTGGCTGGTTGTCCATTACAACAGGGGGAATGACCTTGGGAATTCTTCTGAAGTCGATGCACATCTCCTTCGTTTTTGCCACCTTAATGTTTAAAAAGGAGGCTTTGCACCAGTTAATAAAATCATCCACTACAGAGTTGTCACTGATGAGGAGGGACACAATGACCGAATCATCCGCAAATTTAATAATGTGACGCCGTTCATGATGGCTTTGGCACGCATTTGTGTATAAAACAAATAAAAGAGGGGAGAGGACACAGCCCTGGGCGGACCCAGTAGAAGAGAAAATGGTATCTGATAAAACACCGTTCACTCTCACCCTTTGCGACCTCACTGTTAAAAAATCCATCAGCCAGCAGATCAGTCCAGTATCAATGTTATGAGTGTTCTTCAACCTGTCTGCTAAAACATGGGGCTGAATGCAATTAAAATCGGAGGAGAAGTCAATAAATAGTAGACGGACAAAAGACTTGGCCCCCTCAAGATGTTTAAAAACCATGTTTAAAAGTGTCCCTGTTGCATCGTCCACGCCTCTGCTTGACCTGTAGGCAAACTGGAGGGGGTCTAATTTATCCTGTACAGTGTCCAAAAGTGCATCCTTCACAAGTCTTTCAAAAACTTTCATGACATAAGATGTAAGTGCGATGTATGTATATATGTATAAAATATCTTGATTTGTTTCTTAAGATATATATATGTATATGTATGTATCTATATATATATATATATATATATATATATATATATATATATATATATATATATATATATATATATATATATATACAGTGGGTACGGAAAGTATTCAGACCCCTTTAAATTTTTCACTCTTTGTTTCATTGCAGCCTTTTTCCAAAAATCAAAAAGTTCATTTTATTTCTCAGTAATGTACACTCAGCAACCCATCTTGACAGAAAAAAACAGAAATTTAGAAATTTTTGCATATTTATTAAAAAACAAAAACTGAAATATCACATGGTCATATGTATTCAGACCCTTTGCCGTGACCCTCATATGTAACTCAGGTGCTGTCTATTTCTTCTGATCATCCTTGAGATGGTTCTACACCTTCATTGGAGTCCAGCTGTGTTTGATTATACTGATTGGACTTGATTAGGAAAGCCACACACCTGTCTATATAAGACCTTACAGCTCACAGTGCATGTCAGAGCAAATGACAATCATGAGGTCAAAGGAACTGCCTGAAGAGCTCAGAGACAGAATTGTGGCAAGGCACAGATCTGGTCAAGGTTACAAAAAAAAATTTCTGCTGCACTTAAGGTTCCTAAGAGCACAGTGGCCTCCATAATCCTCAAATGGAAGACGTTTTGGGACGACCAGAACCCTTCCTAGAGCTGGCCGTCCGGCCAAACTGAGCTATCGGGGAGAAGAGCCTTGGTGAGAGAGGCAAAGAAGAACCCAATGGTCACTGTGGCTAAGCTCCAGAGATGCAGTCGGAGATGGGAGAAAGTTGTAGTAAGTCAACCATCACTGCAGCAATCCACCAGTCGGGGCTTTATGGCAGAGTGGCCCGAAGGAAGCCTCTCCTCAGTGCAAGACACATGAAAGCCCGCATGGAGTTTGCTAAAAACACCTGAAGGACTCCAAGATGGTGATAAATAAAATCCTCTGGTCTGATGAGACCAAGATAGAACTTTTTGGCCTTAATTCTAAGCGGTATGTGTGGAGAAAACCAGGCACTGCTCATCACCTGTCCAATACAGTCTCAACAGTGAAGCATGGTGGTGGCAGCATCATGCTGTGGGGGGTGTTTTTCAGCTGCAGGGACAGGGCCGACTGGTTGCAATCGAGGGAAAGATGAATGCGGCCAAGTACAGGGATATCCTGGACGAAAACCTTTTCCAGAGTGCTCTGGACCTCAGACTGGGCCGAAGGTTTACCTTCCAACAAGACAATGACCCTAAGCACACCGCTAAAATAACGAAGGAGTGGCTTCACAACAACTCTGTGGCTGTTCTTGAATGGCCCAGCCAGAGCCCTGACTTAAACCCAATTGAGCATCTCTGGAGAGACCTGAAAATGACTGTCCACCAACGTTTACCATCCAACCTGACAGAACTGGAGAGGATCTGCAAGGAGGAATGGCAGAGGATACCCAAATCCAGATGTGAGAAACTTGTTGCATCTTTCCCAAAACGACTCATGGCTGTATTAGATCAAAAGGGTGCTTCTACTAAATACTGAACAAAGGGTCTGAATACTTATGACCATGTGATATTTCAGTTTTTTTTTAATAAATATGCAAAAATTTCTAAATTTCTGTTTTTTTTCTGTCAAGATGGGTTGCTGAGTGTACATTACTGAGAAATAAAATGAACTTTTTTGATTTTTGGAAAAAGGCTGCAATGAAACAAAGAGTGAAAAATTTAAAGGGGTCTGAATACTTTCCGTACCCACTGTATATATTAGGGCTGTAACCTCCCAGTCGACTGGTCGATTTATTGGTCGATACGTTCTGGCTCGACCAAAATTCTGATTGGTCGATTTTTTGCCGTGTTAATTTCATCAGGTGGAAGCATGGACCGTTACGGTCTATGGGTGGAAAGCACTAATTGCTAATGGGGGTGTTTACAGAGCACCCCTGTTTCACAGGTAACAGTCTGTCTTCATAACACCCCCTTTGTTTTCACCTTTTTTGGATTAGCCCAACCCACCGGAGACAGATTGAAGAAAGAACTAAAAAGCCTTTGTCTGATGGTTTGCTGAATATTTATTTAATTGTGAGTGTTTAGTTTCCAGTCAGTCCTCCTCTACCATGTCGAAGACATCGCCAGTGTGGCAGCATTTTACAAAAATAGATAACGGAAAAAAGTCTAATGCAAAGTTTGCAAGCAACAGTTTGCATATCACAGCTGGACTACAAACATGGCGTATCACCTAGAAACGGTAAGCTAAACTTATCTGCATTAGGCCTTGTCTGTTTTGAGTAGGCTATAGAGGATGGATACCCGACCCGAGCGACGGGACCCGACGGGACCCGACGGGTCGGGCCGGGTTCGGACAGATTTTTAGAAAGGATGCTCGGGTTCGGGTCGGGCTCGGTCACATCAGCGCGATAAGGCATTGAACATTTTGAATTTAAAACAGCTTAAAATAAATGTCAAATATTACCCTAACATCCGTCTTCCTGTGTGCTGTGACAACGAAAGACGTGCGTATTAAGCTCCATGTGGCAGCGCAACGATGGAAGATGTTAAAAAGAAGTTGGCCGCAGGACATTTTAAAACTATTGAAAACGAAGGAAAGTCAGCTGTGCATTGATGCGCTTTAACTGTGTCGGGCTCGGGTCGGGCTCGGACAGAAATATCTTAATGCCTGTCGGGCTCGGGTCGGGTTCGGTTACTGCTCTGTCGGACGCGGGCCGGGCTCGGACAGAAAAATCCGGCCCGATCCGCACTCTAGTAGGCTATATGAACATATCAGAATTGGCATATTTCATAGTCTAATAATCGTTTTATAACTACCGGCGCACCCACCCGCAACAACGTTATATAACTTACAGACACACCCAGACCACGCTGAATGTTAAGCCTCTACCATCCAAACGCAAAAATAATATCACGGAAGGAATTGTCGACTTTATGTCTCAGGATATGAGGCCCATTGCTGTTGTGGAGGGCTGAGGTTTTAAGAACTTGTTAATATACAGCACCAGCACGCCACAACATCACGCAAAATGTGAGAAAGTTTCAGAGTTAATACAACACAGCGAGGCACTGAGCGTGACCACAGATATGTTTAAATCTACATTAAAGTGGACATGCTTTTTGTGTTTAAGATTAAACGCTTTAAATTAATAGTCTATTCGTGTCTGAGCCGAGCTCCAATGTTCAGCGTTAACTGTAAATTAACTGTACTGCAGGACAGTACAGTTAATTAATCTAGCATTTTTTTCCGCCCTCCCACCCCCCCTCAGTCGATTTTTAGTTGAAGTTTTCACAACTTTGGTCGACCAAGATTTTCTTTGGTTGATTACAGCCCTAATATATATATATGATGTTGGTTAACTGACTCGTTATGGTGATTATGTCTGACAGTCAGCTTACAGTTGCCTTATGATAACCTCTGAAACACTGCTCTGATGATGACATCACAGAACTTTACTGTAGTTGAGGTTAGGTTAAAAATCTTGCACCTAAAGGGGCATCTTAGCAATTAACAAACACTTAACTATGCCAATGTGCCAAAAATGAATACCATCAATTGATTCAAGCCAGTCAACCACTGCCGATCGGGTAGGTCCACTGATTAGCAAATTTAACCAGAGATTCTTTCGCTTTGTGACAGACTGCACACTCAAGCCAATCAATCATTACTAAGTTATAGCAAGCCAAAACATTTTGCAGCTATTTATTTAACATTGCCATCATACACTAATTGCCAGTATCTCATCACGTCCTTTTGAAATATCACAACTTGTTCTGTAAAATCAAGCCTCTTAAAACTTAACCTAGTTTATCACAGGTACCGTCATTTTTGCAGAAACGTCAATTCAGAAATGTTGGACTTCACAAGATCACAGAGAAGCACCCATATTTTCCATTAGTTTTGATCTCAGTAAGGCTAGACAGTCTGGTTTGGGCAGGATGAGCAGGCTCAGTTTGGCCTTGAAGGACCAACATTGGACGGCTTTCTTCAATCAATCACCTTGGCACCGGCTTTGGGACGCAGTAAGTACTGTATATGATGTGAGCCATGATAAACTGTATAGTTGTTGAACTCAGAGCCCACCTCTCTGCAAAGGAATCTATAAGACAAAAACATCTATAACAGAAAACAAAGAGTGTAATAATTTTGTTGTACCAATCATTTGCTGAAATTGTACATTGTCATTGTTTGCTTTTCACCCATGTCTTTTCAAATGATTGTGGAGTGATCAATCCCTCAGTGCTGACAAGCTATCACATGTCATAGTGTTTAAATATACTTGTTATGTCAATATAGCAATTTTACAAACATGGACAAAGACATGATTTAATACAAATTGTCAATAGAAGTCAATGTGAGATTATACACAGTAAGTGTGAAGGGTTTCCTGTTCACTTACACCTCAAATCTAGGGGTTGGGGATTGGTCACTCACAGATATTGGGCTTTCATTGCTGAAAGAAAAGGAGCTGCCAGTCTTAGGAGCCGAGAGAAAGGTTGAGAAAGAAGAAAGAGGAGCAACGTTGACAAATGAGTGAAGAAAGTAGGAACAGTGTTTTAGTGTAGCACTCTAAATTTCTTGATACATCTTGAGATTTTTTTTTTTACCAGCATTTAGTCTAAGTTTCTCTAAATTTCTCAGAGGTCTGACATGGAGATTAAAACACACTTAATCTTAAGTAAGAGCAAATTAGACATGATTCTTTGATTATGTTGTATGTAAAATGAGACAACAACAACACACACAATACATATACCAGCTTTAAAAGCACACCTGTAAACGTACTTCTCTGTGGATCCAGAAGAGGGTGCTGTGACTCCATGATTCACACGGAAATGCTTTGGAGTAATACTGTCATTATTTAAACATTATTAATGTGACTTCTTTCTGAACAAATCTACTCAACAAGGTTTCTTGAGCTTATTAAGCACCAGTATCAGCATTAAAGTCAAAGATAAAAAGGGGGAAGGGGGATGTGTCATATTAGAGATAGCTTAAATAAATGTGATTGAAGTGGCAACTAGATGCATACATTAAGCTGCTTTGGTAGACAGTATGTCATAGTTTCAATATTAATGCACCTGTTCATGCTATTCTTCAGTGGGGAAGGAGAAAATGAGAATGTTCCCCTCAACTTGCTATTGATGGTCTCTGCAATTATAAGCAAACATTTTTAATATCCATTAATTTTTCCATTTGTTTAAAATTTAGAAAGTTTTCTAGAATAAAGCATGGCTAGGTGGACATCTTTCAATATTTATAATTATCTTTCTACAATCTTCATCAAAAAATCCCCTGAATATAGACATAAAAAGCCCAGGGGTGATAACAGAGCAGAAGGTATGATAGTACACTGATGGTCCTCCAGGTAAGATCAGAAGTTCACTGGTGTGCCACTGGGATACAAGCTCAGCTGAGTGTGATAGAATGTTTAATTGACAGCTCTGTCCTCCTGCATCCCTTTCTCATCTTGCCTTCCACACACGTCCGTCTTGTCCCTTGCTTCTGACACCCCAGATTCTTTGATCACTCTGCATGTTTGTACTGCACTGCACTGCAAAGAACTACTGAGGACTACAGCGAGAGGAGGAGAGAAAGAAAAGGAAAAGGGAGGATGGAGAGAAAACATTCTATCTCTTTGTTTTTCTCTCTGTGGCATCTTGCCTTGTGGGAGTGAAGCTCTTTGAAGGGAATTTGAGAGTTTAACACTGGTGTGTGTGTGTGCGTGCGTGCGTGCAGGAATCTAGGAGACCATGGCAGTCTCTCTCTTGTTGACTTCTAAAAGTCCTCCTGTAGCCTGAGACATTATGCTATAACATGTCCTCAGATAACCAAAAGATGAGAGGACAAAAAACGTGAAAGAAAGCAAGAGAGGAACAAATAGCAGGGAAGGGAGTGACAGAAAGAAAAGGCATTTGGGGAGAAAAAGTTACAAAAAGTACTAAAAGAAAGAATCCATTAGAGCTGAACAAAGAGTACAAGTGAGATACGGTGCAAAAGAGATAAAGACACATGAGAACAGAGGTGAGGGGGATAAGACAGAGGCAGAGAATGTTAAAAGTATAAATGTTCAATGGGATAACAAGGAGAGATATCATTCATCTGTCAAGGTGACAACAAGTACAACTGCCAGTCTCCTTAACAGAAGATGTCACTACTGATTTATTGACTTTGTCTTCCTGAGTTCAAATTGCGGTTAGCTGTTGAGCTTGGTAATGTAACTGAAGGTGTTTGGTAACTGCCAAAAGAATAACTTTGGAGCATTTTAGTTACAACCGGTTTTGTTATCTAGCTAACAACTGTCCATCAAATATATTAAAGCAATACCAAAGATTACCGCAGGTAGCGGCTCTGTAGTTTGAATGAAACAATTCCGCTTCCTACCTGTAGGGGGACCAAAGAGGAAAAGTGATTTGGTGTTGCTTTAATCAAGTTCAGGTAATTCTTTATGTACTTATTTTGTGGCTGAGTCAACACTGAGACTTTGCGCATTGTCTTTGTGCATTGATTTAGCTGTAGCCTATGTCTTTACAGTAAGCCTATGTATAATCTTATCTGTTTATTCCTATTAGGTCTGTGTTATGTGCCGTATCATCACAAGGCTTAAATTCTTGTGACCTTCTGTCTGTGACAGAAGACAAATGGGATTTTATGTGCCAACAGGGTAATATGAAAAGTTCTCCTGCCTGGTTAAACACCATTTTCTGCTGTAATCATGTGAGTGTTAGTTATTATATAGTGTTTGCATTACTTTCAGTTGTCTCCTTAGCTCAAAACATGGCTATAAGTTAATATACAATCTATGTATACGTGTAACGTGTGTAAACGTTCATAATCATTGTGTGTGTGTTGGACGTTTTGGGTTTGTCCTGTCATCATTAATAGTCCAGTCATTTTATGAATTGCAACAGAAGCAAACTCAACTGATTTTGTATTCTCAAAATGTACTAAGTAAGGAAAAAAATGCCCTGAAGAATTCCATTATGGGAAAGTTTCAAAAAGACCCAAATATAGCCTATTCATACGTCTCTTCATTCTTTTTGTCCCGTGAATAGGGTAAAGATTTTAACCTTTAGATATCACCATGAAAATTACTGAGTCAATTATTTACAGCAAGACAAACAACAAATGTATTGCAAGTTTTTTGAAATTGTTTGTCAACGTGGGCAAATCTTATTGTGTATGTGCTAAGTTGCATAAATATCACAACAGATCTAAACATTGGGTATAGCCAGGTGAAAATGTCTCGTTGAATCTTGTTGACATCTTACAGTAAAACACTTAATGTTAAGGTCTGAATTTAGGCTACCCCTGAGCATTAATACATAGAGGCAGGAAGAAGTACTTTAAACCAGCCTTTATCAATTATTATTGCAGAGATGGGGTTTGGTGCTGGGTCCGTGGGACTCTTTCTGGGGGGATGAGTCTGAAGGAAGAACAGGAGACAAGGGTAAGGAGAATGCAGAAGACAAAAGGTAGGTCCTGTTCCCTACCTTTGCTGCTGTAGGCTATATTTGGGTCTTTCTTAAAACTTTCCTCTAATGGGATTCTTCTGGGCTTTTTTCCTTACTCAGGACATATTGAGGATACAAAATCAGTTGAGTTTCCTTCTGTTGCAATTTGTTCTAGGTTGACCCCCATTTTGGCTTAAAATGACTTCATTGTAAGAGTCTTTTTTTACAAAGAAAATATGCAAGGAAAGCACTACTGATTACACTGAGACTATGTATATCACATCGCGCCCAGGTGTGCAAACAAAGCTGAGGGATGATAATAGCTACCCACACCATGCACAATATGAAACCGTAAATACTTTATCCTTACACCAAACATGTCTGAGGCTGAACATAACAGAATAAGTATCTAAAATCTCATCTTCCATAATTCCTCTTATGGCTATATTTCTTTCTCTATTTAACAGTGTGGGTTCTCTTCTTTAAAGCTGGGTAGAGAAGGGGATAGAGGCTGTAATCAAATATGCAGCTCACCCTGTTTGTTCCCCATTCTTTTAAATCTGGCCCCAAAGTAGAGGGATATAATTACTTCTCTCTCATGTAGAGAGGGTAAAACCAGGACTCCCCAGCTTTGTCAGTTTAGCAGAGAAACTGTATAATCTCACAGTTTGTGCACTTTGGTAACAGTGAAAAGGAAGGACTTAATCTTATCAGTGGTGGGATTCCAGTAAGCCTAATTTGCGGTATTGTAAAACATCAAGGTAATCTAGGGGCTCTTTAAAGGATACAAGACACATTACACAGCAAGGACTCCAGCATTCATAATGAGGACTACCCGAAATAAGCAAATGAAAGAAAGAACAAAACTGTTTGATATGCGCATGGTCTAAAGAAAGCTGAACTTGCCTGATGTGTGCACATACTGCATGCATACAGTACGCACAATAACTGAAGAAATAACCTCATACAGTCACATACAAATATACAGAAAATGCCCACAGCCCATGTGGAGAAATTTGCAAATGAACCAAACTCTCGCTTTGAAAAACTCTGCATCTATCAAAGAGGTCTCAGCAGGAATTGGCCAGCGCTCATCTGTTCATCTCTTTCTTTGCCTGGATCATCCTTCTTTATTCTTCTCCAGGGTATTTTTTTCAACAAAATTCAAAGTGAAAAGACTTTAGAGGATAACATTCACAGCTTTGTTTGGAGATTAGTCAAGGAGAAGAAAGAAGATGCGTGTATGTGCGTGTATGTGTGTGTGTGTGTGTGAACAAATACGCATATACTGTGCCCCTTTGTTGACAGCTGATGCATAGTTAATGTGATAATGACAAGCCAAGATGCAATTTGTTTTCCAGGAAGCCACATCATTCAGCTGGTGTGTGGGGTTAAAAGGTATGCAGCAAAGCAACATCAGCAAACTGGTAAAGCGTTATTTACAGACAATCACACTGACGTCGCCATGGATTTTAGACTCAAGCAATATCACTTATCTCTGCCACAAATTTCAGCCACTCCTTTACTCCTCAATGTTGGCCTATTAATCAGTCATGCTGTTATTTATTGTTAAAATCTGTCTTTTCTGCTTCACTAAAAATGTATCATAAGAGGTCACATACTTAATGCTTGAAGGCTTGAAAGGGAGCTCTGTAAATAGATTTTTTTTGCAGTGGACTGGCACTGACAGGTCAGCCACTATTACTAGTCAAAAAGCTAAACCAAGAGTGGAGGATAATGGCGAGAGGAATACTTTCAACAGCTGGAAGTATTGTCATTATATAAAGGCTTTGATTCAAGTGGGAACATTGATGACATCCAACATTCACTGTGAGCAGTGACTTTTAGAGGAGGACACATGTTGTGTGTGTTTTTCTTTTCTTTTTCTGGGGGGCGGCGAAAAGTAATTTGGTAATATAACAAGTAATGTTACTAATTACTCTTGATATTGAGTAATAAGTAAGGTAATATTATTACTTTTTTAAGTAATGCTAAGCGTTGTAGTCATAAACACAAACATGCTCAGAAAAGAATGTACACACACACACCAGCATGGGTCAGAAAGTAATCCAAAAGTGCTCTCTTCTTTGAGTCACAAGGTTGCAGTTGTATGCAACCCTGAAATGCGTAATGAGAAGCAAAGACAGTCAGTAAATAGCAGTCTAACCTTCACTTGTCTTCTGTATTTCAAAATTCTGTAAAACACCTCATTACCCTTTATCACACTTACAAATGTCACATGAAATGCTTCTTGTATGTGCTCATTATTCCACATTCATCTTTTCATTATCGGCCTTTTACTCAAGAAGAGAACCATTCTTAGTATTTATTTAATTTCTCCGCCATGTTCAGAAATACCTACCT
This sequence comes from Etheostoma perlongum, assembly GCA_026937815.1. Classification (NCBI taxonomy): domain Eukaryota; kingdom Metazoa; phylum Chordata; class Actinopteri; order Perciformes; family Percidae; genus Etheostoma; species Etheostoma perlongum. Next base: position 19,661,193 of record CM049373.1, read on the forward strand.
AGCTAGAAAAGATGCAGGATGCCAGGATCTCTCCTTTTTGATGCTACTGCTTTGTTTTACCCACATAGAAATTGTGATATTTTGCATTCATCTCATTGCTATTTATAGGCCTTAATTATCTTTCTACATATATTTCTGTATTATTATTTGTTTGGTAATTAGCTTGATGGTTTGTTGTAAAGAACTCTTTACTTTATTTCCATCCGTCCATCTTCGTCCATCTTATCCAGTATTGGGTTGCGGGGGGGAGCAGCTCCAGCAGGGGACCCCAAACTTCCCTTTCCCGAACCATAATAACCAGCTCCGACTAGGGGATCCCGAGGCGTTCCCAGGCCAGGTTGGAGATATAATCCCTCCACCTAGTCCTGGGTCTTCCCCAAGGCCTCCTCCCAGCTGGACATGCCTGGAACACCTCCCTAGGGGGACACCCATGTCCATAAATACTACAAACAGGATTGGTGTGAAAGAGCAGCCCTGGTGGACACCAACCCTCACCTGTAACGAGTCCGACTTACAGCCGAGATCCCTGACACTGCTCTCGCTTTGGTCATACAGAGGTTGGATAGCCCTGAGAAGGGACCCCTTCCCCATACTCCCGCAGCACCCCCCCAAAGTATCTCATAGGGCTCCAGATCCACAAAACACACGTAGACCAGTTGGGCTTACTCCCAGGCTCCCTCCAGAATCCTTGCGAGAGTGAAGCTATGATCTATTGTTCCACAACCAGGACAGAATCCGCATTGTTCCTCTTCAACCCGAGGTTGGACCATCGGCCTAACCCTCCTTTCCAGTACCTTGGAGTAGACTTTATCAGGGAGGCTGAGAAGTAATAGGCACACACCCTCTGGCCCCCCTTTTTGAAGATGGGTGAAGATAAGGTGCTCTGGTACCAAGTACAGTTATGAGCATCCCTATGTTTGAACATGGTGTTAACATGGTGACTAGCCCAGAAGTTCAACAACAGACAACAACTCTGGTTTAGACCTCCAAATCACGCCTCTCCATGTATCTCCATCATTGCCCATGTGCGCGTTGAAGTATTGTATAGTACTGTATATAAATATATCATACTTTATTTTAAAAAATATGTATTTAGGCCTATACAGTATATACAATTCTAAAATGCAGCCTTTGTTACTGTTACTGACACTTCTCTGGTACCTTACAGTTGGCCCTCACGTTTTCTCTAGCTTTACCTTTTTCTTCTCACCAAGTTGACAAGACCATTGCTTATGACTAGATCCTTGGCTGGAGATCTGATAAACAGAGATCCTTCAGTGTGTTTGAATTCTTGCCTTTCTATAGCAGCACTGATAACATGGTCCAAGACGGATGGTAAGTGGGAAGGGACACACTGCAACACTCTTGGGAAAAGTGCTTGGCAAGTGTGTCCCACTTAGTGTTCTGCCAGAACAACTCTGACAGCATGTTAATGCTAGTGAGGCGATGGGTGCCAATACTCTACCCCATATTAAGGTTTTCCACTAGAGCAGATGCCATATGTTCCTTTCTGCCACAGCCACATGTCCCCTTCCCTTTCAGCTTCGTCTTAAAGGGACCCAGTGTAAATGCCTCAGCTTTCTGTTGTTTATGTGTTGTCTATGTTCAAAAGCCTGCACAGTTGGGAAAAGAACAGTCTTGACAGAAATAAAAAATAATAAGAAGAAACATCACCATTCTTTTTCACTCTGTTTTTACATTTATACTAGCTTCCTAGTTTTGTTAAGGAATGAATTTCCATATGGTAGATGATCTTTGGCATATATTGCGATCCTTACTAATACTGAATGGATGAAACTTTTTCTGCTGGAATGTTTGTATACTGAATCAAGGGCAAGAGTGTGTGTGTGTGTGTGTGTGTGTGTGTGTGTGTGTGTACATAATAAGTAAAAAGGAGTTTGCTGTGAAAAGAAAATAAATAAATGCACAAATCAAATCAATGTCTATCTAGATTTTGTCTGTTTTTTTTATGGAAGTGTGTGTAAGTGCAACAGAGAAAGTTAATTTTGTTTTGCAACAGAAAAGTTAGACTCCTGCAGTTGTTCTCTTTTTTAAGGCAAACTTCATCGCACATTATTAACTTACTGTACATCAAATTATCAGTATTCATTGCCTGATCTATCTTCACAGTGCTGTGGAGTAAGGTCTTCTCCACACATATATTCTGGGAATGCACCCTGCAAAAGAAAATGCCACATAAAATATTTAATGAAGTTAACTGTCCACACAATACAGTAACGTGAGCTATTAAAATGAGCTGGAGAAATTGTTATATGTAATTTGCTTTTACCAGTGTATCGTTGTGTGGACTTGTCCACTACAATCCCTGTCCACTGGTCCCAAAACGTCCCAGTAAGACATATGCAAACGAGTAAATGCTGTAAGCATATTCTTTGTAAATCTTTGCATTCATTCCCTGAAAGAACAGAGCATGCCTGCCTTGTTACGTGTTGTGTTTTCTTGCTAGCTCGTAGATAGTTGTTGTTTCCCGAAGCGAATGGAGTTTGAGAACGGCGAGACACAGAGAGTGGAAGGTGAGGGACAGAATTGTACTTCCATTTATCCAGACTGAACTACCAGTAACACATCTGAGTGCATGTCTGTTTCCATGCTCCACAGTCAGACAGTAGGTTATCATTTTCAGACCAGAAAGAGAATACACAGACACAAATTACCAGATACAACATTTATTTTACTGCTAATCTAATTTGTGAGCACAGCACACAGTGAGACAGAAAAAAGTACCTATTATCCAACAGCAAATTGCATCTTCAAAGGTATTTTTGTGGTCCCACAGATGTTGTCTGCAGGGAATGATAAAATGTTAGTCATAGACACTCCAAATAGGTGGCTTCACAGAGGGAGAATCGGGGAACTCAGGCACACACCACCACTAGCAATGTTTCTTTCTCCTAAAGAAGGCCAAAAATCAAAATATCATCATGTGTCCCACAAAGTACCACATATAAATTCTGACAAAACTAAATGTCAAAGGTCACTTATATGCCCACACCGTCTAGTGCATAGGCCACCAACATTTTCTACTAATAAAATAAGGTATGTTGTTCCAATTAATATCTCAACCTCTGGACGCTCTAATGCAGCTGTAAACAATAAAACTAATAATGGCTGAATTTTATTTAGCTGACTCAGTTTCAGGGTCCTGGAATTGTCCATGATGGCTCACTGTCACACTGTCATGACTTGAATAGAACAGAGCCATCGTTAGTCTAATTAGTTACACCTGTGTTTTTTCAACAAGTCAAAATGGACTCACTTGTGTATTAGTGGCTTATTTTTGACAGGGTAGTGTTGTCTCAAATCATGCACGGTCATTATAGAGAGCCAAAGCCATTCCTTTCTACTTCCGGTCCATGGGACCTTTCGAAAAACTATGAATGGGAATGAATGAGTGATAATTATTATTTTTTGGTCCGGTTTGAATTGTGCCATGCTTTTCACAAATGATGTATGTAAATTTAAGAGATCATTTTACATGTATAGAGTTAAACAATTTTACATAAAGAAGTTGAACATTAGGGTTTGTGTAGTGAACTACATCGCTAGTCTCAAACAATATACGTCACCAGAGAAATAGGGCTGTCTCCTCGAGAGCTTTACCAGGCAGAGCTTTAAGGCAGAAGTATCACAAGAGGTGAAAACCATTATAAAATCGGGTCATGTCGAGAGTTGCAGCTACTCAAAGCGAGTGGAGGAAAAATGTGTTGACGTCACGTAAGCAACTTGGACTTGTAGTCTGTCTAGTTACGTATTGTCCCATACCATTTTACTTAACTATTTTGTGACAAACTGTGACATTCTTGACATGTAAAATATTTTTTAATTTAAAAAAAAAACATCATATGTGTAATCAAAGGAACAAGTTGATCGGGAGCTTATATTTATCCTACATTAACTCCATCTGAACCAAACCGACTTGCCCTGAGTTCCATTTGTATACAAGATTTATCCCGGCACCTTATAATGAAAAGAGGGATCACTTTGTTTACTCAATTTACCAACTTATTCGTCAGATTCAGTTTGGATTAGTCTTTTTTTTTTTGGGATGGATTTACTTGTCCCATCAATCTCTGTTTTGTTTACTCTGTGTCATACTCATGCACATCTCTCACTCTCTGTCTGTGTCAGTGTTAATCATTTTATTAGGAAGAATGTTTTCAATCTTTTTTTGTCAAAACATGGAGATAAATGCCACCTGTACCCCCTAAGACCCTTCCCTGTGAAATTTGTGTCAGTTTGTTTGTTTATTTGCGTTAAATAAGTCACGTGCTAGGTATGTGTGGAAATATGTGTCGAATATACAGTACTGTGTTGAGTTCAGATTAAATCCATTTAATTACATCATTTTTAGGATTGTTGTAAAAATTCAAAGAGTTTGTTGGCCACCTTGTGTTGTTCAAGGCACTAGGTTTTATCATTTAATATGGTTTAGATGTAGTAACTTCTAGTAAGTTTTGGAAATCCACTGAAGGCCTTCAAAGCACAACCCATAATCACCTTGCCTCTCTCACTCACAACTCAGTGTCTCACTCTTCAACTGTATCATTACATTAACTTTGCCTCCTACATCATCCAGTGGGTATTACCATGTATATATTTATGACTGTTTATTTTTGTTGTCTCCCTCTATGCCTGGGCAAGCCCAGACTGCAAACCTTATCAAACATTCTGTCTGATCAAAATCTATGAATTATAGATGGAGGAACAAACAAATGTGTAACTTTGTGTGTGTGTGTGTGTGTGAGAGAAAGAGAGAAGGGAAAAAACAGTGAATAAAGATTGTGGGATTGAGTCTGATCAGGATTAATGAGTTATGATAATGAGAACAAACAATTGTTTGATAGAGGAAGAGGAAGCCCTGCAGATATTTTCAGTTGAGCGCATGAGAGAGAGAGAACAGAGGGAAAGTGTTTTGTGTACTTTCTTTGCTCTCAGCAAGTTGTATGATCCTTCTGTGTTACATGTGTATGTGTTTAGTGTTTACATCTGCCTTAAACATACTTGTTCTGTATGTCTGTGTGTGTGTTTATATTTACCTTTGTGTGTGTTAAAGCCACAGTCACCTAATCTTTTTTTCACTTTTCAAATTATGGTTATTTAACAATTTATCTGATCATCAGATGTATGTGTTTGTATAGCTCACTGAAAAATAACTAAATTGCTTTTTGTCAAAAAAATTTCTGTTTTTTGTTGTTGTTGCAGATTTGCAAACTTTGCTTGCATAAAAAGAGGCAGCACTGTCTGATTATGTAAAATTACTCTAAAAAATAACGACTCACACATGCACGTCACTTTGTAAGTGAACAAATAAACGTAAATGGCAATGTAGCATCAACATGTTGGCATCTTGTTTGAAAAAGACTAAGTTGTTTCTCTTTAAAATTCTCTCTAGTCAGGATGGAGCAACATTTCTCTTCTGAATGCACAATAGATCTGAGTGATTTGGTGAAAATAATATCATTGGAAACTCAAATTTTTTATACTAAATCATTTGTAAAATAGCCAAATTGATGTCCAGCGTTATGCACGACATGATGAGACAAACCTTATATAAAACAAAAAATCCATTAACTTATGTTGGTAGTTTCATAGAAAATTTCTTTGTTGTTCTAATGGTGCAGGACAAAAAACAATCACAACATGGGACAAGTCATCTTAAATTGTAAAGTTTCACTCCATTAACATGTTTTACTTACAAGATAAACAGCACGTAAGCAAATTGCATACCAACAAGAACAACAACAATTGAAGCTGCAAGTAGCGTTGGACGGACCCACGCTCTTCTGCATGCGTCGGGGTTACTGGCGGATGCCGCTCCTTGCTGATTTGCTCCTGCAAATAAAAAGGGAACTCTTTTCTGAGTTCAATGATACCTCACACAAGGGTCTACCTTAAATGGTTCAAAAGCCATAAGAGGGGATGTGACCTAAGTACATGGGCGTGGTTAAAGTATAGGGGGCTTGCTCAGTACCACATGTAGACCATACATTAAAAGTTTCAAGTAAATCGGATGATGTTTGTCATATAAGGCGGAATTTCTAAAATCACAACTTCTTTGTTCGATAATTGCTCAAAATGTTTGCCACGCCCACACCCCATAACGTTTAATTTTTACGAAATTTACGACGAAATTTGAAGTTCTAGAAGAAATCTCTAGGAGGAGTTTGTTAAAGTATAGCACCTTGACTTTTAGGTCTACTTCCTGTTGCCACTAGAGGACGCTATGACTTTGAGCCAACAGTGGCCTGTAGATGTTGTGAGGGTTGGACATTGATGAATCCTGAAAGGTTTCAAGCCAATTGGATAATGTACATTCAAGTTACACCCACTTCCTGTTTCAATGGCAAAACGCACAAAATGTCCGCCCTGCCACGGACATGCCTTATGATGAAAAGTTTATTTTAATAACTTTTCATCTTTAACGTCTTAAGAAGGTACAGATCAAATTTGAGTTGATCGGATGATATCTCTAGGAGGAGTTTGTTAAAGTACGACATGTAGAAATGGCCAAAATCACACTAATTTCGAACTTTCTATTCAAAATAGCTGACTTCCTGTTGGGTTTAGGGTATGGCTCCATTGAGCTTTTTTGTACGTCTTGACATGTGTCATCATATGTGTGCCATGTTTCGTTAGTCTACGTTAAACATACTGCAGGAGCTCCATTTTTAAAAACTTTGTAGGGAGCACTAGCGAGCCATTTTTGTGCGCCTATTCCCCAAACCCTTAAAATATGTAAGTTTTCACCAGACTTAATGCGATTGCCAAGTTTGGTGAGTTTTTGAGCCAACAAAGACATGCACAGTATACATAGAGTTGCACTTTTCACACGTCTTCAGCTCTTCATTGCAATTCTCCCTCTCTTTTTCATAATCAAAAGTAGTTAAATTATTTTGCCACACAAGTAAGTAACACAACTATTCTGTAGTTCAAATGGCCCTTAAAAGACACTGTTGATAAGTTGACAGTGGTTAGAGGTTTTGCTCCTCATCAACACTACTGCAATATTGTGCATGTGGTTTATCAGCATCCTCTTTAAAAGATGTGCCCATGACTGTCTGCCAAGGCTTACCTCCTCCCACACACCTGGAAGGCCACCTGTCCATCGACCAGGTACAGAGCATCTCACACACACACACACACACACACACACACACACACAAAGAAAACTCCCCTTGACAGTTTGATGTATGTGGAACATCATGTAGCTGCTGTTCACTTAGGAGAGAAACAGGCTAGCCTTCTGCTCAGCCTCCAGGTAAAGTATTGATCACCCCTCTCTTTCTCTACTTCTCCTTTGCATCTCTCGCTTGCCTCCAAAAAGATTGAAATGGAATGTGTTTCTTGCACAGAATTCTTCTTTGTTACGAAGTGACTGACAGTAGTCCTATTATACTATCAATAAAAAGACTATGACAGATCGTAAACAAGTACTGTAGCCAAAAACAAAAAGTTGGTCTTCATAAACGAAGCCCTGGTGAAGGAGACTGCCAACCCAGCAAAGAGTTAAATCCGAAGTATAAATGATAGAAACTGGGTAGTGAAAATGACAGTGACTATGAACATTGTTACAACAAAATGTCAAAAACATTTGGAGAACAAAGAATGCAAACATGAATAATTTAATATCAAACACAGATAGAAGGAGGAGACAAAATCAAGACAAATGAAAGGAAATCTCCTCACTTTGGGATCTCTTCTTGCTCAGGAGGAGATACACGACGGCAGCTTGAAGCTGCCTGGAAAGAGGACAGCCTCAAGATGAGGGCATGCGAGAAGAAGCCAAAGCCATGAATCTGATGGAGATAAAGTTGAAATGACAGAACATTTTAGGTTTTAGATTGAAATACAGTGTAAGGCCCCACATGGCCTTGAGCCAAAAAAAAAATGCCAACACACTTCTAGCAAATGTGGACATTTGACTTTTTAAATATTCTTGCTCTTACTGGGCATGTTTTTTTCCCCTGCAGATATTAAGCATTACTGACTGATAACAACAGTTCAATTCCTATTTTTCCAATATACTTTTTTTGAATTATTTGGGAATAAATGCTCAGTAAATGTCTTTTTTTTGTCTTTGTTTACCAACTGTGCACTTATTAGAAGACATAACATTCACATACCTTTCTGTCATCATGGATACCTGTTGGTACAGTCTCAACAGGCAGCCACTCTGCTGACAGATAACAGCCATCACAATAGAGTACTTCCTAACGGGTTGTGGGCTATGAGTACTACCTAACCGGGTTGTGGGCTATGAGTACTACCTAACTGGGTTGTGGGCTATGCTGTATTGCATATTGATCTATAATGCATGCTGCTGGCAGGGAGAGAGCAGAACTGGATGCCATAGAATGAGGGATGACGATAGAATTGACAACCCCGGCTTTCCTGATCTCCCTGTTTTGCATACACAAATTCAATCACTCTTTGAGAACATACCTGATCACGCTAAATTGAGTTACTGTAACTCACTTTGACAGGACTGCATAATGGAGCAGAGCTCATAAATTGATTGCTTGAAATATTGATAGATATTAAAACACTGCTGCTGTGGTGGGACCACTGAAGAAGGGGGATTGAGATTATAGCCTTACTGGTGCATACAATTTACATTCTTGTTTGCCTAAACAAAGTCTTGTGTCACAGATAGATCAGCCTTTTAATATTGTGCTGCCCCCTGGTAAAGTTTTTTCTGTTTAATTGTTTTTTTTTTTTAGGTGTATCAAGGTGAGTCCAGTGGAAGTATGAAAGACTCAAACTTTGCTATATTCAGAATAGTATGAATGCATTTCAAGCAAACTAAATTTTCTGCTCTGAGGACTTTATTGTGAAGAGACCTCCAATGTACAGTCCTGGCTACCAACAAAATCAGAAAATTAAAGGGGAAGAGGTCTTTGATTTTAGCTCAAGCAACCACGCATTGTTCAGCATTGTCTAACCTTGCCATCTCTTGTGATCTATGTTGAGTAAGAGATGGGAACTGCTGTTTACCAATGTAATGTGTTAAATATTATTATATACCCGATTCAATGCTTAGTCAACCCTTAATCAGAATTTTCATCCTACGTCTTGGATGTAGGGAGTTATCAGTGTTGCCACTGTGATTGGATGTTTCATGATTTAGGGCCATGACTACATATATTTGGAGTCTAGCAATGTCTTGCAATATAAAGAGGTTGTGCGCTTTCCTCAGAGGGATTTTTTGGATCTTTTATCGCAATCCTGATGCAATATTTCCAGTTGCCCAAGACCAAACTCAGCTGTGGTGGCATCCTCCTCTTGCACTCAGGCTCTCCTATCTGTGCTGAGCCAAGTGCAGAGAAAGTGTCCCCCTCCTTTGCTTCTGCATAGCTGTCTATTGTACCTCTATCTTGCAAATGTGCCGAGCAAAAACTGAAAGCACTAAAGCAGAACAATAATCTGTCACACACAGGAGTTGTACGTTTGAAACTTAAGCAGCATTTGATCTCAGAGTAAGACACATTTGTGGCTACTAAAAATGGCATCTTTAACATTTTTGTTTAAACAGAATCACAAAGCTGAGCTCAGGCATTATGATGTTTTGAGTCGGTTTATCAAACTAGGAATGCAATAACAGTGGAGTAAGCAAGTTTTGAAAGGATTGAAGCGGAGAGATGTGGGACTCGGGGATATGTAGAAAAAAGAGTAAAAGAAAGTTCTTTAGACAGAGAGCAGTAGGGGCCATACAAGCTAAAAGAAAGATATTTTTTAAGGCAGGAAAAATATAGGAGTGAAAGTCAAATTTCAGCGGTCTGTTTTGTAGTTTTGCAAAGGCATAAAACTGATGCAAGGCCTTGTAAAGTGGGCACGCACACATACATACACATGTATGCAAACCTACACAAAAAAACCCACACATTATTAATTTGTGTCCCTATCTTTAACAAAACGTTAAGCTTAAAGATCACAGAAGGAAATGTTAACCTCGGCAGCTTTTCGTGGGCCAATGACATCATGTCGATACTAGATCAATGCATCAACCTACAACCCACCATGCAGGAATCATGTCAGGAGATCAACAATCAGTCCTATTCCCATTCTACACAAATGTTGATAATAACAGATGACTAAATGTGTTGCTAGCTGCTCAGGTCTGTGTGTCAGCAGATTCGCCCTATGGATGCTACACATAATTTTGTAGGGAATGTGGTTTGAGTCACTGGCTTAACATGTGGTCCTTGACACAACACTTGGTTCTTTCTTCTTAATGTACCGCATCATTCTCTGAACAAAATTATAAATGCAACACTTTTGTTTTTGCCCCCATTTTGCATGAGCTGAACTCAAAGATCTAAGACTTTTTATATACACAAAAGGCTTATTTCTCTCAAATATTGTTCACAAATAATGCCAAATCAAGATGCTGATTAGACAACATGATTATAGCACAGGTGTGCCTTAGGCTGGCCACAATAAAAGAAAACTTGAAAAAGAAGTTGCTGTATATTGGCAGGACCCCGGAACAAGCTGTCGTAAACGCTAATCCAGAGCATCCCAAACATGCTTAGTGTGTGACATGTTCGGTGAGTATACTAGCCATGCAAGAGCTGGGATGTTTTCAGCTTCCAGGAATTGTGTACAGATTGCAACATGGGGCCGTGCATTATCATGCTGTAACATGAGGTGATAGACGTGGATGAATGATACAACAATGGGCCTCAGGATCTCATCTCGGTATCTCTGTGCATTCAAAATGTCATCAATAAATTCCAGCTGTGTTTGTTGTCCATAACATACACCTGCCCCTACGATAAACCCACCGCCACCATTGGCCACTCAATCCACAATGTTGACAAACCGCTCTGTCTGCCCTGTACATTGTAAACTGGGATTCACCCGTGAAGAGAACACCTCTTCAAAGTGCCAGACGCCATCAAATTAAGCATTTGCCAAGTCGGTTACGATGACAAATTGCAGACGGGGGAGACCCCGATGAGGATGACGAGCATGCTGTTTCTGACACTTTGTGCAGAAATTCTTTGGTTATGCAAACCGATTTCTGCAGCAGCTTTTCAGGTGGCTGGTCTCAGATAAACTTGGAGGTGAAGATGCTGGATGTGGAGATCCTGGGCTGGTGTGGTTACAAGTGTTCTGTGGTTGTGAGGCCGGTTGGATGTACTGCCAAATTCTCTGAAACGTCTTTGGAGACGGTGTATGGTAGAGAAATGAACATTCAATTCACGGACAACAGCTCTGGTGGACATCCCTGCAGTTAGCATGCCAATTGCACGCTCCCTCAAAACTTCAAAGACATCTTTAGCATTGTGCTGTGTGATAAGACTGCACATTTAAGAGTGGCCTTTTATTGGTCAGCCTAAGGCACACCCGTGCAATAATCATTCTGTCTAATCAGCAAATTGATATGTCACACCTGTGAGGTGGATGGATTACCTCAGCAAAAGGAGAAGTATTGGAGAGAAATAAGCATTTTTTGTACATAAAAAGTCCTAGATCTAAAAAGTGCAAACCAACAACATATTTAATTGTGTGTTTTTTTTAACCTTTCTTAACAAAAAATAGCATTCCTGTATATTCATAACAAAAGAGGTTGTGCAAGTCACATGGCGTATGTGTGTGTGTGTGTGTGTGTGTGTGTAGAGTAAATTATATATTTAAAGGTTCTGAAGCACAACACCAAACTAAAGGAGAAAAAGTCAGATTGTTGGTGTCGTCTGTTTACTAAAAGCCCCAGTTAAGATACCTCATTATGAGGTGAAGAGATTGAAACAGAAGAGAAGAAACCATAAAGACAAATGTCACACGCAGTCTAGGAAAATCTATTCAAGCTATTTGTGCTTTAATAACTCCACAAAGATATCTAAATACCATGCTCTAATTATGTTATCAACATATGCCTCTATCATAAAAGTGAGCTTGCCCTTTTCACTGTCTGTTATTCAAGCATAGACTAATCAAAAACTTGTTATGAATATATTGCTCCTCTGAAAAGTTGAGGCAAGCCTAGAAACTTTACTTGTGTTCACTTATGCTGTTCCTAAACATTTACGCATAAAACAAGTGTTAGAGCTCTGCTTGTGGATCAACTAAAACATACATTACGCCTCCATAATACCATATATTGGATAGAGCAAGTAGCATTTGTTTGTGCCAATTCATATATTTCCTTCTTTTCTACTTCTGCACACACTTGTCACAACGATCAGACCATAAAAATCCATATTTCCAAACAGTTTTTTTAGTATGTGACCCTGCACTATATCTCATGCTTTTTCTCTGATGTAAAGTTATACATAGTCTCTCTATTTTCTCACAATTTATCAAAGCCAGATGAGTTTACCAGTAAGTACATGCTAACTGCATCAATAATGACAGTGGTTGCCAAACATTCCTTCTGAGATTTTTTTTATTTGAATAATATTTAGTACCAACATTTGAGCACAGGAGCATGACCTCTCATATGCAGATATGGATGTCTGCCGGAGCCCCACTGCTGCGTTTGGCCCCTGGGGGCCTCAAAGAGGGCTGAAAAAAGGTGCTTGATCAAGTATTCACCATCTCAAACCCATCTGATATGAACAGGCAGGGCACACAGATTCCTGAATGGCCCCTGCCAGACAAATGATCCGCTGCTAAGGGCCTGGCAGACACCAAAAAAGGGCCCCTCAGATATGGCCTAGATCAAACAAAGGAGGTACCACATGAAACCACCTTGAAATCAAAAAGCACATCCCACCAAACCATCAAATGCGGCCCTAATATACAATATCATTTAAACGTGTGAGACTACCACTTCAAACAGTTTCTGAACCAACTGTGCACATCCACAAAGTACAACCATCAGCATTCCAGACACATTTTCTGCTGCTTAAGGTCCACCAGACACCCTTGAAGTACAGTACCCACATACTTTTATGATTCACCTTCAGTACATAATGAAAGAACCACATTACACTAAAAAATTGTGAACATTCACAGAGCACAAGTGCACCATAATTTAGGTTAGCTCAAACATGGGCCAATCATAAGGAGTTGCCTTCCACCACATTATACTGATTTCAAATTAGAACATTCCTTCAATAGAGACACTTTCAACTATAGCTCAGTTAGGACTAATTACTAATTTAACCTGCTGGCATTGAGCTTCTGTGCCATGTCGCGGGTGTCTTTGGAAGCGGTACCTTTTTTACTGCAGTATAGCGCCTATAGCATTCAGAGTGGTAATAATAATGGTTGTTTTCAGATTTCTCTTTCAGATTGACTTCTGTCTTGACATCTCTATAGCAGTCAGATTGTAATACAATTCTACATTATGCTGTTCTTTTCATTGTGCTCCATTTCCATTGGCATGGAATGCTGATGGTTATACTTTGTGTGCATAGTGTGCGTAGTTGTGCATAGTTGGTTCAGAAACTGTTTTAACTGGTAGTCTCACACATTAAATCTAGGCCAATTGTATGATATTGTATTTTGGGGCAGCATTTGAGGGTTGTATGGCAGGCCCTTTGCAGCAAGTAATTTGTCTGTGATTTTTGGGTTTGGTGGGATGTGCATTTTCATTTCAAGGTGGTTATAGTTTATTACTGCTTCTCTTCATAGTCATCAGATTAATTTACCATATAATCAATAATATAGTAAATCTAGAGGGAAGCAGGGCAGTACAGCCCGACCAGGCTCCTCTATTTACCCTGTCTCTCTTAGTTATGCTGTAATAGTTTTAGATTGCTGGGGGACTTCCTTTGACACACTGAGCTCCTCTCCCCTTTATCTTTCCATTTGTGTGCATCCATGTCCCAGAAATGCTTGTTACTAACCTAGCACTGGGGAGTCATTCCCCAGAGTGCTTATGTTTCCCCCCCCCCCACCCTAGCATGTTTCCTTGGATCAGAGAGGCTCCCAAAATCTTGGTTGCAGCTGTTGCCGTGGTCCTGCTACACATCCTGCGATGCCCTGTTACATCCTACTACGCTTTGTGGTGCCCTGCTACATCCTGCTGTGCCTTGTAATGCAGTGCAGTGCCCTGCTATGCCATGAACTACTACAAACTACTATTTTTAGTAACTGTTCCATTAACTTTTACTGTGACTGTTATTGCCACTCTTCATTTCAACCCCAACCGGCCCGTCAGACACCTACAACGCCTACAAGAGTGGATCTGTCCGAGGTTTCTTCCTAAAAGGGAGTTTTTCCTCGCCACTGTCGCACTGTTGCTTGCTCTAGAGGGAACTAATAGAACTGTTGGGTCCTTGTAAATTATAGAGTGTGGTCTAGACCTACTCTATCTGTAAAGTGTCTTGAGAGAACTCTTGTTGATGATGAAATTATACTATAAATGCTAGTAGGGGCCGTTCAGAACTCTGTGTGACCTGCCTGTTCATATCAGATTGGTTTGAAATGGTACTTTTTAATGTTTGATCAAACACATTTGTTGAGCACTCTTTGAGGCCCCCAGGGGCCAAACGCAGTAGTGAGTCGCCGGCAGACATCTATATCGGCATATGAGAGGCTGTCTGACCTCTACCCTCCTGAGCTGAGGACGTGTCTCCACAGTTATCAATCGGCATATGACTGCTGTTATCACAGGGTGCCACCGGTCCCATATCATTCAATTCAAATCAGTTTTATTTGTAGTATCAAATCATAGCATCAGTTATCTCAAGACACTTTACAGATAGAGTAGGTCTAGACCACACTCTAATATACATACATACAGTACATAGATACATAGATACATTGGGGGGGGTGATGAACAGTGGCAATAACAGTTACAATAAAGATAATGGAACAATGACTATAAATAGTAGTCGTAGTAGTTCATGGCACAGCAGAGCACTGCAGGGTGCCACAGGATGCAGGACCATGGTGACAGCTGTAATCATGAATACATGTTGTTATCACAGTCCATGGCACAGCAGATAGAAGACATGTTTACTGTTTACTTTTGGTCCCTGGGCGGTCCTAAAGATGGCGCTGGCTTTAATGTGTGATGTCACAGGATACCAATGTATACTTTATATGATTACAGTGTTCTGTGTCTATCGTTTTCTTTCTGTATATTTGAAACAACTGTATTGAATACTGTATTGAATACTAAGTGTTACTGTCATAAAGGAAATATACATTGTTCATATGAACAAATAATTTCTCAAGAAGTGGTAAGTAGCCTAATTTGTTATGTTTCTTTACATGTTTAAGCTATAATGCGTAGTTTCTGCTTTCCCATGAGGAATTCTAAGTAATGACACCCCCCCCCTTCTGTGTTAATACAATTTCATCAAGTAAAAACTTAGCTTGTTTAAAGTAAAGGGTTTCCCTGCCAATTTATAGTGGATGCAACAAACAAAACTCACCGAAATGCCTAAACACAACAATCCTTGATTGATTTCTCTTCTCTGCAAGGTTAGATCATTTATATTTGTATTGTGTGCAAATGTTTACTGCCTGTTTGTGCTTATGAATAAGAGTTGTGTGTCAGTGTATATGTGTGTGGTTGGGTGTTTGCAGGCGGGCATAAGACAGTTAGAAGCTGCCTGACAGACAGAGGGAGGCTGGGACAGTGACTGAGTGTAATGCCTTTAAGCATTCAGCTTTCAATCTAATGTCAGTGTTGGGTGAGAGGATCTGTTCCACATGTGGCCTGTAGAGGTCCCCATTGTATAATGACAGTGGGTCAGATGTGTTAGGCAGTGGGTGGGAGCAGTGGTCAGGGCTGCTATGACGTTTGTCTGATTTCTAGCCTCTCTGGCTAAACATCACATTTGACTAATTTAGAAATGTTAATTCTGTGCACGTAGTGATGCCATTTTTTTCTCCATATTTTGGTAATACTGCAGAGAGAGCATACACTTAAGCCCAGTTTAAGGACATGTTCATGTCTGAAAAGACCACATTAATTTAGTCAGCCGGCTCACGTGGAATGGATTATTATATCAATGTAGAATGTGTACAGTTTTGAGCTTGGGTATATGTTCGGACCTCATCACTTCACACAAGGAAGCACCGTGGTCAGCACAGCAGTGACTGGGGGATGATCATAATAACTTCCCCCCTTAGGAAAGGTACACTGCGATCCAACAGGTGGAGGTGGGACTTATAAAAAGCTATATGAACAATAGCAATTGTGGCAATAGTATGACCAAGTGTCAGCATATACCACCGTTGACCACCACCAATCTCTTTCACTTCCCCACATTACTTCTTGCATTGACATTGAACGTTTGACATTGGACATGAATTGTGTACTACAGAATTATCCAATATGAACATAATTCCTTGTGTTACTAGGCTAGTCTATAAGGCATGTGTGATTTTACAGTAAAAAAGGATGGAATGCACCCCATTGCATGGGGTTAAATGTACATTATGGAGGGAGAGACAGAATGTAAACTTTGTTATTGTTTGTGTGTGTGAGCATGCTTTATGAACAGTGACAGTGTGTGTTCCTGTGAATACACTCCCTTGAACAGAGTGCACAAGGGTTTAAAGAGACAAATAAATGATAGTATAACAGCTCTTCTGTTGCTTCCACTTTGATGACTACTGTGAGTTTTTTCTCACAATCATGTATGAGACTTGATACTGGAGACATGTAGGACCTGTGCCGACCCGAGTTACAGTTCAACCTAACCAGTTTGAAAGACAGACAAGGAGAGAGAAGAACGAGAGACATTAGAGAGAGAGTAAGTGACAGAGATGACATTAGATTATAGCGAGTGTGTTGGGAGCAGCATAAGAAGAGAAGCAAGAGATGGGAGACATGGTAACAGAAAGATGGAAATGACAGTGAGTAGAGCACTGAGAGTGGATACGTGGGATGGTTGAGGTGGAAATGTCTATCTGGTGACATGTGCATTAGCATCTCTCAGGGTAGGAAGGCCATGACACTGAGTGGAGGTGACACAGTAAGATGTGTAGTGGCCAAGTAAACCACCGTCAGCTACTCTCCAGTTACTTCTTCTTTCTCTCATGTAATCTGTCAGTGTTCCTCTCTCTGCAACCCCTTCATTTCATCTGTCATCCATACATTTCATTTCTCTCTCTGTCTCACTCTCAGAGGAATAAGCACCAGTCCATTAGGCCAAAAAACTCTTGCAAAGATTATTCTCAATGTGGTCTACAAAAACAAATCCAAAGTTTCCAGCTCTGTTGTTAACCTTCAAACTCTTTATGCATCATCTATGCTATTTGTGTTTGTGTGTTTAATACAACTTGATCCTTAGTAATCTATGTAACTCCTAAATGGCCACCAAACGCTGTCAGATCTGTGTTATTTTACTTTTGCTTCAATATCTTCAATAATTAAAAAAGACATAACTATGCTGTTTTCTCTTTAAATTGATGTTATTACACAGTGGTGGTTTACTATGGGAAACATATTAGAATATTAAGCAAATTATTTTTTTCTTGTGAGGAAGGTATTGATTAGGCATGGATTGATTGGTATGTCCAAATATCGACCCACTGGTATTCAAAAGGCACTATGTTGAATTGGTGGCAACATTTCACCAATGCTCCAACTAAGGAACAGTGAAAGTGCTAAAAGCAACACACACTGTATTGCACAAATTTGTATTTGAAATGACTTATTTTTCCACAAATGTATGCCGTCAGAATAAAAAAGCCAAAAACTCATTCAAATAAGCAATTCCGTCCCTCAAGACGTGTTCAATAACAGTTGTGCTTCTTAAATAAAGCAGCAGTGATTCTGTTTGTTAATGTTGACATATTTTTTAGATTAAAAGAAGAATGCTGCATGCACAGCTAGATTGGCAGCAACACCATTATTTTATAATGAAACAGAATTCTAAACCCCTTTTTCTAATTACACAGCAATTATCCACATTGATTTTGTCTCCTTCAACAGCAAAGAAAAGAATAACAAAAAAGAAAAGAAAGAATACACATTCAAAATATGGCTGAATCTGCAAAAGATGTGAAGTGGCTTCATGAGAGCTGTCACACTGCTGAACCGCTGTCAGCGGACTTTATGAGTAAAAATGTTGGTGCATGGTTGACTGTGTGTCCCAAGTGTTATTTACAGGACGGAGAAAGCTCCAGCACAGAAAGAGCAACAGATGTCTAGGCAGCCTGAATTGGCCTCCCTGCCGGCCCACAAACAGGCACCATATTGACAGTCTAAATTCAGCGTGACAATAGTCATAAAGATTTATATACGGCACTTCACAGAACAATGGACATCTTTATTTGCACTGACTGCTTTGTATGTGTGTGTGTGTGTGTGTGCGTGTTAGAGAGAGGTTTTTTACACTTTGAAAAAGTGAATTTTAAATAATTCCTGCTAAGTGCTGTAATTCTGTAACACAGAGACACAATATAAAAGGTAATTTTAAGCTCAGAGAGAAATTAAGGCACACACATGCTCTCAGAAAGGGAGATACATACACAGAAGAAGTGGGAATCATGGATGGATTGCATTTATTTTCCTCCCATTTCCCTTATTCCTTCTACCACAGTTGGAGAAGCAAATGTCAGTGAGGTGTTAATTGTGCTGCCTTGTCTCTGAAGCCCTGATCCACTAAAAGCACCGGAGCATATCAATATGTGATGTGTGTGAACTCTATATACTTGACTTTGGGTTTGCAAGAGACATAGATGAGTAACTGAGTCTTTTGTAAAGTAAGTAGGGCAAGTATAAAGTAGTAAGGCAACAGGAGACATAATGTGATGCACATGGTCAAAGCTTGTGAAGAACCAATTTTATTATACCTTTCAAATTAATCTCCTCCTTTTTCCTGTTTCCATTCCTTACTCTCTAGCTCTCTCTGTCTCTTTTACATAGACTATCAGCTCTCTTTCCATCTGACCCTGTGCAACATCAGCATAACACTGTTAGGTGATTACTCACAGAGGGAACGAGATGTAACCGGCTAGAGAATATCATGCAGCACCACCTGATTAACAATCTGTCTGAGACATGTTGTGCAGCAGCTGCTTTGCTCCAGTGGTTTTGGCTGCGGCCTCAGAGGACAGCGAAGGGACAATGACTGGGGTCCAAGAGCACTAATGGAATCAGTCACTAGTGTGTGTGTGTGTGTGTGTGTGTGTGTGTGCACGTGCAAGCGAGAGAGAATAGTGGGAAGGACATCTCTTAAAGTCGAGCCCAAGGACTGACACTGAATGCTGGACAATTCAAGTCAAGAAACAACACATTCAAACAGATATATACACTTTTTTCTTTTTCCCACCTCTCCTCCTGTTTGTATCTTACTGACTCAACACTCCCTCTCGCTTCCTCTCTCTGCGGCTCCCTCGCAACCTCCTCCACTGTTCCCCTTCATGTGCAGGCATGATATGAGTGATGGTGAGCTGGGCCTGATGTGCTTCAGTCACACTTATATGTATTATAAAAGACAGTGGCAAGATTCAGGTCAGTTTGAAATTTAACACATTTTCACATACTCCACCAAAAAAACTTTCCAAAGGTTTATGACTCTGCGAGAGGAAAGCATAGACAATGCGTTTTGGGGAAATATTGGTTGTGAAAGCTTTGCCTCTTCCTTGGCGTTCAGGAATGGGGAGAGAGAAAGAAACGACAATAGTGGCTGAGGGAGACAGAGACAAAAAGAAGACAAATAGAGGCAAATGCAGAGAGACGAGAGAGAGGCAGAGAAGGAGCGTGACAGAGCAGCTCTGTGTGCACATACAGCCACACAAGTGAGAGATAACGAAAGACAGAGATATGCAGAAAGAAAAACAGAAAGAAGCCAAAGAGGATACATTCTTCTTTGTCTCAATTACATGGCACACTTTATCTCACTGCCTAGATCCTCAAGCTCTAAGTCTACTGGAGATGATTTTTACCAATTTGTCCCAATGACTGGGTGAAACAGATGAAACTGCTCCTATTTGTTGTTGAAGTGCTATTTTCATGTCAACGCTTCTTGTTCTGTTTTCTCGGGGTCTGTGCTGTTATTGTTTTGTCGACACTAGAGATAGGGAACTTTGCCCCCTCCGGAACTGTTCCAATTCCATGTTCCCAGTTTTCTCATCAGTGTGTTTGTGTGTGTCTTTGTCCAAGTGCATTTGTGTTTATTGATGTGTTTGAGAGATATACATTTCAAAATGGTCAGACAAAAACAGAGAGTTTGGAGATGGAAAACAGATAAACAACAGCAACAAATTTTCAAAGTAAGTTCAAAAATCATTTTCACCAGTCAGTCAATGACCAGTTAACACTGACTTAAAATCCGTGGGCCAAGGTGATAATACTCAAATAAGTTAAGGTAGACAACGATACAAACAAAGATAGATCAAGATATGTGGGAGAAATGGGTGGAAGTAATGAATTACATTTTGTTACTGTAACAAAGTCATTTGTTTGTACTTTTTGTATATTTTCTTTTAAATCTGTAATTTTACTTTTACTTAGGTGTTTTATCACAAGAACTTGGCTTCATTTCAAGTTGCATCTATTACAGAGTAAAAACAAAAGTGATATTCATGGATGAAAAAGGAGAAAGGAGATCAGCAAATTGTTACACTACTATGTGTGTGTGTGTGTGTGTGTGTGTGTGTGCGTGTATGCTTCCCTAACCTGACGTGCCAGAAGGTTTGTTAACACAGAACTTTCAGAGAAGCCATAATTGCAAACTATTTGGCAAAATATCATGTGTTGTTATCATGTTGTTGATTTGAACAGTCACTGCTGTCACACCTGTGTGTTCTCTCATGTATTGATCCAAGAGACTGTAGAACTGGATATTTATATACGCTATCTTCCACTGCCTGTGTTAAAGTATAGAGCATTTTATCTTCTCTTTGATCAGTGTGGAGTAAAAAAGAAGAAGAAAAAGATTTATGTCTGCAAGCATTTTTGCAGACATAAATCAGGGGCTTCCCAAAAGCTTCAGATATGGGTCAATTAGGGGCTTTGTTTGGATGTAACAACATAACTGGAGAAGTGTGATGCAGGAAAACTGTAATGGTTTGAAAGAAGTTCTTTGACATGACATGACAAAAACGGATTAAAAAAACATACAAGTACAATCTTTATTAATTTTGACAGATTTGCCTGTCTGGATTGTGTTTGGTGTCATGAACATGTGTATATGGAAGTCTCGTTCTGTACAAAACATTGGAAGAAGGAGGCAGAAGTTTCAACCAGGTGAAAACAGGATTTAAGCTAATACTGATGCCTTCTGCCCATTTCTGAAAAAAATAACAACCACCTAGTTAGCTTTAGAGAGATATTGTGGTTTAATGTGTTCTTTTTTTATTTAGTGTCGTTTGCTGCTCTTTATTTTTCACAGACCAGCTACCGCCTGACAGGAAGCTATATCCTCAACTATTTTCCATGTATGCAAGAAACCTTCAGGAAAGGTAAACTACAGATAGACAGCAGTAGAATGGGGGCAAAGGAGAACTAATACATTATGATTTTAGCATTGACATGCACATGTGTATACCACATGATGCAACTTTTTCTAACCCCTCTTTTTCAATCAAGAAAAGTGACAACAGTGCAATCAGTTGCTTCAACTCTGACATCTCATTGAGCTGTAATTGATTTGAACACCCACAGTCTTCCCTGAAATCCAATTGTCAACAGGAAACCTGCATTGGCCCAGTCATGCATATCTGACTGAGAGTTTGAGTAGGTGTGTGTATTGGCGTTTGTGTTTATGTGAGTTTGCTCATTAAGGTGTACATATTTGCAAGTGTGTGACAATATGTGTCAAAGGGAGCTTGTCTGTGCATAAACGTGGTTATTGTCTATGTTGAGCCTGAGGGTGAAGTGGCACTGAGTTGACAGATCAATCACTCCGCTCTTGTGTGTGGTTGGTAACAGAGGGTAAATAATGTATAACACAATTATCATTTCACTCTTTTAAAAAAAAATAACTCACAGAGACACATTTGAAATTGTAATGCATTCGACTTGTCAGATAAGGCCTTGGTAACTTGCATATTTTATTGACTGTTGTTAAATTATGCACTTGTCAGTGGTAGGTAGTTTAACCTCAGATACATTGAAAATACAGCCTTTTGGATTTGTCGCACTGTAGTCCCAAAATGTATTCATCACCACATAGAGAGGAGCTGTATCATGATACGTGTGTATGTCACAGAGTGAGCTAATAAATTAATGCATGCAGGTATTTGTCTTGATGTAAATTTGAGTATGTGTATGCATGCATTATGTGCATTTCAAAACACTGGACAAAATGGTTGTGGAACTGTTAACTGTGCTATTCAATTATTTTGTTGAGATGGAGAAGGTGAATCAGCGTCAGTCTGCTTGCAGGAGAGTGTTCTGTCTGCAACTTTGGCTGCAATGTGCTAAGGTAGGTAACGTTAGCAACACTGATATGTATGCACTAGTCTTTTTCTCTTATTCATCTCATGTCAATTAATTAAAAACTAGGAGTTCATGTTTGTAGTGGTCACTTACCGGCAAGGAGAATTGCATTAATTAATCTTAATCTTAATTACATTTTACAGTAGCAGTTAAAATTAGCTTGTAATTTACTGCAAACATGTAACATTAGCTAATTTTTCAGTTCAACAAATGCAAAATATGATCAACTATAACAAAGTAAACGCTACCAGATAATGAGCTACCACAGACAGTATGACATGCAGTAAACTGCAATTGAGAAAGATTAACAGTACGGTAGACACACAAGCGTCAATCAACATATAAAAAGTCGCAATAACAACACCATTGATAAACACCTGCTAGCGCAGTAAAGGTAGGTGTTACTGTGTTAAATGGTCAACAGTTGTCAGTTACTACAAGAAACTACACAGTGGACTTTAACTGTATGCTTAAATTAGGGTGACCAGACGTCCGGGGAAAGTCCCTGATTTTGGTGACCTGTCCCCGGCTGGATCTGTCCCCGGTTTTCACTGTGACTGACAGACCCAAAATTGGAATGAAAGAAGGAAAACTCTGACCAAACGGAGCCGATCGAGCAGCGCTGCTCAGAGCTCAGAGATGTTTTAGAAAGATTTTGTCTGAGAAATCTGGTCACCTTAGCTTAAATATACTTGTGAATGCCATAACATAACGTTATTACATGGGAAAGCACTCAAACATGTTAGCCTTCATTGAACGTTACTAGTGAAGTTAACACGATGCAGTGTTACCTCCCATCTACAGATACAACTAGTAATAAACACACCAATTTTCTAAATCTGCTAACGTTAAGCTTATAAAAAGAGATGAAAATGCCACCGGACATTAAAGTTTACAAAGACAGAAACTTAGCTAGCTAACTGCCTAATGTTAAATGATAGGTCTAGTTTGCTAACGTTAACTTGGGCTGTATCTACCTATTATTATAGCAATTTGTACCAGCAATAAAGTGTTAAGCTTTACATTTACAGTGATAACAAAAATACGGAACACACTAAAGATACTTACATTTAAATGATTATTTCACCGTCAGCGATGCCGCTCGAACTCCCGCTTAGGTCCGCAGGATTGTGGGTGATTTGGGACCGCAAAGGATACAGGTCTCAGTCCTTGGAGGAATTTGGAGGATCCTCGACATTGGAACGGTCCTTTACCGGACATCAATGAGGTAGCATCCTCCAAATTTTGACTTTGGATGATCTTTCCTTGACATTGGGAAACGGCTACTGTCACTTTAAGACCAGTTTGAGCCTAGATCACGCAAGGTGCTGAGCTCCCGTAATGCATGGTGCACCCAGAAGTAATAGTGCCTACACAGGTATGTATTTTTGGCAATATGTACTTTAAAATGTCCTTCTAAACTTGTAAGACGCAAAATGGTTATTGCTGTTAGCAGCTAGGGTTATACATAATCTATGGCGCTAAGGTAGATGATGATTTTGTATTTTTGCCGATGGTTGTAGATTGTTTATTGGTCAAGCGTGATAACCCCCGCCACGCTGAGAGAAGGGCGGTGGTATAGCGTAATTGACTGTAAAGCACGTTGATTATGTCATCCTGCTGTATTTATGTTGATTTGGTAACTGAACTCTTATTTTGTATGATTCTACCCAAGGGGAGATACGTGTTAAATTCCAGGTGTGGCTGTGTCTTTGTGCACAGGCTGCATACTGGAGTGAGAGTGAGTTCATGACTATATTTCTGAAATTCATGTTGAGCTCATGTAAAAGTGAATTACAGTTTATCTTTAATGACTTAATGGTCTTTTGTAGTTAATATTCTGTAACTGGAAACTGTATTATTTGGCAAATGTATTTAATTGTGTTGCATTTATTTATTTTAAAAAAAATTGTATTTAGGAAGCCAACCTCTACTGTTGTCTAGTGTCAGGAGCTCAAAAAATGTTGAATGACCACTAGAAGATTTGAGCTACAGTAAGAGCCCAGGTTAGGTTTTGCAAGGGAAAGTGTTTCAGCGACAGGTGTCATCCACAGAAGACATATCTGTGGATTCACTGTTTTCAGTGGTGATGTTGATTTGATCCAGAAAGTCAACAATAAGTATTCTGTTTCTATTATCATTGTTAACAATTCACTCTCCCAAGATAAGATAATTAATGCCGTGCCCCTGGTACAATCTGGGAATAAAAAACTCACAAATAATAAATTTGTGTCTGGTCTCATAATTTTGTACCAGGTCACATATACTATACTATTACTTGTTTATGACGATTCATATTTCCATTAACATACTGCTATGAGATGGTGTGTCGTCCATTATGGGCATGATCCTGGCATGAACATAGTTTTATTGGGTAAGTTAGGACACTTTTAATGCAAAGTTATCACTGTTTGAGATACAGTTTATGTGTTATAGTAACTTGACATTAATTAAGACAATAATCTTTGTTATGGCAACTTGACATTAAGCAAGGCAATACAACATGTCAATGTCTTTGTTATGACAACTTAAAAGTAGCCTACTGACAACCTGTCAAATATATTATAGCAGGCCTAATTATCAAACTTCGCTTTATGTGTTAACATAAGGCTCATGGTCAGTGTCCTCACTGAGATTAAACATCTGTATGCCTATTTATCTCAAGACAGCACATCAGCAGCACAAGTAATGACATGTCCATGTCTTTAGATTAAGTGGATCATGCTAAATTAATGCAGCATATCCTGGACAGTGCACTGTGCCCTAAATTGACTGAATGGCTGCACAGCTAGGTTTATCACTGGAGAGACAAAGGGTGATGGCAATGGCCTATGCAGCTCTTGGATTAATGCAGTGTCAGGATTGCCCCAAGGAGGTGTGGTTTCCTCCCATTTGTTTCTTCTGCACTCAACCACCTGAAGCACACAGTGTTCAAGGATACACTGGACAGTGAATGTGAATAAGATATAAGACTGGCATTAAAAAAAAATCCCTACTTCAAATATCTTGGAGGACACCTCTATGGCTCAGGAATCAGAGAGACAACATGCATGAGCATCAATCAACAATATCTTGCTAACTGGAGCAAAATCTCAGGAACTAAAAATGTGTTTTGCACTGACCTTTACCCTAGTTCAGGTACTTTCTAAATTAAAGTACCTTGGATATTACTTAATGTCCACAGCCAGGATTCAAAATACATTATGAAAAACATAATACTGGCATGCTTCTAAGTCACCATGCATTCTTTCAGAAAATGAGGATAACGAATCAGTGCTATATTTTGAAACTGGTCAATTATATGTTGGTTAATTTAATATCTCTAGCCCTTTTACTTCTGTGATGAGGCATGACTCTAGGGATTGCAGTGCTGGTTGGTGAATCAGTCTTTGGTCTACTTAGGACTAAAATATCTCAACAACTATTGGGTGGGTTGCTGTTCAATCTTACATACATTCATGGTCCAGAGTAGTGCAAACAGCAGGTCAGTATTTTCAGTTTTCCAAAGAAATATCTCAACATGTATAGATTGGTCCAAAAGTTTGACATCCATGGTTTTCCAGCAATGCATTCAAATGTTTTTGGCAATCTCATGGCTTTTCCGCTAGTGTTGATATTTGTGGTTTTGAGTGAAATGTTAAAAATATTATGTAATGGATTAACACAATATAGACATTCATCTTCTCTGCAGCATTTATTGAAACAACTTTGGGGATCCTCTGACTTTCTAACCTCAGCTATTTTCTAACCTGCTAGACAAAGTTTGTGAAAATGATGAACATACCTTCTTAGCATTCGCATGTTAGCATTATCGTTATGAGCATGAACCATATTGACATTAGCGTATATCTCAAACGGATTTTGCAATGTTGCAAAACCTTTGATGCAAATTCAACCAATCACTGAGAATTCAGTGTGACTTGCAAGTTTAACCAATCACCACAACTTTACCACAAATTTGACCAATAACTGGATTTTCTAGTGACTTCAACCAATCACAGCAGTCCCACGTGCCAGTATGTGATTCTGAGAAGC
The DNA here is from genome assembly GCA_026937815.1 of Etheostoma perlongum. Lineage (NCBI taxonomy): Eukaryota > Metazoa > Chordata > Actinopteri > Perciformes > Percidae > Etheostoma > Etheostoma perlongum. The sequence continues at coordinate 19,687,549 of CM049373.1, forward strand.
GGGAGTGGTAAAGGGTTGACGTCACATGTACGTTGCCAAATTAATTTCTTGTTTCTGATATGAAGAAAAGACGTGTTTGACTCGAACATCTCACATTTACCAATAAAGCGTACAATGAAAGACCGTGCAAAACAATTCAGACCATCCTGCCTACCTGTAAACATTTTAACATCAATGTATGCTGTAACGATTTTTTACTCTAAATTTGCTGCAAGCTGCTGCTGTTTCAATCCTGTCCGTTCTCTGCAGCAGGCGGGGTTGCTGAGTTTCTCCTGCAACAGACGTCCGCACACACACACACACACACACACACACACAATGGATGGTGGAAAAAACGGAGATGAGACGTACAAGATGACCTAAATTGAGGACAGGTACACTCATTACTCATTATTGAATGTGCAAAGATAAGTTAAAGTCCAATAAGTACCGTTACTTAATCAAAACGTATGAATTTGTGTCCCAGGCCAGGATAGGAAGTTAACTAACAATGTAAATATCAACAAGTTACTGCCACACATGTTCAAATTTGATTCAATCAATACTAGTTACTAGGAAAACTCAGCCCAGAGTAATTTTATTTTCCCCGAAACAAGTTTCCTTTTTATTTTTGAAGAATTTTACCAAACATTTTTTTACAATTTTCTGTCTCTCACAACTTCATTGCAACAAAAATACCAAAGACATCAACTTTCATCGCAATTCTTTTCACAAAAGCTCCCACAAAATCAGACATTTTGGGCTGCAGCAATCTAATAAAACAAAATGGCCACAAAATCCTGGAGGGACTGCTCAAAGCACTGCCTAAGTACAGTCAAAGGAGAGTTTCAAATCACATAACATACTGCATATTACATAATGTATGCTGGAAATTAAAAACGTAAACAAAGAAGAAATAAGTCCTAATACTCCATTGATTACATTGCTTCTAACATCTATGATACCTATAGTATATTTAGTGACAAATCTGTCTAAATGCTTTTGCATTAAATTGACACTGGGTACTTATACGTAGGTACGTGGAGCCTTGCGTAGAAGCATAAATCCCATTTAACTACGTGTGTGTGTACTCATTCTTGATGAATGTCCTAATGATTACACAGGTACAGTTTGAATATGCTAGTTTAGCTTTAGTTCAGCAGTTTGGGAGTGACTATAAATGTTTGAAAAGCCTTGCAAGCAAAGTAAAACAAATTTGTGTTTGTTTAAGTGTGTTTGCTTGTTTGAGGGTTAATGCAAATTAGTGTTATCTTAGCATTTTTCTGAATATAGATCACCAAGCTAAACAGGGACAACAGCGGTTCTATTCATACGTCGGAACACATTCTCAATTACCCGCACTAGTGGGCATAATATGAATGGAGAATTTATGCAAATATTTTTAATGCACTGTTACCATAACTATCACCACCTCCTCTGTTTACACAGTAGGTGTGTATGTGTCTTTATGTGTGGATGTTAAAGTTAAAATGTTATGGAAAATTCCTTTCTTATATCAAGGTTGAATAACAATGAGATTTGCTGTGAGGGTAAAAGGTTTTGTAACGCATCTTTTCTGCAATGATGTGTAGCTGAGCAGACCACTGAATCTTCTGAGGAGAAATTCAATGTCACAACAAACAAGACAAGATTTTTACGTTGGAACAAACATGAACCCAGAAAGAATTAGGAAAAAGAGAGAGAGAGAGAGAGAGGAAAAGACTAACAGAGAGAGAAAACAAAAGAAGAGGATGGACACAAATCCTCTTGAGCCATTTAATCCTTGTGGTTCTCTGTAGAACAAAAGGGAAACCAGGGTGAAAAGTTTGCTTAAACTGTTTCTCTGAAGATAAGTCAATCTAAGAAGACGATTGGGAACAAAATATGGGAAAAGGACAATTGTTGGCGGCCTCTTGAATGATGACCCTCTTGTGTCTTCTCTGAAGATGCGGAGAAAGCTCTTGTCTCACTCAGGAATTACAACCTCGGTTCAGTCAAAAGATGGCACTAGCACCACACCTCTACACCTTAGCCTTTTATTTTACACTTAGAGAGAAAGTGGGGGGAACAGAAGAGAAGGAAGGAGAGGAGCAAAACAATAGAGAAACTGATGCATGGAACACACTGAGGAAAGGTATAAGGGGGAGGAATAAAGCAAGAAAGTCTGTGAGAGAGACAAAGAAACATGAGTGTTGTTTCTTAAGAGCCGGATTTAGCAGGTAGTGTAATTGATTTAGAATAGCAGAGTGAGCTAAACACGGGCACAATGCTCAAGCGGCGGGTAGGAACTAATCTTCCACTGCCGGTGGGGAGAGAAGGATCCTTTTAAACTGCCGCTCCCCCTGGACTTCTTTCTAAAATGTGAAGTGACTTGAAACTCCTCATCTACAATATAGCCAAAGCAGTGAAGCGAGGAAGCACATTCCTGCTGTCACCATCACTTAGTTTGTTTGCTTCGGTTCGAGGACAGTAAGTGAAGGTGAAGAGAAGGAGGTGGAGATGATGCTCGTTCTGGCAGATGGAGTCCCTGATTGTTTTCCGCTGTCCTATGTCTTCCAGTTTCACTTCTACCTTGCAAAGTTGCAAATTGAGGAAAGTGGTGGATTTTATTACCTAACATTTCTGCTCAATCTAGTCTTGGTGTGTGGTTTGTATACTACCCTATAATACCCTAATACCTGTATAATACCCTATGAAAGGCACATGTGTATCATATTGTAAGTGCTGAACTTTTTCTACATTGCTACTGCAATTTTTACACTCACCAATACTTAGGTTTTGCTATAATGGATTCTTTTTAGTCTTTTTTATGTTCAACCTGTAAATTTGAGTTTTGCTTTCTCCAGCAGTTTGGTTCCTTTTGGTCCTTGTACATGATTTCCCTGTGTTTGATTTTTCTGTGCCTGTATCGAGTGACTGTGGTGGGTGTTTCTCCTGACCCTGCCCTCTTTTCCTCTATCCCGAGCCTCTACCCAAGACTGTGTCTCTGAGTTCTCCACACAAGTGTATCATTCTCAGTTGTCTGCTTGAGCCTGTTAGTCTCAGCTCTTCACCCAAGCCCGTTACTGTCAGTTCAGCAAACAACTCTCTGGCCATGAGCTGCTTCCCTTGACTTGTTTTCTACTCTTCTTTTGCCCTGAACTCCTACAGGATCTAGTTTCTCTGAAACGTTGTCTAGTATGTCTGGTCTTTCCCCATCCAAATTGCTGGTTCAGCTTGCTTGTCATTGTTGGGGCTGTGGCATTTGGCTCCTCTCTGGTATTGTCTGTTTCCCCCACATTGGTCAGACTAAATGGCCTATAGACTTTGAACAACTCCGGCCTGATTTGTCCTCACTGACTTTTTACCCAGTATGCTTTGTTTTGTTGTCTGCTTGTGGGTCCATCTTCTACAAGCCATTGTCATACTGTCACAAGTCATTGTAATACCTATTGATGATAAGTCTACAAATAGCCAGTTTGCCGTTTATAGTTTTAAAGCTTCAAGTGCTTTAGCTCCTAGGAGGTCATTTGATTTTACAGAAATAACATGATCAGGACATATTGTAGTCGAAAGGGGACATGAGTGAGATAAATAAAATGGCATCTGTGTTTGTGATGCTAATAATGGCAGTTTAATGAGTGTGATAATGATAATCTAATTTGACAAAACTTTCATATGTGACTGTAGGGGTATTTTTTTTCTCTTCTCCTTGGCTCCTCTTTCCCTAGCAATGTTGGAGCATTTTCAACTACTGGTCCTCACATTTGCATCTATTACCTATTTTGTCTTCTCTCATAACTTATCTACCATTAAAGCACCCAACTTGCATTTTCTTCATCAAGTTTACTCTTCTGTATATACAAGCAACCTGGTCTCCTTCACTCCTTCCCCATGATCCCCCTAACTATTGGCAAATGGACCCTGTGAACTCACTTGATTTATTTTTTTTCACTCCACTCACTGTTCCTCTATTTTCACTCTACATCGTTGACCCGCCCTTCTTCCCAAAGTCTCAACGCTCTTTCCCCAATTTTCTTAGTACTTGCTGACCACTTGAAAGTCCAATTCCATGTCAAAAAGTTTAACAAATAGACCTTTTAGTACACTCAGTGTCTGGAAACAAGCAACTGGCTGGGAGCTAGGAAATGTTTGAACACCATTTACTCAGGTGGCAGCTCAGTTGTCCCCAAACCTTTCGTTTGGGAACACCTACTTTTTGAAGGTCAATGTTTTCTCCCCTGCCCCCTGTGTTCATTTTCTTTTTTGCCCTGAGCTGAAATACTCAACCTTCAGACATAAATCTAGGAAAACCAACTGATTTTTTTTTCTTATATCTATTTTCACTCAAGTTTTTCGTTTTTCTACTTCTGCTCTTGCTGTGTTCCTCTCTCCCCAGACTTCTCTCATGCTAATAGTGTTACGCTTTTCTCTACTATCCATCCTTCTTCCTATTGTCACCTAATGTGGCTTCCACCCCACCCACATTCTCTCCTTTAACCCCCACTGTGTATTTTTGATCAAATACTAAATTATGCTATTATGACCTAAAGGCAGAGAATTATTATGAAATATAGGTCAGTGCTAAAGTATACATTACAAAATCACAAAAGTAATCAGTCTTACAGTACTTGATTTTATAGCTAGAAATAGGATGTTTAAAACAATATTTTTTTAAGCTGCTGAGGCTAGCTTTCATTTATACTGGACCATGCAGTAACATTCCAGGACCGCCAGATGTTATATTGAAATTCAATGTCCCTGTAAAATTGCCTTCTAATCACTCAGGAAGTCAAACATACAGTACATTTCTGTTTGTATACCTCTTCTGTCCTCCCTTTGTTTTTCTGATCTCGGCTTCTTTCCTTCCCATTCTCATTGTCTTCATGGGGGACATTGATCGATGTGCTGCTCTAGCAGACTGTGACGAGATTAAGAACCCTGGCCTTAGGGTGCTGTGTGTGTGTGTATGTGATGAACTCAACTGTTGATTGTGTGGGGGTTGCACTTATTTGTGCGTGTGTGTGTGTTGTGTGTGTGTGTGTGGTTATAGTGAGATGTACATATACTCCACTATCTGATGTTATCTTGACTGTGAGGAGTGTAAGATATGTTATTCTGAAGAGTGTTTTATGTTATTTCGTCTTTGTGTATTCTGAGTTCGGTGCTTGTGTGCATGTGCAAAAGTGTGTGAAGGGTGTTTGTAACTCAAAATAATGACTCTACTACTCAGTTTCTTGCTGCTCTTGAAGTGAACTGAGTCAAGAGTCCAGTTTTGTCTCACAGTGTGCACACACATACACACATACTTATGCTTTCTCTGTTTGAACCAGCCGTATTGATTGCTCTGCTATCGAAACTCCTGTTAGGAGTTTGCACAGTGCTTAGCTCATTGCTTTCACCCCTCTCAAACAACTGTTTAGCTTTTGTTTCTCTGGGCAGAGGTGAACATCAGTATTTATAAACACACACACTTCGTCACACACACACACACACACACACACACACACACACACACACACACACACACACACACACACACATACTCATTATTTATGTGAAAACCTTTTCACATAAATGTCTGTACATACTGTATATTATAAGAGGCCGCCTAGGAAATAATTCATGCTTACACACACTTTCATAAGCTTACATATTCACCATTATACTCGTACACACACACTATTATAATCCTCTTACATGTATGTATGAGAGGGTATAGTCGTGTATGTGAGAGAGTATAGTAGTGTATGCGAGAGAGTATAGTAGTGTGTGTGTGTGTGTGTGTGTGTGTGTGTGTGTGTGTGTGTGAGAGAGAGAGTATAGATGTGTATGTGAGAGTATAGAAGTGTATGTGAGAAAGTATAGTAGTGTGTATGTGAGAGAGTATAATAGTGTATGTGAGAGAGTATAATTGTGTATATGGGAGAGTATAGCATTGTATGTGAGAGAATATAGTAGACTATGTGAGAGAGAAAGTATACTTGTGTGTGAGTGAGTGTATAGTTGTGTGTGAGAGAGTATAGAAGTGTGTATGAGAGAGTATAGTAGTGTATGTGAGAGAGAAAGTATACTTGTGTGTGAGTGAGTGTATAGTTGTGTGTGAGAGAGTATAGAAGTGTGTATGAGAGAATATAGTAGTGTATGTGAGAGAGAAAGTATACTTGTGTGTGAGTGAGTGTATAGTTGGAAGTTGAAAGGAAGTTGGTTTGCTCAATCAGGAAGACAGTTTAAATTCTCACTTCCTCATTGGCTAAAGGGGCCACTTTGAGTTATCATTTTCCGGTGGGCTTGCTGCTTTGAAAGTACAGCTAACACCAACTCAGAGGAACAAGGAACATTTAGATCAAGCTGCAGAAACTAAGGACAAAAGCAACCTTTTGGACAAAAAATGTCAAGGGTATTTCTTCTTATTTACTTTTGTTTTCAAGGTCAGTTTTTGTTTGTGGATGTAAATGGTAATGAGGAAAACATTGCTATCTTTTTTACTGATACACTTTTTTCTTTGTTTAAAATAATACTACATTAAATAAATGTTTGCATGGTAAAAAACTAATTATCAAATTTTCTTTCAATATGCATATAGATGGAAACCATAAACTGGTCAGGTGGAGAATGGTCTATTATGGATATGTTTACAGCTTTAGTAGGACTTATCGTGCCTAAATAACAATAGAGCATCAAGTTTTCGTGTTTTGTGTAGTGTTGGAAATTTATTTGTTTAAACCATATATTGAAGTATGATTAACCACATATTTACTGTGAATAATTATGTATGCTTATAATGTTCCAATACTTCATTAATGACATATGAGAAGTGGACACTGCTTGTGCAACTAACTGAATTCTTAGTGTGACTATTGTTGCTAAAGCAGGTCAGGATGGCCTAGGGGAGAGAGAGTTGAAGTGTGGGAGTGAAGGCCACATCTTATCTGGGGAGACAAGGAGAACAGGCACAAGGTTTAATGAGCTTTGGCCCTGGAGTAAATAAAGAGGGTAAGACTTAGAGAGGAGGGTCAGACAACTCTGTGACTGCTGCATGCTGAGTTTCATGACTTGTCTCTAGAAATATTCCATTGAATAAATGATCATTCATCAACATCTTAGTTTCTGAGTGTATTTATCTGGACCCTGAGACCGGAGCAGGATTTGAGCTACTATAGTAGGTGTACAGAATGTTGGCTTTCCCTTGAGAATATACTGTGATCATGGCATGCCACTGGGGTTGCCCAGTATATGCTGGAAAGAAGAGGGTTAAATAGAGATAGTGTCATCACTGGACGCAGTGTTCACAACCAAAGGGTTGAGTGGTTATGGCCAGAGTTAAACAGAGTTGTCTGTTTCTATTACAATGATCTCTTCTCCTTCATAGAAAATGAGGGCATACTGGACTCTACAAATGAACTGCACTTATTTTGTCTACACTACATCTACTTGCCAAGAGTTCAAAAGGCAACTACAGTATTCAGGATAATCAGTGGCACAACCACAGATTATCAACCCAAGGATCACAAATGCCTCTTCAACTGAGGCTGAGAGGTGTTCTCAACAGTGCAGAGGTAATGCAAAACATTTTAGTTGGGAATGACAACTCTGAAATGAATAAAGACCCCGCCTCCCACACACACACACACACACACACACACACACACACACACACACACCAGTACATTTTGAGACTTCAAACAATGTTGTTCCAAAAAATTACTTTATTTTCAATGAAACAGTCATGAATAGAATTCTGGAAACTGTATACCCACTAGCCAATGACAGTAACTATGGCATACAATTATTTTTGGGCCCAAGTTCTGCTATGAAAAATTGAAAAATCCAATGAAAAATAAAATATAACAAAATGGTTTTCTTTTTAGTTAAATGATTATTCCATTGTCAATTGTTTAATAAACAAGACATTAATGTATTAGGAAATGGTAAGTTAATGACAACGATTTCAAGCAACAGATTTTAATAATGTACTGTATGTTCAGGAGTTCTCTCTCTTATAGTTTCCTTAAAATCATTGAATTTTTTTCAAGTCTGGCAACTGCAGGCAGTTAATGCATGTGTTTGCAGTGGGTAAATGACGGCCTTGTCTAAGGGGCAGCTCATGGAGAAAATCCACTAAAGGTCATGGGGAGAAGGCCAGGGGTGGAATTGCGTTTGCTCTTGTCGCCTAGGCCAAGATGCCTAAGTACCCAAGTTTCAAGGGTCCTTCTTGCTCTGAAAAAAAAATGCACCAAAGAACTCCAAAAAAGAAATTAAACCTAACATGTAGAAAATGTTTTGAAAGGAGTGAATGACAAAGATACACAGAGGAGCATATGAAAAGAATGTGAAAATAGAGTGATCAAAGTTAACAAAATTACTGTTTTTTTTTAGTTTTTTTTTATTTAACCTTTATTTAACCAGGAAAATCCCATTGAAATTACTAATCTCTTTTTCAAGGGAGTCCTGGCCAAGACAGCGGCACAGATCACAACAATTCCGAACATTACAGACAAATTTCATAACAATTTCATAAGACTATTTAAAACATTTGCAAACCATAGATTTCATTTCCAAACCTTTGAGCAAGAGTTTAAACTGGCCAATTGCAACCACATCCTTTAATTTCCAGAACTTTTGTAAATTGTTCCATGTTATGGGGGCAGAATAGTGAAATGCCATCTTACCAACTTCTGTGTGGACACTTGGTACAGACAGTAGCAGTAAGTCTTGTGAGCGTAAAGAATACAGTCTAGGCGCTTTTGGTTGAATATATTCCCACAGATATGAGGGGAGCAAATGCAGAATACCCTTATAAATGAACATATACCAATTATTGAGTCTACGATTCTCCAATGTTAGCCAGCCCACACGTGTGTAAAGTTCACAGTGGTGTGTGCGAGGCTTACAATTTGTGATAAACCTCAATGCGGCATGATAAACAGAGTCCAGTAGTTTCAATACTTGGGTTGGAGCATTCATATAAATGAGGTCACCCTAATCCAGAATGGGTGTAAATGTTGCAGCTACAAGTTTCATTTTTGCATTGAAAGAAAAACATAGCCTATTTCTAAAGTAAAAGCCACTGTACAAAGATAGCTGACATTTTGTGATCCGCAAAGTCTTTTCTGGCTCTGTAATTTGGCGAATTCTAATTGAAAATGCAGAAAATCACCAAACATTACAAAATAAAGTTTTTACTACAGTTACTGTCATTCGTCTGTCACGTTGACTATTCAAAAACATAATTACCACTGCTAATAAAAGTTTGATCATTGATATGGATGATTCACATCAGAATGCCAAAACCTAAACGAGAAATTATATTAACTGTTTAATCCGCCACCATTTAATAACTTGTGTTAAACTTGACAGTGTCAAACAAATGACAAAATCCCTCTGGAAAGGCATGTCACCCTCTGTATATGGTTAATATTGCATGCAGCCCGGATTATTTACCACATAATTATGAAATATATACTCACTGTGACTGGCGTGCAATGCAATTGTCTCTGTGAGCCTGACGTCCATGGGGCACGTGGCTCATCCATGGGGCAATGTGTCGTATTGTGCTGGCATGCAGTGTGCTGCACAATGTGGCAAACAACCGTGGTGTGCCTCTGCCACAGCCCAAAGCAAAGATGGCCAACCCGTGGCCACCGAACGTTAGGCCCAACGCAGCAGCCTTACAGCTTTGGTCGGAGGTCGTAGATAGAATGTGAAAAGGCAAGACGAGATACATTTACTTTTTGAGGTCTTTTATTGCGTCACATACGCTAGTCAGACCATCATTTATTCGTCTTATGTCCCTCATTGTGTGCACAATTGCATTTTGTGACTGCAGCACAGCATTGGTGAGGACACAGCCAGTTTGGCGTCCCTCAAACGGCGGAGGCACGCAGTGCAGCCAATCCAGTGTGTGCTTTTTGTGGTGTATTTCATACTCACTAGGATGAATGTTACAGTCCCCCTCACATGTTGGCAGAACGCCAGCTATAAGTTCTTTGCTGATGATTGCAGACTTCCTTTCCTCCTGTGGAGTCAGCGCAGGGGCTCCCAACCCCCCACCTGTAGCTGCCACACTTTTACCATGCGCCGTGTACCACTCATTTTTTTAATTTCTAGTTTAACATTGGCATATTTTTTCTGTTTTCGGTTTTATAATCTTTTACAATCTTCAAAAGAATTACCATATATGTGATATACTTTATTGATCCCTTTTTGCAAAGCTCTACTCCAGGGTGTTCAGTGTCTAGGCCCGTAGCCCCCCCTCAACATACAACAACAACACGTCGTTGTTGTATGTTGAATTCTCTAAGTCTGGACCGGGTCACATTTCATTTTTATTTTGTATCTCAATATGTCAATGTATCATAAAGCTGGCCTGTGTCTTAGCCAATTTCCTCATTTGGGATCCTAATGGCCTGAGGGTAGAAGATTCTCCTGAGCATCGCAGTGCTGGCCTGGTGTATTTGATACTTTCTACTCAACTTCAACAGGGAGAAAAGGCTGTTACCTGGGTGGTTTGGATCTTTAATGATTCTCTAAGCCTTTTTATTGCACCTGGTGTAAACATCCTTTAGGTAGCGTAGGGTAACGCAGTGTTTCCCACAAGTTGAGAATTTATGATATATTGATGTAAACTATTTATTGAAAACAATGACTACATCATTAACAGGTAATTTAGAAAGAAATGCCTATTTACATAAAAAACAAACTAGACTAGAAGGTGATACAGGTGAAGTGTACGTTATGATGTGCTTTGTCAATTACACTTGATTGGTTTGTCATACATTTTATGGTTCAGCAGATAAAATACCTGATTACCCGGAATGTTATATGTATGAACATATAAGTTGCGCAAAACTCCAGTTATTGGTCAAATTTGCAGAAAAGTTTCTGTGATTGGTCAAAATTGCGAACCGCACCAAATTCACGGGGATTGGTTAAATTTGTGTGAATTGTTGTGATTGCGACATCTCAAAATCCTGGAGGGACTGACTTACTAAATGTAAACAAGCAAGTTACACCAGGGGTCCATTTTAGAAAGCAAGTCAGGATTAGACTCAGAGTTTGTTAAACCTCCTTCCTGAAATGGCCCCCAGCACATATTTAGTGGCATATAAAAACTTCAAGCTATTGCTAACAGCTGTTATAGTGCTTCTAGCCAGCAAATCAAATGGCATCTCCTCAGAAGTAAGTTTTTTCAAAGCATAAAAAGGCTCCACATAGCTAATCACCCTTCATCCTTTTCAATAGTTCTGAATAATTAATAGGTGATTTGTTTGGAGTTTTATGTTTAGCAATCACACCGTCAGAACAGGTGTTACAATACATAAATGGCAGTTTTCTCCAGTGGAATAAATAGCTTCAATTAGACAGTACTTTAGCTGGCAGACTTTTTATTGTACTCATCTAATTGCTTCAGTTCCTTCTGTCTTTGTATTAACTTACAAATTGCCTTCACTTTCTACTTTCTAAAGACATTTTACACCATTGTTAGAAATAGGTTTTTAATCAAATGAACAATGTCATGCACATGAATCTATTACTACCTAATGTGTCACTGTTTTAAACTAATTAAATTGAAAATGTAATTGATCCCACCCGTTGCTAGCTGTGTAAAACTTTGGAAATTGGTTTCTGACAATTAGCTGCAGTTTTACTATGACTAATCTTGGGAAGATGTGTATTATCATCTTAACATCTACAAGATTTTGAACAAAACCTCAAAGTGTCCTCAATAATGCTGCAGTTGTACCAGGGAAATTGTAACTTGAATAGGTTTTTGGAAGCAGAAGTGTCCCCACAGGTGTATGCTCAAGGAACCACTAATATTATTGCTAATAAAGTATAGTTCTGTATGTAAGTTAGTGTATGCAAGTGGAGCTTTTTATGTGTCTGTCTGCAAAAAGAGTGCGTTGATACAGATAAAGCTTGGTATGATGAAACAGCCCTCCCCTGATTATGGTGTCCCATCATGAACCACTCTGGGCCTTATTCAAGCAATATTACACAAAAGGGGGTACTTTAAAGCCTACCCTCTTCCATTTTGAATACCAGTTAACGTGTCAAAATGCACAGCTTTCTTCATGTTGATAGTCCTGCTGGCCCATATACTTGACCGGGACATACAGACTTAATTTATTATTATTATTATTATTATTATTAGTAGTAGTAGTAGTAGTAGTAGTATAAAGTATTTAAAGTGGTGCTCATTACTTACAAGAGAGGATTCATTTGTGATATGTTACTTTCCATCAAGGCCAACTTCAACTTCCCTCTGCCTACTTTCTCTGCTGTTATGTATCCCACCAACTTGGCTGTAGAAAGGGAGTGGCAGTCGATCACTTACAGTGAAGCACTGGCTGTGAGGTGAGTCAAGTGGCAGGAGGCTAACAAGGTCCTGTTAAAAACAAGAGGGCTGTCTGTTGAACTCTGATAGCCCTGACCTTTTATACTGGAAGATATTTCATTAGAGTGTTATGAGATGTGCCTGTGCACTTGTGTGTGCCTGCGTGTGCGCTTGTACATCATGAAGGCATCTTGTCAGAAAGTGCTGTAAAAGATGGTGTTACCGTTTTTTACGGTAAGATTGACAGGCAGGTAAGCAGGGTGCAATTTGTCATCCGACTCCAAAGCAGCAGCTTGTACATCACGTGTGCGTGTGTGTGTGAGTGTGTGCCTCATTAATGATTGAGTCTAAGGAGCGAGTTCTTAAGATCAAACATTTAGCTGAATCAACAACTGCTGAGCTCATCAGACACAGATACACACACACTCATGCATGCACACACACACTCATGCATACACACACACACACACACACCATAAAACATTATAGCTGTCTTCAACATCTTGATCCCTAAATCCAGGAGGCTTGTCAATGCCAAACAGAGCTTATGAAAAAAGCTTTTCAAGTCTTTGAAAGAAGTGCTGAAGAAGTAAGTGCATTAGGTCCCATATGTGTGCATTCAAGCGTCTCTGTGTGTATATGCAGCATACACATAAGGTCAATCCGTTTATGTCTATTGTTTCTTCAATTTGCAAAATAAAATATGTTCAGTGCTATTGTGATCGTGCAGATTCCTGTAGCCTGTTATTTTCACATTTCCATTTGGAAGAGCCCCACATGCCTGGAATCATGACTCTCACATAACAGGCTGGCAGTTTATTTCAAACAAAATGAAACTTAGCACTTTTATGTGAAGGCGCGTCAGGGCATTGCCCTGCCAGTGGTATGTTGTTACCATGACAATATGTCTTTCCCCATACCTAAATCTAAACCAAACCCTAACCACGGAGGGCGTGCTAAGAGAAACATAATTTTAACAGAAGGAAAACATTATTCAACCAGGAAACAACTTCAACGCAACGCCTGTTCTGAAAAAAGAAGGCCAAACCTGACGTAACCCACTTCAGCAATAAACTTAAATGACACATTTAATAAAAGAATAAAGCATAGTGTCAGCCTAACTAAGATATTGTATTGATGGCATTAAGCACACACACACACACACACACACTATACCAAACTGAAGTTACGTAAAAGGAAAGTTGATGACAACACCCCATCAGAAGTTAGTTAATCTGAGATTCTGTTCGTCAAACATATACTAATATGTGTAAATGCAAGTACCCCAATCTGTACACACACACACACACACACACACACACACACACACACAGAATAGGTGGCCTTTTTGTGTGTTTTATGTCCTATAGATGAAAGGCTGTCTATGGGCCTTGTTTCTGTCATATATCTGTTATGGTGTTTTCCTACCACATATAACCGTAAAAAACTAAAGGAAGAGCATTTATAGCCTTTGTAACTCAACAATTTCCCAGCAACAAATAGGGTTATATGAGCAAGTCTTAGTGGTAAACTGCTAGCTATGAATACACACATGCACGCACATGCACCCACGCGCACACATAACTCCTTTTAAAATCCTTCATCAAATGCCAAATCATATTTCTGTATATGTGGCAATAGGCTTGTTCGAGATAAACTGCGACTCCCCTGTAAAGTGGAGGAAAGCAGGCGGCAGCAGCCAGGGGCGGTGACAAAAATCCACTGCAAGGTCGGACAGTTTCCAGCCGTTTCCAGGAGCCTTCAGGCTGAACAGGAAGTCAAAGACACAACCACATTCTGTTAGGTCTTATTCCAATTAAATAAAATGTTATCAGACTCATATTCAGATTAGATTAGATGAGATTCAACTTTCTTCAACTGTCCGTAGCCATAGTGGCAACTCTCAGACAACTTGAAAGGCAATTTAACAGACAGGTGGTGCTGCAAATTCAAACAGGAGAACCAATCAAAAGCATCAGAATAGCATCAAACTAAACGTCTGTGGCTGGAAATGGCAAAATATTCCTTTAAAAAAAATTACACTATTCAACATATAGCCTAGCTTTTAACAGAAAATATTCAGATGTAACCGCGAATGTGATCTTGAGCGAAGGTAACTGTAAATTAATTTACTTATGTTTTCCCAGTAACTGTAACAGTAACTGTAGTTTTTAAATAAATAAATGACATAACACCGCTACTAGTTACTCCCACACTGGTAGTAGTTTAAGTCTTACCACAATTGGTAATAAAGACAACTTATTTCTTTGTTTGTTAAACTTTTCAAGTAATTTTTTCATATAGCTGCACATTTGCACATTTAAAACGTTAATCTCATTAATGTGGTCCAGAAAGCACTGATGATTACTGTCTTTATCTCTCTATGTTACTTCAATTTCAGGATGATCAATTATTTTGTGTTTAGCGATGAGATGGTTTTAGTTCAGTCACAGTGATGTAGAAATAATTGGCTGTGGATCTATTTTGTCTTTTGTACTTTTGCGTGCTGATTAATTTAATAGATTTCTTTTTTGCATTCCATGTATTTTTCTACTTTGTTTAATACAACTAGTGAATTTCTGAAGCACCCACTGTTTCTTTTTATTTTTCTCTGGGTACTTGTCCTTCAACATCACTTGCTTTTTTTCACCTTTTTTATTCACCCAAATCTCCCATAATACCTTTTTTAAACAATTTCCATCATCCTCTCTCTGGATTTATCACCAGGTTCACTCAGGTGTGTCGGCCAGAACACCACTTAAGGCCAAATGAATATGAAAAAAGAGCTGAGAGATGGTTCTTATTCTGTTTATTTCTTTCTCTTTCGTGTGTGTGTGTGTGTGTGTGTTTGTGTGTGTGTAAGGGAGATGGTGTGTGTATGTGAGTTAGAGTGTGGTTTCTATAAAGAGAGAAACAAAATACAAAAATATACACTCATTCCTCCTTACACAGTAATATACATTACCAAACGTAATATAAACAATAGTCAGAATATGGGTATATAGCTCTTAAACCCCAATAATGTAAGCAGAGAAAAAGGATTCAAACGCTTATTTACGGGATTCTCAGAGATTTTCTCCCATCCGTTAAGTTACCGCTAACGTAGACACTTCTTGTTATCTATGATACACTTTAAAGCATCCAACTAACTGAACGGCTGAACGGCTGCATTCCCGGCTTATTGTGAAAACCCGGGAATGCATGCTGTTTTCCGTTTGAGTTAACAAAGCCTCAATACACATAACAATATTTAATACCACTTCCTTCTTATTTTACTCAACCACAAAGTACTTAACAATCCTAACAACAAGTAGTAAAAGTATAAACATGTTTTAACACAATGTTACATATTTTGAGCCAACGTACATTACTGTAACAAGCTTTCAAATGATCCATTTTTCAAATTTAGATATTGTTTCAAAATCCTATCATCTAATGTAAAACAATAGGCTATATCAGCTTTGCTACCAGGATGTCTTGGTCTGTTCAAGCATATGGGGAGTGACATAAGCAAAAAAATATCTGACTTGGATGTGGGCGGGGCCCGCTTGCGGGCTTCTGCAAGACGTACTTGGGCAAACTTGCATAATATAATGTAATGGACAATTCTGTGTTCAACCTTTAGGGGGACCAAAGCGGGAAAGGTTCTTTAGTGTTGCTGTCTATGGATCTAAACCACCCTGACAGGACATTAATCATTAGTCACTGCCCTTAATGCCGCACTTTTAGGAATTCTGTTAATCCTCAAGAGCTGTATGTTGGGCATATATACAATGTTACATGTGCCTCTGTGTGTGTCTTGTTTTCTTTGCCATTGATTTTGGTGCTGCTACTACTTAAGCCTTGATAAATTGCATCCTTGCAAAAAAGAGCATTTGGTTGTTAGTGAAAGTTTCGTCAGTTCAAGAAAACTGACAACCCGACTTATGTTGAAATTGGACGCGACAAAGAAGTTTTGTTCGATCGTTGATTGCGATCTAAAAACGTCATTGATTTTGATGGTTTGCGTAATCTGTTGTTGCTGGAAGAGTTTAAGAACTGATTACCAGACAACATTGGCACTTATTTTAATGAAAAGAAGGTATTCAAGGTCTCTGCCGCAGCTGTCTTGATGAGTGTTGAGTATATACTCACACACAGAGACTCCTACCAACGGTCTTTTGAACACGGTGTTTCTATGTCCAAATCTTTTCCTTTCCCAGTAAAACATACTATCAGGGGTAATGTTAAGGCTAACAGTAAGGAGGTTGTGGACAAAAAAGACAGATCAGTCTGTTTTTACTGTAAAAGTCGTGGCCACACCATACATTTTTTGCCTTAAATAAACGGAATAGGTCTCCAAAGGCTGTAAATCTGATGAAAACAGAAACTTTGCCAGAACAGTCTTTGCCTAAATCAGGGGTTGGCAACCTTTACCACTCAAAGAGCCATTTGGACCCGTTTCACACAGTAAAGAAAACACTGGGCGCCACAAAACCCTTTGAAAATTTTAAATGAAATAACTCTGCATATAACGTTTTTTTGCCTTTGTGCTATGTATAAACAAACTATACTGTGTTACAGTTAAGAAATCAATGAACAACTTCAGAGAAAATTAAATAACATTTCGGCATGCATTTTTAACTCCGAAGAAAAGACGTTGGGTTGACGGTTTGGTAAAATAGGGTTAGCACTGTCAACTGGGCTCAAATGCCAAAACCTCCACAGCTCTTCAGGGTAAAGGACGCACAGCCCTGCGGGTCCTTTACCCCGAAGAGCTGTGTTCAGTGTGTTCAGGTGTTCAGGTGCGCTGTCGTGTCTACCAAGAAGTGTAGCTTTTCCAGCCACTCTGGCTGTTCCTGCTCAGGAAGTATGAGCAGCATATCAGCACCTCGCCACTGGACAGCCACCGGACTTTGTTGTGCAGCAGCAGATCAGATTACGTGCTTTCCAGCTCATCCAGTAACGAACAGAAGTGACGGTGATTTAAACTTTTTGCCATTATTTTGCTCACAATCTGAATAACACAATTCATTACTTCTGTGCATTCTGGAGGAAATGTTTGAGCACACAGTGCTTCTTGGTGCAGGATGCAGTGAAAAGTCAGCAACTTTCTGTCCAGCGACTTCTGCAGTAAAGCCACAAAGCTGTTGTGCGCTCCTGTCATACTCAGTGCCCCGTCTGTACCCACTGACACCGGGGGGGGGGGGGGGGGTTTATTCCTCTTGCTCTTAAACAATTCAAGACAGCCAGACAGACGCCCCCCATCCCGGTGGTATCAACTCGATCATTTCTTCTTGTGGCCCAGTCGAGCAGCACACTAGTGAGGAGTTTTCTCCTCACCTTTTTTCTCCACAAGCAGATTTGTTTGTCCCATGCACACTTAGGTGCTGGAGTTTTATTGTTTTCAGTTTATTGTGTTAGTTTACCTGTAGTTCAGTTATTCCTATCTTTTGTGTATTCCAGGATTAGTTTACCTTTTCTAGGTGAATTAGGGGGAGACAGGGGGAGAGACGGCCTATTGCAAGGTTGTTTCTCTTTGTTTGCTACTTTTGGTAACGTTTTGCATTATTTAATACAGATTTTTGGTTCATTGTTAACCTTGTGTCTGGCATCCTTTTTATATGTTAAATCCTACAGTTTCACTATTAAAGAACAAATAAATATTGATCGGTATATATATATATATATATATATATATATATATATATATGCAGAGAAGGAGTGACCCTGCCTGGGGGAAGCCCAGGGCCCCCATATATATATATATATATATATATATATATATATATATATATATATATATATTCTCTTGGAATTTCTCTCATGCAGTAGGCTACTCACACACCTATGAGAGTCTTCCTTTAAATGGTGCAAAAACTCCATCTGAAGGAGGAAAAAGAGAAACAATGACTTATTCATAAGGAGCTAAAAAAATTTGACATTGGAGCAAAAGTCTTCCTGCAGAAAATAATTAACTTTTAAACACAAACAGACACAGTAAGCCTTGTACTGACTGGAATAAAAGGAAAAAAAATAATAGCAAAGGCAGTTTGACTTCATTATGCAGATTTCTGAATTGAGTGATATGCTGTAGAATACAGGAATTAAATCCATCAAACATACTGCATGTCCAACAAAGCTTCGTCTTCGTCTCTGATGTGGTTAGTTGGCTGTAACCACTCGTCAGGCCTGTTTGTCTCCTTCCTATCATCCTACCTACTGATTATTCACTTTAGGATGCTAGCGCCTCCACGCCTAATTAATTCATAAAGCATATTCTGCTGCCAAGTTCACATTTGTGTTAGTCACAAAATGAAAACAGACTGAGCACGTGCTTTAAACACATTGATAAATCTGAATTGCACATGTACCGAACATACAACTATAATATTGACAGACCCACACACAACGTTCTGCCTCATCCACATAACACATTAAACGATTAAACTCAAACTACAACACCCTTACCCAAAGCTCACACAAAGTGAGTATACCCCTCTAGCGTGAGTAGAGTGTTTGACTGATTATTTAAACCAGGAGTGTCCAGGGTCACTGACTGCCATCTTCAGCCATCCTCTGTTATATTAATTCCTAATTAGATGTCATTTTCCCATGGTGCCATTCACCACTCTCCCACTGAGCACACTGATGAGATGTTTGACATTTTCTTCAGCCTTTGTGATTATAAATTGAGGATAATCTTATTTTTTGCAATTTTAAAATATCCGCAGGGGTGTTGCTGCCAATTAATTTAGATCATCAACTCTCTTTTTCCACCAACTTACTCTCATCAGTCCCGTATTATCTATTGCTGGCTTTTCTATTCTCAATGTGTTTGTCTTCTTCAGTGGAAAAGGTTGTGGGTCTCCCTGTCAACTCTAGCTTTGTAGTTTACATGTATCCTTCATTCATCTCTTTCTCTCTGTCCCTCTCCTCATGACTGCTCTGTCTGTATTTGTAGGAGGTAAGGATTGGAGAGACAATAAAAAGGAGGAGAAGAAGAGAAGAAAACATGACCAAGGTGAGGAATAATGAGATAATAATGAGGATGCGGTAATTAAGCAGTTCATGTTCTCTCTCTCAATTCAGACTCCCTTAATAATTGTGCTTAATGATTCTCTGCAATCTATGCTCTGATCCCATGACAATTAATAAGATTAACCTTGAGACACACAGAGATGGAGCAGACTACACAAAACCTTCCTTTCTTTCTCTTTCCCTCTCTTTCTCTATTTCTCAGTCACTCACTCACTCACTCACTCACTCACTCACTCACTCACTCACTCACTCACTCACTCACACAGACATAACCACACAAAACATTAGCAAAAGGCTCATATGTTAAAGATAGGTATTACTGTATTATCATAATCAATATACTGCTGAAAAATAAAGTACATATGTACATGTATATACATGTAAATAATGAAGTATACATAAGTGTGGATACATGGGCCACAATACATATGGCTCTAAGGTTTTCCCTCCCTGCCAAACCTGAACCATATGGTGGCACCCTGTGGTTGAAATAACAACCTGGAATACATCCAGATTTCTTTTTCTTTTTAATAATTGTGTTACTAGCCTATGTATACCCACATATAGACAAGCAATATCCTGTCTTACCTTTAAAAAAAAAAACAACAACATACAAACAAAGTGGGTGTTTTTTCCAGTCAATAGCTAATGGTTTGAACTGCCTATAGCCAGTGGCTTCACAATGCATGTGCATGGATACTGCATGTTCATGTTACATCATCACCCCCACTGAGATTGGGGTATATTGCCTGATGTTCTACAAGAATTTCTCACACCATATCACTGCCTAAAATCGATTTTGTATATGTGTTCCACAATACATGTGCGCTTCGAATCAATAAATGCAATATCAAATACATGACGTGAAAATTTGTAATAAAATAAACATAATTATCAAAAATGTTCTATACTTAATGGGAATATTGTACGACTGCAATTAGAATGAAAAGAATCAAAGAAATGTGTACTTGGTTAAATAACCTCAAATTAGTTTTTACTAACATTTTCTTTCTGTAGTGTGTTTATAGCCTAAAAGGTGATCTAAACCGAAAGAGCAGCAGAAATATAAGCGTGGAAAAAAAGGGTTACACATAATGGTTGAAGGAGGAGAAACATGTTTGCCAACGTTTTGTGTGGTCATGTTGGAGCCACACTGCATGATGCCAGGATGCAGCTTTTATTTCACTGCCGTCACATACAAATTGCCACATAAGCATAGTCAATTGATGTTTTTTTTATTCCTGAAAGAGACACAGATTGGAGGGCAGGCATAAGTGGAATGAAGGACATGATGAAAGATTAGACTATTTGGGTCAAGCATTTATGGAGCATTTTCAACTTCATGTAATCTCCACAGGGTTTAAGAAGACGCCATATTGCACTTTCCTTTAGGAAGAAAAAAGACAAAGAAGAAAGAAAGTGTGCAAATGGAGGGAAGGAAGACAGCAGCTTGGAATCTAATCAAACCAAGGGCACTTTGCTGATTGCCTCTTCATAAACAAGAGAAAGAAAATTGGTTTGGTTTGTTTCTGTCATGAAGGCAAGAGACAATTGATACTAAAAATGCTTAAAATGTTGCAGAGGAGAAATGAAAGGATCTTAAAGTAAAATAACTAAATTACTCGTTCACAGACCACGATGGATTAATGGCGAATGGGTAATCTGTGGCGTCAATCCAATTCTTTTTTCTCGCCTCTTTCTCCAGTCCATTCCCTCCCTCCAGCAATTACAGAGCTTTTCTAAATCCATTTCTCTCCCCCTTTGACTCTTTCTGTCACTTCCTTATTCATGCAAAGATGCTAAAGGCCCAGAAAAGGGAAAGCCACCACATAATGGGTTTGCTTCCAAGACACGTTGACCACTGATGTAGGGATATACTTTGCTCTATTTACTGCATTAGACACACCACATACAATAAAATAAGATATATTTCCCTTTGTGGATTTATTTGAAATGTTCAGAAAAATGTGTCAGTAAATCTGAGTGGGATTAAAGTGGTAAAATGGGTTCTTCTTAAACACATTTATTTACTTACATATTAGTCACCTCTGTCTGCACCACTTTCTATGCAATTCAATATCTAGACTCCACTCTTGACAAAGTATTTTCAATAATGGCTTACCAACACGTACATGACTTGCCCAGCCATTCAAAAGTCAGGTTTGTGTATTAGTGAGCATATTGGAGGTTTGTGAGTCAACAGCGAGGCAATGAAGAGGAGATTGATGGCCTCTTGAGTACACCATGCTCAGCCAAGTGAAACAATCCAACAAATAACATTAGCAGCATTAGCGACGACAACAACCACCAACACCAGCGCAAGGACATTGTCTGTAACGCAAAGTGCGGTGCAAGCTAATTAAAACACAAGTAAATCAGAGCTTAATGAGTTGTAATTGTAGATAATTGCAGAGTTGTTGATGTATCATGTCTAATTGGCTTGTATTGCTGAGATAATGAGAAAAGTTTGATTACTTTATGCTAAACGTGTTATCGAGGTAGCAGGTGTTGTTTCGAGGAGGTGTCACAAGCAATCCCATACCTCACATCTCAATCTCATCACTCAACCTCGTTCCCAAGTCTCTTATGTCCTCATTATACATGAGCTCATGGGATTGACTTTGTTCCTCTTTTACTGTATAATTTACATTATCACAAGAGTTTTTTATCTCATTAAATAAATTATAAAACACAACATTGCATGATGTTTTATTCATGACATATGTTATTCTTACAAATGTTAATTTTTTTTATTGATTTTGAGAATGACAAATGGCAGGTGGTAGTCAGCTTCACAGCCAAACAGGATACTGCTTCATGTACATGTTCCTTCTTTGTAGTATTGGTCCATATTGAGTTTATTCCCAGAATTTAATTATCAACTTGGCACTTTATTCTTTTTTTGCTTTTGATCTCCTTTCACTGGAGAAATTGTCTCTATGAAAAGACAAAATGAAGTATCTTAAAAATGATATATACTGTAGCTTGGTGCTTGGAATAACATATACCATCTTTAGTTAAATTAAACTGCCATTGATCTTAAAGGCAGGGTTGGTGATTATTTCCAACATACAATTTTATATACTGTATATTGTTTAAAATGGTCTTTACACACCGACAGCAATAAATAATGTATGGGCTCTGAAAAAGGACCGAAAAGATTTGTAGTTGATTTGTAGTTGCTGTAATCCTTTAAAAACGCCCACCAATCACTGCCTCGCGTTGTGAAGAACCAATGAAAGGCCTCCTTGCCCAACTCTGTGTACTTCACTCCTTCTGTGTATGGGCCTGAACTCAATGTGCATCTTTGTTGCATTGCTAACAGTAGTCATGTTTGTTTTAAACATTTGGTAGGCTAAAATTAGATGTTTCCTTACCTGTGAATGAGACTTAAATGTAAAATTGCTGTCCTTGACTCTGCTTTGAAGCATCGACACAGCGGTCTGTGTGTGGGTCGGAGGTGGGGTTAGACAAGCCCAGAGGAGATGGTGCTTTCAAATCTTGCTAGCTTTTCAAAATTACCAACCTTTAAGTCCTCTGCTTTAATTCCCACTTTATCTTGTTTATCAGGTCTCTGCTAGCCATTGAAAGCAGTTAGGACACATTTACTTTAAGCTTCAATGTTCACATCGATTGGCACAAAGCTGAGGACAAAAAAAAAAGACAAAAGAAAAAATACGTAACAACGAAATTAAACAAAAGTGGCAATGTGAAGTTTGAGCGAATTAAACACAAAAGTAAATGAAAAATAAAACGCGTGTGTGCGTGCGTGTGAGCTTTTGTGTGTGTGTGTGTCCTGGAGGAAATCACATCAATGTGTCTAGTCATGCAAGTGATTGGAATTAAAGTCAGATTATGTCCTCAGGATACAAAACCTGTCCAGGTTCACTGACCTGTATCTGCTTACGTGCACGCGCGTGCATACAGACACGAACAGCCTTGACAGACAGGTAGCAGAAAGATGAATTAGTTTACAAGTTTACAAGACTTTGCTCAAAAAGAAAACGGTCCAGGTGAAACATTTCAAATAAAAGAAAATGTTTGCCTGAAATTACTGCAATTGAGCTTGGGACATAATTGGAGTCCCCTTGAACTAAGCAAAAGGTTTTTCACCACACAGTTATGATAATGTTGCACCCAGAGTAAGCAGGAATTACATTCCTCTTTAGAGTAAAGTTAATGTGACAAAGGCTGGGGAGCTTTGTTTTATGTGTTAATCTAATCACTGCTATATGGTTTTATTGAAAGAGTGTGTGGATGTTGTTTAAAAGTATATAATTGATATACAATTATCTAGTTTAACTGGTCTTCTGTATAGTAACAGCAGTTGTAATTCACATTATTTGAAGACATTCCTATCCAGGTCAACAACTTGATCCCAATCATGCATGTTAAAATAAGTTGTATTGAATAATTGTAAAAGTCTCACACACACACACACACACACACACACACGCCTTTTTGTCAGGTGTTCATTCAGGTAGATCATGCAGTATCAGTGGCACACACCCTTTGGCCCAATCATTAGCACCCTGCTCCGATATCCATGTTAACCTGCTATGCTGCTGCATATTCAAAAGTAGAACAAGAATGATCTTCTTCAGCATTAACAGGATTGGAGGTGATATTGATCCCAGACAAAGTGATCTTACTGCTGATAATGCTGGTCATCAGGCTTCTCTGGCGCCTTTGGGAGGAATATGTGGGCCCTGGCATTAATGTTTATATCCAAGTCTTGCTGCACACCTTTGATAAAAGCTACCTGAACTCTGATTCATTGATTGATACAGATGAGCACAGATAAGACAAATTTAGAAGACCTTTAAGAGATTGCAGAAGCAATCCAGTACTCGTGAATATGCAATGCTAAAAGAAAGTTTTCAAAGCTTATGCAGACTTGGACAGTGAATCAGTGATCAGTGAACCCCCCCGCCCCCTGTTGTTTGGTGCAAAATATTACCAATCCCAGCTTACCTTAAAACTTTCAGTGGCTTGTATCTAATATTGTAAAGCTGATTAGCTTGCTCTACTGCACTTACTGCACCCAGTCATGCTGTCACATCGTCACAACAGAAATAGCATACTGTAATGGTGTGGTAGGGGATGCAAATGATGGCAAAGGAAACATAGCAGCACAACAAATGAGCGTAAAGGACACGGTGAAGATGGATCAAAATGGAGAGCCATTTTTTTTTCTCCTTGCACACCCTCTCTCGCTTCCATCCCATCCTTCTCTACTCTCTTGCCTCCCTGCTTGGTTGGGTAATTGGATTTCAGTGGTAAGCCAGGGGTCTGCTCTCTTAGAACTTTCTGAAAGGTCAGAGGTGGCAGGGCAACACTGTGTCACAGCTAATCTGTCCCTGGACAGCTCTGGGAAAGTCAGGAGAAACGACACGGTGTGTGTGTGTGTGTGTGTGTGTGTGTGTGTGTGTGTGTGCGCATGCGTGCATGTGTGCGTGCGCAACAGAGTGAGTACCTAGAAAATGTTGTGTGAACGTGTGTGGCAGGTAAGGGTCATCCTCCTTGTGCAGTCTCAGTATTGGTGAATGGCAAGAGGGAAGAAGCAAGGGAGGGGAGACAGAAACAGAAATTCTGCCTCAGTCATTTATTAGTAGTGGTATTAGAGGTAACCCTGAAGAAGCGCTTCTCCACAGAGGCAGGAAATACCCACACGCACACACACACACACACACACACACACACACACACACACACACACACACACACACACACACACACACACACAAACCACTAAGCAGTACCTCCACACTTACTTAGTAACTTACTTTTTCAGGTAAC
Source organism: Etheostoma perlongum (assembly GCA_026937815.1). Classification (NCBI taxonomy): domain Eukaryota; kingdom Metazoa; phylum Chordata; class Actinopteri; order Perciformes; family Percidae; genus Etheostoma; species Etheostoma perlongum. The sequence continues at coordinate 19,712,666 of CM049373.1, forward strand.
AGGTAACACTCACAGTAACATATCACCACACATAAGAGGTGCCCTTCGGAAACTAAAACCTGTCCTTTTTTAAGATCTCACTTGAAGTTTATTCATCTCTAACAGTTTGACAGTTTGTTTTTGAGGACAGTGGTTTATTAGCTATTAGGTATTGGACAGTACAAAGAGGAGTCGGTTATGACAGGTTGGCAAAACCTACAAGATTCCCCAGCTTGAGCTTTTAACAATGTGGGTGCTGTGGGAACATTTTATGTTGAGACATATGGCCTGACATCGGCTAATCTGTTTATGGGACACAGGGAGATGTTACGGTAACTGTAGTATGTTGTAGGTTGCATTGAAAGCGATTTCTGTTGTTTTTGTACAGTTTTGACATGTTCCCTGTCCATTTACAGAATGTAAGCTGGTTTTGTGTAAAAAATGCATGGATCCTTGCTGTATTGTAATTTGAAAAGATGCATTGAGATTTGTTTTGGTGTGTGTGTGTGTGTGTGTGTGTGTGTGTGTGTGTGTGTGTGTGTGTGCATGTGTGTGCCTTATTAGAAACTGAGTGGAATATTTTGGAAAGCCCAAGAGATTTATTATACTAAAAATGACCACTATCCAGAGGGGAAGTGACACAATTTTGGGCTAGTGAGGGTGATAGTGAGAGAAGAGAGCGTGAAGTAAGAGAAATGAGCAGAATAGCAGAGGAAAGGATCAGCAGAGGAAGTGTTTACTTATGCTGAGTCACACCAGGATGAACCTCAAGAGTAAGACCCATCGTCCACATGACACTTTCTATTAATCCATTTATGTTATTACTTGGTGTCAAAACATCCTCTCTGCTTATCATTACATTACATTTACCTAGATACTACATTATATTTTTCACTTTATATTGTCTTGTGAGAACTTGGTCAAAAAGGCAGGGCAGAGGGAGATAAAGAAAGATAACACAAACACAAAGATCCATACCATTATGGCGCATGATGAATGAATGGATCACTGAGCCATGCACTCACTAGACACAGACAAATCTTATTCACTCGACAAGGAGACGTGGATGTAATGTTTCTGTTGTGAATATTAAAGCAAGAAGCGGATAAAGTAAAGATGACAAGTTGTTGAGTGGAGCAGTCACTGAGTGTGCTTTATTCTGACTGATTGCTTCACACCCGCGATTGCTCACAGATGCAAGAGCTTTTGCGCATGGCACAGTAATATAAAGAATTGTTCATGCCCCACTGAGCAAGCGTGCATTCTAAGCGCTTGTAATGCAGCTACATACAGTACAGGCATGCAGACACTCATTGTTTGTCACACTGAAAGACTTTGGTGCTCATTGCAGTTAAACAGAAAAGAACGCAGAGAAGGCAGAGAAAGATGACTGCCTCTGAAATAACATAAGGGAGTGAAGCAGACAAGAGGGCATGTTGGGACAGAAAGCTGAGATATGAGACAACTTATTGCTGGCCTTGCTTTAACTCCCAGCATCTGTTTTCACTGCAGTGGTGCTGGATTCTTGCAGTGAGTCATTATACACAAAGCAGCGTAAAAGGAAAGTTGTATCATTTGAAGTGGCAGAATGGCCAAGACAACTTGAAGTTCAGTCAACCACAGAAGTGCTCTTAACATACAGAAGTGCTCTTAACGTACTGGCCATATTTGGAATGAAATAATGTCACAGCATGTGCCATGAGTTTAGAAAGTTGAGTGTGTTCTTTGCAGTTTGCAGCAAAAACACAACTGCCGACTTCCAACATCTTGCATGCCAATCGTTGCAGCCGAGTTAGCCTCATGTGGTCAAACTTTCAGTTTCAGAGGTAACGTCAGGAATGAAGTGAGACAGGCCGAGACATGTTTTTTTTGTCTGTCTGTCTATTAATTTCAGTAGCCGGGACAGTGCCACACCCAGGCCTACACCCCCATGCTCCTACACACCAACACACACACAATATGACTTATTATTGGATAATGTGGGATTGCTTATTTCATTGGCTATTCAAGATTTATGAAATAATGCATATGTATATATTAATAATACAAATACAAAAACAACATTGTTGACTACAATAGCAACAAATGTTTTGAAGCATTCAGTGCATTCGGGTCGGGCCTATAACATACTAAAGGGAGCTAAATCTACAGTTAGTTTTGAGATAATAAAGCAAAACTTTGTACAATTAGAATGTTCAAACGTACATTATTTCTCATGATAAACATAAAATTGGTTGGCTCTTGAACTCTTCTAATAGGGTTGGGTATGATTGATTTCCAGATGTTCCAGTTGACAGTACTTGCATTTAGCAGCGGGTGACAGTAGTAGTAGTACTTCATTGTTTGTCAGCCACCATAAACATGAAAAATACTAACTGCTAGCAACTGCATTTTAGCACACAACTGCTGTGGGTGCAGATGTTTTCATTTTCCTTTCCTCTCTGTCTTGGTCTTGTGTTAAAGTTTGTTTTCCTTGAAAAGTCCCTCATGTTAGAATACTGTGCTGTCCTTTGTAGCTCAGATACTAACACAATTTAATTTAATTGTCATTTAGGGCAGCAGAGGCCACTGTCACTGCTGCTCGTCAAATTATAGTCTTGCTTTAAGCATGAGTTTGACATCTTTTAACAATTAACCATGAAAGACAAAGGAGAATGTAGGCTACTCTTGCTCGAAAACATTAAGATACACATTTTTTTAAACATTTTGTTGTTTTCAAGTTCACAACCTTCTTATGACCATGGGATAATGAGTAAATGTTAATACTGACACATGTTTGATATTGAGCTTTGAAAATAAGGTTCAAGCATTTTAAATTCTGTATGTATATGCTATTGCTTCATCTTTATACCCAGCTTTCAACTTGAAATTCCTGAAGCCGTCAAGCCATCTATCTTTGACCTTAATATTCCTTCATCCATCCATTCTACCAGCACCTATGCTTTCATAACCCTGTTTTTCCCTTCCATTCCCCCTCACCTCATTCTTTATCTAGCATTATTTGTCAAAATCATCCGCCCTATCATCCATCATATTAATTAGGTTCTGTGTCATTGTTCTCATCATTATTCACATGTCTATCATTGATCTCTCTCCGTTTCAGTCAAGGATGTTTAATTGTCTCCATCCATTATTAGTATTAAATGAATTTACATGCAGTACATTTACTGCTCATTACACATTCCTGTGTGGCCAGAATCAACACCATTGTAAGACAGGATTTGTGTATAAGTTATTGATCATTATGAGAGAGTGCATAGCGTATTGTAACATCTTTAACATGACAAAGTATATTGTATATACTGTATATATATACAGTATATGTATTTAGTACAGGCCAAAGGTTTGGACACACCTTCTCATTCAATATGTTTTCTTTATTTTCATGACTATTTACAATGTAGATTCTCACTGAAGGCATCAAAACTATGAACACATGTGGAATTATGTACTTCCTTTGTTTTAAAGTTATTTTTGGGCATTTTAGGCCTTTAATGACAGGACAGCTGAAGAAGTGACAGGGGTGAGAGAGCCGGAATGACATGCAGCAAAGGGCTAAGGACATGCTGATTACTGCTTGGCACACTCTTGGCATTCTCTTGATGAGCTTCAAGAGGTAGTCGCCTGAAAACAGTCTTGAAGGAGTTCCTAGAGATGCTCAGCACTTGTTGGCCCTTTTGCCTTCACTCTGCGGTCCAGCTCTCCCCAAACCATCTCGATTGGGTTCAGGTCCGGTGACTGTGGAGGCGCGGCACTCCATCTTTCTCCTTCTTGGTCAAATAGCCCTTACACAGCCTGGAGGAGTGTTTGGGGTCATTGTCCTGTTGAAAAATAAATGATTCACGGTGGGGACCAGGCATGTAGAATCCATCCGGTCACCTTTTCTGCATTGCACAAAGTCACAGCGGTTGGAACCAAAGATCTCAAATTTGGACTCATCAGACCAAAGCACAGATTTCCACTGGTCTAATGTCCATTCCTTGTATTTCTTGGCCCAAACAAATCTCTTCTGCTTGTTGCCTCTCCTTAGCAGTTGTGTCATAGCTGCTATTTGACCATGAAGGTCTAATTTGCGCAGTCTCTTCTTAACAGTTGTTCTAGAGATGTGTCTGCTGCTAGAACTGTGTGGTATTCATCCGGTCTCTAATCTAAACTGCTGTTAACTTGCAATTTCTGAGGCTGGTGACTCAGATGAACTTATCCACAGCAGCAAAGGTGACTCTTGGTCTTCCTTTCCTGGGGCGGTCTTCATGTGAACCAGTTTCTTTGTAGCGCTTGATGGTTTTTGCGACTGCACTTGGGGACACATTCAAAGTTTTCGCAATTTTCCGGACTGACTGACCGTCATTTTTACTTAGCTGATTGGTTCTTGCCATAATGTGAATTCTAACAGTTGTCCAATAGGGCGGTCGGCTGTGTATCAACCTGACTTCTGCACAACACAACTGATGTACCCAACTCCATTAATAACGCAATAAATTCCACTAATTAACCATGACAAGGCACACCTGTGAAGTGAAAACCATTTTAGGTGACTACCTCATGAAGCTCATTGAGAGAACACCAAGGGTTTGCAGCGCTATCAAAAAAGCAAAGGGTCGCTACTTTGAAGAAACTAGAATATAAGACATGTTTTAAGTTATTTTACACTTTTTTGTTAAGTACATAATTCCTCATGTGTTCCTTCATAGTTTTGATGCCTTCAGTGATAATCTATAATATAACAGTCATGAAAATAAAAGAAACGCATTGAATAAGAAGGTGCGTTCAAACTTTTGGCCTGTACTGTTTATAATAATACTAAACTTTGTCTTGTCTTTTTAAATATGCCTGTAACCTAAAATAATTAACCCAAAACTCTTTATTAATCTTTTTGTTACACAGTTTGATTGCATGCCGTTTGTATATGCTATTAAACAGGAACGTGATAAAGTTTCTGAAACTGTGTAATGTTCCATCTGATGATCATAAATGACCTGTAATATCAAACAAGACTAACCGTTTATTGTTATATTGTTATATTTTTATATAGTTTTTATTAATGCCTCTGCCCGGGGTCTGATATTCCCCACAAATTATGTACAGCAGATAGATGACGCTAGAGTAACGCATTCTGACAGATCACAGATTTTGAAGTATCACCGGAAAAGCCAGTGTTAGCAAATCCAGCCAGGTAAAAGATAGCAGGAGATGTGTTTATATAGGTCTAATTGTATTTTTATTTTATTTTAGAAGTTATCTGCTGTAGCTGATACTGGAGCAAGATCATCACAGAAAAGATGGAAATTTAACAAAGAACAACTAAAAGCTAAAAGGGAAAGACGACAGGTGAAACGGAGTCAATCTTGATCAGGCTTTCAACAGATGGAGATAATTACGGGATAGTGAATAATTTAACATTGTCCCCGAATTGGCCCTCAGGTATTTATTATGTCTGTTTTATTCATAAAATAACTTTACAATGCTCAATGGGGTTGTATGCCAGTAGTCAACATTGAATCATGTCCCCCTTCCATTTAGTACAGACTTTTATTCCTTTTAGTCGGTGTTTGTGTTGGCCTACTATTTTCTTTTCTGTTATCCCCCTGTACTTGTGTACAGCGTCATGAAATATGCTTTATTAATCTAAGTCATTATTATGTTCTCTTACAATCTCTTAATGTCGTAATTGTTACACAGTGACAGGGATACCCAGTTCAGCTTACGATACATCCATAGTAGGTATGCAAACGTAACATATTCTCTTATTGTAAATTAATGATTTTCTGTCCGAGCTAAATATTCATCACAACTATATGACCTCCCAGTCACGCTAACTCAATAATACAGTGGGCAATAAAGCACCATAAAGAAAAGACCTTTTCAACAGCAGGTGTGGTAAAAACACTTCCCCTTTTGTCTGAAGTGGTCACTAGAATCAACACAAACTAAAAGTTACATACTGTATAGCCACTTTAAGCTGCTTGATGTTATTTGTGCCATTTTTTTTTTTACATTTTTAAAGAACACTCCTGTCTATCTCTCAAACTGGAAACAGACGCTCTGTCACTGCTATTGAAACCCCCTACTTCCTCCACCTTGATTCAAAAGTTTGTCGTATGAGCTTTTGAAAATGAGCCTGATGCCAACAAACTTTCCTTGGCAAAAAGTTGTTTTTTTTTAAACTTTATTATTTTACCGTCTATGTTGCCTTATTTATCTTCAACTTTTCTCCCAGCTTTCTAATAGAACATTAGATTGTGTTTACTTCCTAGTTTTCAACATTGAAAGGAAAGAACAAAAATGGCCCATCCACACACTGGTACACATGCAGACATATACCTGAACGTACACTCAGGTAGCTTACACAGAAACACACACACACTGATACATCCTTTTGCCCCTGGAGCAGCAAGAGGTAATCCGGGTGGATAATGCAGCTTTCTGATGCTTCTTCTTATTAATCCTTGTCCTCATCGTCACTCCAGGTCCCTCTTTGAAGCGTGTGAAGTGTGTGTGTATATTTGCCTTTAAGAGTTACAGAGAGACAGAGGCAGAAAGGAAGAGAATGATAAGTCCGTGTCTATGCCTTGAGGGCTGTTTATAGATATGCATCATCTGTCAATCTACTTGATCCACAGAGACAATAATAAAAATAAGTTCATAGAGGACTTTGATCTAAATGTGCCCTTTCTATGACTCTGGGCATCCGTTTTCCAAAGTTCCCTTTTCATATACAGTGTTTGGCTTTATTGAGACTTGACAAAGAACAATATCACACAATATGTTGAGGCAATAAGGATGAGCCACTGCCATTAGCACATATGGGAATTACCAAATAGAAGATATGTTGGGATAGTAAACGTATATTAGTTTATTTTGATTTGTCTCATTCCTTTTCTGAAATAAAATCCCTCCATCTCCTTAGGAGGATCCTCCAAGGCAGTCTCGCCCAGAGCCCCTTTGAAGGAGAAGATGCCAGATTACTCACCAGTTGTCCAAACCATAGAAACAGGAAGAGAGGAGAACATGCATTGAACTGCTTGCCGTGGCCATTTGACAAGTACAAGAAAAATGGTGCTCAGCACTGTGCATTGACCATTGAAATATAATGTTGTCCCAGTTCTTTGCAATGGCAATGGTACACATACAAATGGCCACCATTCTGTTGATTTGAATGGGAATGTCATTCTATTTCTATGGTCCAAACCTTAACATGTTCTTCTCATTGTGAAGAACGGTTCATGGGTAACATAACTCACCAGCCACCCACTTCATATTGGTCCATTTTACCTGCAGTTTCACTCTTCATTTTTTATAAAAGGCCTGACCATAAGCTCTGCTTACTAGCTACACTTTCACTTCACTATCTCAGTGCGATACAAATCAGTGTTACTGCAGAAATAATGTAATATGACTGGTAACCTGTGTTCAGTCCCACAGTGCTGCTTATCACCCATGAGTAAAAGATTGAGAACTATGGTCACAGATTTTTTTTTAAGCAGGTGGCGGTCAGCTGAAATCCTCTCCAGTGCAAAACAGAGGTTACAGTATTATATACAGTATTATATTTTGGCTCTGTGACCTCATGACTGCTTCATAAGATGACACACATGGATGAGTGGAGTTGAAGGGACAATTCTGTGATGTTTAACCTCTATCTGAATGAGTGATATGAAAAACGCCTGCAGTTCTGTCCAATGTTCTCTGTGTGTCTGGGCCCCACTCATCATGTCTCACAAATCACCGTCCTTTCCTTTGACTCACACATGTTCAAGCAAAATGCATCTCAATATACCTGGATGACATCTCAACATGGACATCTTTCCTATGTAAGCTTGAGTCTGGACAAGACACAGCTGTCTCCTGGACAGTTCTATTTATCTGCATCTCCACTGAGCAAAATAATATAACCCCTAATCTGCCAAAAGACTAGAGTTGTAACCCTTTCCACCATCATCATAATCATCATCCATACTCTGGCTCACCAATGAATCTGCAAAGTTCCTGCTCAAGGATCTAATTTTTTGACTTATCTACTACAACTTCCTGCTGGCTGGCCTTGCTCCCAGATACTTACACCTCATTAAGACGACAGTTTATCTTGAACCCCTCTAGATTCTTAGACACAATCTCCTTTTCTGTCTGCACTCATGTCTGGCACTTAAAACACTTTGTATTATCTGTTGACTTATTACTTAGATGCAGAATCTTTGAATACTTTACAAGTATGTGGGTCACTGTGGATGTGTCGGTTTAATACCTAGATGTGATAATTCCTCAAGGGTATGAAGAGATGTAATGCAGTAACGGTTTTTATTAGCGACATCAGGTTGCAAGGCATCATCAGTTAGCAAAATGAAGCACTGGATTTTACTTTGAGCAATTTGAAGGTTGGTTTTACTCTGTGGGGATTTTATCTAGCTTTATATTGTAAAAATATAATTCTAAACATGTGTTATTAGCCACTTCCTTAGGTGTTGCAGTAATGTAAATGTGAGGTAGGGCTGCATCTTTTTGTAGGGATGTTTATATCAATATCCAACAATTGAAAAGAAAATTCTTTGCAGTGTTGTAACTGTTGGGTGTCTATTGTCATTTCCCCTAAAACGGACTAGAAGCAACAGCACAACTGTGCATATTCTATACCACTAACTGGTGTCTCAGCTGTAGAATATAATAAATTATTTCTCTTTGACATTGAACACACTAGAAGAATTCATAGTCTGTTTATATTTAGCGTAAGGATATTAGTGTAAAAAACAGAAACACTAATCATTGTACAAATGTTAAAAAAGTATGACAAAGTTTATGACAAACTGGATATTTAACAGATGCACAACAAGAGCCTTTACTTTTATCTTTCTCTCTCCAACACAATACACAGTTTCCAGAAGCAGCATGAAATCACCTGCTGCCAGTAGGTATGATAATGAGATGATCTTTTACCCTTGGCATTTATATACGATAAAACTGACAGAACAGTGCTAAAGCGGACGCGCAAACACCCACAAAACAAGACTGAAACACACATGCAAATATTTGCATGCATGCTTATGCGCATACAACTTTAATAACTTTTTGTAATTTATTTCTCTTTCCCTTCTCTCTTTCTCTCTCATTTTCCATGAATGTCTGTCTCTCCCTCTCTCCCTGTCGCTTTCTCTGCCTTCAGGTGTCTGAGATGGATGAGAAGTGACTGTATTGTCTCCAGGTGTAATAGATGCAAAAGGGGTGCTCTCCTAAATGGACAGCCTGCAGCAACCTTCATCCAGACGCTTCTATGCATTCAAATTCATAACATATTTGTCTAAGTATGCTAGTGTGCTTGTGTGAATGTGTGTAGCCTAAGTTTCGGCAGGCCTTGTCCATATTCTAACCTATTTACATAAAAATGTATGACATCCATGTGTTCCTTTGGCTCTATGTATGTGGATACAAATGTGTGTGAGTATATGTATAGCTGTAGTACATGCTAACAGGTAAGATATTGTGAGCATGGTTGTGCATTTAAAATCACACACACACACACACACACACAAACACACACACACACACAAACACACACGCGTCACAAGTTGTCAGCTTGCAAATTGGTTTCTCTCCTCTGGGCTGACAGAATTGACAAGCCCTTTATGAGAGGCATAAACAAGGCTGCTTTGCCCCCTCCCAATTCTATTTCAATCCTTTCAACTTAAAGCTTCAAATTTCCCTTTAAACTGATGAACCTACTCTTTTCTGAGTGCCCACTTATCTGTGAGGCTCGTACTTCAAATCACTCAGTTTACACCATCACCTTGTTTGTGTGTGTTATCATTCTAAAGTCTAAAGGCAATGTGATTCTATGCAGACGTTTTAATAATGTGGTAGTTGAGTACTCAATGATCTTGAATGCCAGTGATACCAATGTATTGCACAACTTTGGGGGGCCAGGGCTAAAGGTGAGAGGCAACTGGGTTTGTGAATACCGACAGTAGGCGATTTTAAGGGAGGATAAGGGAGGATGTCACCTAAATTAAAAATGTGCTCATTGTGGTTGAAGGAAACAAACCTGGTTAAAAATTAACGAATAACGATACAGTCACTTTCATCTTCATGGACAAATTCAACATATTTACTTTTTTTACTGAGAATTAGAGTATATTGACACCACTGTCATGTCTGGACACTATATATGATGCTACCAGTCGGCTACTTTACCTTAGCACAAAGTTTTTAAGCAGATTATTTGTATGTTTTGCATACATGCAAAACATGCATGTTTTAGAGTTGCTGGTCGGCAGAATTTTGTCACCTTTGGGCCAGGCTAGCAGTTTCTCTCTGTTTCCAGTATTTGTGCTCTTCTCACCTTACTCTTGGCAAGAAAGACAAATTGCTAAAAAACAACATCAAAACTAGCTGCCTAAATAAAATCTAAAATGAATCCCTAAATGTATCTATTTTGTTTGACTCATTTAACTTTAACTTCATCAGTGAAGGAAGAGAATGACACATTCTTCGTATTTTTCATATCTACAACACGTAATCAGTATTCAAGACCTGTTTTTGAACATTTTGTGAGATTGATCATAGTGGTAGATCCATATGCATCTGCATATGAGTGTGTGCACATTCAAGATCAAGTAAACTTTATAGTGTTGAGCGTATTGTGTGTATGTGTGTGTGTGCATGCACTTGTGATTGTGCATGCTTGCATTGTGTATGTGTGTCCATCCCTCTATTCATCAGTAATGAACAGCCAGTTAATGAAGGAACCCTTGCTCCTTCCATTCCACCAGCCAGGAAATAATTACCTTGTGTCTGAAGCCATTCTCCATCTGTAGCACACACTATGGCTTCATTTAGCTGCCATCTCTCTAAAAATCCAAGTCCTTCTCTTCCTCTCTTTTTCTCCCTTCCTGCCCCCTTCCTCCCTCCCTACCCTATCCCATTTTGCTACACCTTTATTCCCCCACCTATCTGAAGATAAAACCACGTCACTGACCACTGCTGTCTCTCTCTTGCTTTAAATATGATAAATTCATTTACTCCATTAAGTGACAAAAGGTTGTAAGAAGGATCTGACTTTTGATGGTTTAATAAAGCCTTTTAATAGACTGTTCTATCCTGTCACTCTAGTGAGTGTGTGTGTGTGTGTTTACTTTTACATATTCATTATGGAAGAAAATAACCCTCACAACTTAGAGGCTCAAATTATCTTTTTATTTTAGTTGCCCCATTTATTAAAAATACTGCTGCTGTTTAACCATTTGACCTCTCCATACCATACCTCTTGTGCATATTTATATTTGCTCTTTTTCCTTTAGTCCAGTCTCTCAGTTCGAAGTCATTACTTGGATTAGCTTCACTTGTGTCAACCTATTCTTAGTTTTTAAGCTTATTTTACCTTTATTTACAACTCTATATGATGAAATATGTGTATGCAGTTTAGCACAGGGTTATGGGACTACAGCTCATACTGAGCATTTTTTCTTTCTGTCAGTGTATCACTTTTTTTGTAAAGGTCTCATTTGATTTATTAATGTTTCCACATTTTCAAAATGCAGCTGTAGGAGTAAAAGAAAAGGCAAAAATGATGACCTATACGCAATAAAAAACCATACTGTGCACTTCACTCTTAATTATTATTTAAAGAACATATTACTACTGATGACATGTGTAAACTCATGACACTCACATATGGAGAAATGGATGCCATGGGAAGGCTTGGAGTTTGGGACAGAAAGAGGCTGAGAGACCGAAAGAAGGAAGAAGATGGTGGAAATTAAAGGATGAGTGAGAAATGTGTATCTGCAAGTGATGCTTCCTTACTTTGTCAGAGAGGATGAAGATGATTGAAACTAATGCCAAAAATGGAAAGTAAAGGGCAAACAGAAGGTGGCACTGCTGCTATGCTAATAGAAAGGTGAAGTAAAGCATGTGGAAAAAGCAGAGTCAGGAAGGTCTGCCTGCTTTACTCCCTGCAATTTATATACAGTTAACTGCCAAAATAACGGCAAAGCTGGAGTACATTAAAAGCTTTAATGGCGGCCAATTCCCAATTTTCATACTTTTAAGGTTACATTTTGATCTGTTAGTGAGGTTTCCTGAGTAGCCACTTTCTAAAACATGGAGCTTAGCTTATGTAACCTTACAATAGGGTTCATCACTTTTAAAACTTGTTACCAGGTTTACCAGCAGTTGGCGATTGGTTGCTAGTTGACGGAATGGTTGCCACATTTTCTTTGTTTGTAACTGGTGTTGTAAATGTACTCCATATTTCAATAATGTAATATGAGGTATACACACAGACACATAGAAGTTGCTCAGCTTCGCTAATTACTAATTAAGAGTGATAGGCAAACAGATGTAACAAAAGTAATGCATCTGTAGTGAAATTACAACAAGCTGAACGAATTCCTCTGAGCTGTTTTGGATCTGCAGATGCCATGATTGAGGAAAGGCTGAACAGGGTTATTTGCTCTTGAGAATGTAGTAAATTCGTAAAGCTTTGCCAAGAGCCTTATTCAGTACATTCATACATGTATTCTGATGTGGGGTGTCTGTTGTGTGCCTTCTAAAGTGCTTTCTGCTTTTGGTTACCTTCTCCCATTCATCAGCCTTGCCCTTGCTTGACTGCACAAAATGGCGGACTGTGGTCCATAGGTATTTTTACTGTTGTGTGTAAATTACACTGAAATGTAACTATTATCCATTAATTATTTATGTTTAATGTTTTTTATTTATGTTCATGTGCATCAAAAAGGTCAAATGTCACCCAAATAAAACTATAATCAAGTAGTTCTAGCTCTTATTAAATTGTCTTTAGAAGCAGTATGCTGAAGTTGTGCACGACACCATATACAGTCAATTTTACCTGATGCATTAAAAGCTAAAGTTAAGTATAAATGCAAAAATATATGGATATCATCATTTTAATGTACATTATGTTTGGATACCAAAGAAAGTAGACATTTCTTAAACAATATGTATACTTTAAATATCTTTCCTGTGTTATTATTATTTTAGATACATATTGTTACATAAAAAATGTATCTATAAAAGTTCTTATCAAAACCATACATTTAATTTAATCTACAGTGCTTGTGGTGCGTAGGTATGATTAGATAGCTGCTTTGTGTTGCCCTAAAATCAACACTATAGATAGATTCACCAAACAAAAGGTGTGATTTACACTATTTTATTAGAGAAAGCACACTCTCATTCAATCTTGGATAATGATTGGGTTGTCCACCATAACTTTTAAAACCTAGCTCTGTTTGATTTGTTGAATTTACAGATACTCTTTGTGTAGTCATTTATCCTTGGGGTATATGTGTTTTGAGAGTTTTTTTTAACTTGGTGTTCTAAGTGATTGTTTTTTTAGTTCTGAACAACTTTTGTTACTGTCCATGTTACATTCTTGGAGACATTCATCTGATTGTAGGATATGATTCAAATTTCCATATTCTCATATGATGTCAGAGTAATTCATTTGTCTATCCTCAGAGCTTAAAAACACGAAAAACCAGAGAGAGATAGACAAGCAGACAGGAAGAAGAAAATTCACTCATTCATTCAGTGTATAGAACACTTCTATTGTGTCTATTTTTTCATCCTAATCTATAACATGGCTCAAAGTCAAATCAGTGAATTCAACTTCAGCACCATGGACAGGGACAGCTGAGGCCCTACAAAAGAAACAAATTAGTTTCACCTTAACAACTTACTTATACTAATACTACTGATGAACACATGATTTGTTCATCAATAATACATGGCACAGATGATGGTGTGTTCAGCTTCACGAATCTTTGTTAAAGCTGGTAAAATTGTAAACATAATGAATGAGAAAAAAACATGTACTAATCAGTTACCAATTATTGGGATGCAATGAATGTATAATTGGTAATAATGAGTTTTTCATTAATCTTCCACTCTGTTTTTAATTTAAATGCTTACTAAGGGCTTATGATGAGAACATGCAACCCTCCCCCACTGTAGAAAACTTATATATTGCTCAGGTACAGGTGTGAAATATAGAAGTATTTGTTTTTGTTTGTTGTCATCATTGTATGTCTGACGGTCCAGCCTAAGAATTTTCATTTGTTGAATTTTCATTTTCATTTAGTTTTTATTGCAGCTGACTTGGACATTTTAAGCAATTGACAAGTCAGCTGCAATAAAAATGTATTGTATTTAGTAGAGAAAAATATAAAAAAACATCAACAATGTTCATTTGCATTCAGACAATGATTGGGATTTTTGGTGGAAGAGAAGTTATACAGATTCCAAGGGTTGAGCTTCACCTTCAAATAGCTCTATTTATCCGTTCATTACTTTCTTCTCTTCTTTTGTGTAGTTAGTGCATTATTTATTTCTGACCTTGGTCCTGCAATGCAGAGGCTGCAAAAATCTCCTCAACCTCTCTTCCACCCCAACATCTCTCCCTCACTCCCCCTCTTGCTCCATCTCTCCTTATATATCTCTCACTCCTGCGCCGCTGCTCTGCTCTGCATTTAGCACTCTTTATCATCTCATTCCATCCATCCTATTCACCCTCTGTTTCTATTTCTCTTCCTGTTTCCTCTATCTTTGATCAACCTCCTTCATTTGTATCGTTCCAATGGTATCCATCTCTTTCTTTTCATTTTTCTGTGTATTCATCTCCTCAACTCTCCTGCCTTTGTGCCACCTACAACACAGATTCCTCCACAAATGCCCACAAAAAAACTCCCACCAAAATTACACCCAGGGGACCCTTGTGAGGGAGGTCTGTTTGTTTGATGTATTTGTATGTGTGTGTGTGTATGTGTGTGTGTTTGTGTGTGTGTGTGTGTGTGTGTGTGTGTGTGTTTGGGTGTGTGCGTACATGTGTTTGTGTATGTGTGTGTAGGTGTTTCATGTTTCTATTTCAGCACAAGATTTATAGTGTGCGCCTCCTTGGATTTCTAGTGAGCACGCACATTATGCAGTCAGGCTTTGTGCTAGAGAATAAATTGTTATGTGCTGAAGTACGGAATTTAGTTTGAAAACAATCATGTTTGAAATTTTTGCAATTATTGATAATTGGTTGCTTGTGCTTGATGGTTGTAACATGACAAGTAATCAGTAAGTAAGTTTTTAAAATGCTTTCACTACTTGAAGGGTGTATTTCATGCCTTTATTTGGTTTCCGTATCTGTGGCCTTTTTTGCTCCTGCTACAATGTTTGCCAAACACTTGTCCTTGATTTTAAGTGTATAACTCTGTTAACAGTGTGTAATTTCTCTTTTTTTCTCCATGTCTACTGCCAACTCAAGCTACAAAGTCATCCTGTATCTTGTAAGCTCTTTTGTCACGCAGCCTCATTGCCTTCTTTTATTTTTTTACACTGGATTTTGATCTCTATCCACCCTGTTGGCAGCATACATGCAATTTGCAAGCAATCAATTCTGTGTTCCAAGTGACATGTGATGGAATCAATGAAAGGTTGAAGGTGTACTGTCTTAAGGCATCCCTGCATTGTCTCAGACTTGAGGTCAGTAAAAGCAGCATCCTTCTCTCGTATAAATCAGGTCAGTTTACCTCTGGATTTGCCTGTTTCTGTTCAGGCTGAAGACTCAGCACTAAAGTAATAGTCCCTCATCATCTTAAGGACGGATGATAATAAACCTCATTTATGTATGGCATTAAAATCATAAAAACGATAATAGAGGTGTAGAGCACAAATGCACAAAAGAAGGAACAGAAGCGTTTCCTAAATCACTTTTCAATATTCTTTGGTGAAAATCAGGCCCATTTCTTGACACAATTACTTATATTTTTGTTTACACTGTTGTATTTAATTTTAATTTAATTTATACTTTTTGGTGATCCCCAGTGGGGAAATTATAATTTACTGTTTGTCATCACTACACACACATGCTCAGGACCTATTCAGAAAGATGTCAGAGTGAGTGGGCACCAGTGCTGGATCAGCACCCTGAGCGGTTGGGGGGGTAGGGTGCCTTGCTCAAGGGTGCCTGGCAGTGCCCAGGAGGGGAAGTGGCATCTTTCCAGCTACACTCTGTACTTTGGTTTGTATGGGGACTTAAACCAGCGACCCTCAGTTCCCAACCCATCTCTCTACAGACTGAGCTACTGCAACCCCAATATTAATATAGTATTTGTATATAATACATTATGTAATGTGTTATGTATTATTATGTAATATTATGTAATATCTAATTATGTATATCTATAATTACACCACACTCTCTAATTACTATTTTTCAAACCTGATTAAAGATTGATCACTGAAGAAAAACATCTTACATGTTATGATAGTTATGTTTCCATGCCAACATAACATAGTAGACTTGCTTGAGAAAGTTTTTACACCCATGCTAAAGTTGATTAAAAAGAGAAATAAAAAAACATCTTTTGGAAATTTATCTTAAGGCCTAAATTTAAATAAATTAGGAAAATCCAACCTTTTAAGGACACCAATTTTCTTTGTGAATGAATAATGTAATGTACATAAATAAATGTTCTTCCTTAAAATACAGGGGGCATAAGTATACACACCCCTATGTTAAAGTCCCATAGAGGCAGGCACATTTTTATTTTTAAAGGTCAGTTATTTCATGGATCCAGGTTAATATGCATCCTGATAAAGCTCTCTTGGCCTTTGGAATTAAACTAACCCCATATCATCACATAACCTTCACCATACCTAGAGATTGGCATATTTGTATTTCAGTTAGCTTAATAGCTGGTATGATTTGCATTGAGAGATGATCTTATGGAAAGTTCCCCATGTCTATCTCTATGTATGGTGAAGGGTATGTGATGATATAGGGTTATATTAATAAAAAAAAATAATAATAGGATAAAAGGTTACGTATGTGGTGCATTATGGATGGAAAAAGTTAAAAAGGGAGACTCATGATGTATAATATATCACATTTATTTTGTTTAATTACTGATTACTGTAATGGTTGACTGATTGATGACTGAATAATGGAATTGGCCCAATGCACTTTCCCTGTGTGCTGTGGCCTTGTTGAGGCGGAGCTTCTATGATCCTGGGAGGTATGCTGTAAGATTCAACCATACCAGACTGGTCTTGGGTGAGGAGTGAGATGGAAGGCAGCACCTGGTCCTACAGGTTGGGGGTTGGGCGTAGCACACCACCCTGAACAAACCTACTGTTACACAAACTACAATAAGCCATCCTACTGACATCAGGACCATAGTAGACCCTGGCCAACCAAACTCTTTGGGAGGCAGTAGGACCACTTCTGATGAAATCCAGAAGGAAGTCAGGAGTGCGAAAGAGGGCATACTAGGGCCTAAAACCAAGATCCGCATCGGACCATGGAATGTCCTAACCATGTTTGAGGCCACCAAGACAGCACAAGTCCTCAGTGAGATAAAAAGGTACCACCTGGAAATCCTGGGCATATATGAAAGTTGCTGGACTGGCTCTTGTCGTCAAGTTCTGCATAATGGGTCTGTCATCCTCTATTCTGGCCACAAGAACACCTACACACGGTGTAGCCATCTTAATTTCCAAGGAGAAGGCCACAACCTTGCCAGAGTGGGAACCAGTGAGTGAAAGGCTGATACAAGTATGCCTCAAACGAGTATGAGTTCTGTAAACTTACCATCTTACAGTGCTATGGACCAACCAACAAAACTGAGGAGGAGGTCAAAGAAAACTGGTATGAACAACTTCAAATGGGAACCGACAATTCCAACAATGAGAGGGCAATGGGCATGGAGATGTGGCGAAAGAAACAACAGTAGTGAATGCCTTGTTGATTTCTGCATGAAAAACAACCTGATCATTGGCGATAGCATCTTCCCACACAAGAACATCCATAAGCTCACATGGCAGTCACCTGATGATAGGACCATCAACCAATTCGACCACATAAACATTAATGGTAAATGCCGCAGTTCACATTTCGGGCAACATGTTACAGCTTACCAGGGTGCAGATGTCTATTAGTGACCACTACCTAATTGCTGCCACCATTAAACTCAAGTTGAAGAAGTCAATCCCACAAGGCCATCAGCAGGAGAAACTATACAGTGCAAAACTCCAGTATCCAAAGAAAAACAAGTTTGTGTTGTAACTCAGAAACTGCTTCAGCACGCCAGAAGCTTACTCTGAAATGGAAAAAGAACCCACCATAAACAGCAAATGGAATGCTATCAGAACCATATACTCTGAAACAGCACGAAAGGTCCTGGGCTTCAAACAGAAAGGGGCCAAAGAATGGATATCAGCTAACACTTGGCAGAAAGTTGAAGAGAGGAAGCAGCTGAAGGCAAATATGCTGAACACCAAGTCCCAATGACTCCTTAAGAAAACCAAGATGTCCTATAAAAACAAGAACAGAGAGGTGAAGAGGAGTGCAAGGAGAGACAAAAGGATCTCTGTTGTACACCCGGAAAGTGAAGCCAAGAAAGTTGCAGCCTATGGAAACCTGGGCACAGTGTACAAAATCTCAAAGCGACTCTGTGGCATATGTACAAACCACACTACCCATGTTAGGGACAAGAATGGCAACATCTGTACATCAGAGAGTGAACAAGCAGCCAGATGTGTTCAACACTTCCAGGAAGTACTAAATCTCCTTGATCCAGAAAAGCCACCCAACATCACAACAACGCAGGATATCCTGGAAATCACCCTGCTGAGCTTAAAGCGTCCGTCAAGCCCTGAAGAGTGAAGTCATGTGGCATATATGCTATTCATATAACTGGCATGAAATCTCCCTTCTGTTTATTCCAAGCAAGGTGTTGAGTCCTTCTGAACTGGATGGAATCAGCCATTGACATCAGGATTAGACAGGAGCATGTAGGCTGCAGGAAGGGAAGAGGATGTATGGACCAGATCTCTGCTCTTTGTAACATCATAGAGCAATACCCTATCCTCTTCCTGGTCGCCATAGACTGGATAACAACCAACACCACAGCATACAGACCCAGAGGCATCCAGTGGACTTTGCCAGACAAGTTGGCCTCAGTATCACCACCTCCAAAACACAAGTAATGTGTGTCAACTCCATCCCCACAGCACCCATATAAACATATATAATCATATACAGAAACGGCAAACCTAAATTTAGCATTTTTTATTTGTTTCAAGTAATTTCAAAAATAATTGGCAATACGTGTTCTTGTTTTGGAATTTGTTTTAATGGTAATCATCAGCTATTATTCAAATGAACAGGCAGCAACTTTACTGTTCAGCAGACATTCACAGTAAAGGTCAGGCAACAGGTTTTTTAGAAATGCCGGAGACAACTTCACAACAGGTTGAGATGACATCATTCCCTCTGCTCTACTGCAGGCACAGTAGTGACCTAAAAACCCATCTGGCTGTGGGTATATGTGTGTAAAAGGCATTTAAGCAGATCTAATTTTAGAGGAAACATTTCCTGTCTATTTGCATGTGTATGCAGTGTGCACGAGCATGTGTGCTTCTGCGGGTATTTATATGTGTGTGTGTGTGTGTGTGTGTGTGTGTGTTTGCGCACATCCATTTCCTGGTCCATTTGCATGCAGGTAGATACATAATCTAATTTTTTACAGTCTGATGCATTTCTGTGTGCTTCCTTTAAAAGCCTTCATTCACAATACACAATGCTGTAATCCTGCAGATGTGATCTTTTTTCATTCCAATTGAAATTCCTCAAGATTAGTTCTTAATACTCTTAGTTTCAATGGGTGAATGCCATGACATTCTACTTTACATGGGAAGTTATTTTCAAATGTAATTTTTATTTATGTTTTGTAATATACAATGACAAATGGGAACACAACACACTAGGGCAACAGTCAAGTTGATAAACTTTTAAAGGAAAGCATAAAATTAGGCATGTCTAAACAAAGCTTGTAAAAGTTGACTCAAAAAAATCACTTCTACACATTGCACTTACCAAAGAACATGTATAGAACAATTTAAAACAACATTATATGATTATATCATAAGAAGAAATGTTTATTCAGTGTTACTGTAACATGGCAAGAATGGATTAGCTGTAGCTTTTTTTGAAATATTCTACAAGGTCAACATTAAATATTGCTTTACATGCCCAATTTTAAGATTTGAGTTGAAATTACACACCATAGTTTCCAATTCTGGATACGGTATGAGAAATTTTAGTGTTAGAATTGTTAGAACCTAGAAAAACCCCAGAATAGGTTTTATTTATTCAAATCCACTGAGTTCTAAGGAAGGATCGAGGCCAATGGACCTTCATAAGCTTTTTCAAGACAGATTGTTGTAAACAAACCCAAAAGATGCTATCTTTGTAAATCTGGAAGTGAGATCCTGAAACAAACACAATCCATCACTGTCACCGGAGATGTTTGATATACCCAGAGAGAGTCAAATTGAATGCAAAAGTAGTTTTTTATCACATTATATGTTAATGTTGGACAATAAAGTAGTCTGGGAGAACTTTAAATAAGATGACATAATGCTGCCAAACCTTCTGCTATGATAAAACTGTCTAGGTATTTTAGATGTAAAGGACGATGAACTAAAAAAATACTTACATTTCAATCCTTTCCGTCATTGTGGGTTAGCTAAAGCCAAGGGGCTTTTCATTTTTAATCAGTTGTAAAAGGTCAAATTTTATATGCTTGTTACAACAACTTGGATGTGGAAAAACAGTTTAGTCAAGATATTTATCTCACCGTAGCTGTTGTAATTCTTCCCTGAAGATTTACTTTAAAACAAGCCAATGACTATTCATGATGAATTGGGGGAACTGCACTTTGCAATTCCACCTTTTATGCAGCCACAAAGCCTCTATGGCTGCCATCACACTTACATACACAAGATTCAGTCCAAAAACATACAATGTAAGTTCATGAGACAATACCTCTATGATCTGAACTTAAAGAAACATGTTGGAGAAGCTCAGACTGGAGATGCTGCTTTGTCTTATCAGGGAATTGTTGGAAGCCTTACTTATGAAGTATAACAAAAGGGAAAAAAATAAATTTACTGTAATTCATTGTTCATGCATTCTTTAATTTATAGTATTGGCTATGTGTGGGTAAAGATGCCCTTGACAAAGACACAAGATTAGCAGCTGCCCGGGGACCAACTCCAGTTTTTTGGCCAGTGAAGGGGGCACTGACAGTAGCACTAATAACACATTTTTTGGTGGTTGGTGGAAAAAGGAGGACCCGAGGACATCCAGAGAACATGCAAACAAAACAGAGTCCCTGCCCAGACTGGGGATTGAACTAGGGATTGAACGCAGAAGAATGCTTGCTACAGTAGATGTGAGGTGACAGTATGGCACCATGCCGTACTCTAACACCCTTCTCTGCCTATTTTCTCTCTCAACATGCAAGCTCATGTACATTGCAGCATACGTACATAGTACATGTGCACATAAAATAATGGCAGACACGGAGCAGGTCATTTAACCTCCAGTGTGGCATACAAAATTAATTTGTGGAATAGGAATTATTCAAGACATGGAAACATGTTTCATTAGTGGCACTGACACTTTCATGGACATAGAATAGCTGAAGAAAGACTTGTTTTTGTCATATAGAAACACATATGGTGCATACATTTATCTGTTACTGGGTGAAAATTGTGAAAACCAGAAAGTAAAAAAACCAAACATAAATAAACAACTTCTACTAACAAAATCCTGAAGGGTATAAAAAGTAAAGCATTATTTACTGAAATATTAAAATATATTGAATCTATAAAAGCACATACACAACTGCGGTAAAAAGAAATTGAGTCTTACATAATGTCAAAGTGGGTCACTAAACTTCTGGGAAGCCCCCTGGGCTATAAGCTAGGAGAATTCAATATTTCATGTTTCTAATAATTTTGTAAATTATATCCAAGTGAATCAAACAACGCATAAATGCATATTGACATGAAGTTACCTTGCAATCTACACTATGCTCAAGGGTTTTGATACATACACACTACACACACCACACACACACACACACACACACACACACACACACACACGTTACGCCCATGAAAAAAGGGGAGCAATAATCACGAGAGTGATACAGTTATGTTTAACCTGTCACACACACACACACACACACACACACACACACATACACACTACAGTGTGTGGAAGCATTGATTCAGATCACGTTACACTGCAAATACCATTGTGTTTATGTACCACTCCATCCTTAATTCCTTGTTTGTTGGAAAACAATGTGGCTGTAAGAGTTTAAAGATGTGTAAGAACAAGGGCCACATGAGGCCAACCATGTTTGCTGGCCATTGAAAATTTTACTTCACCACAAGCAAAGTGACATTAGGGTGTTTCTTAGGAAAAAAAACATTTAATCCCGACATTTATTTTGTCCTCAGGTCGCATCTGTTACGCAACAGTTGATCCAGGACAAGTGGGCATAGCTACAGAGATCAAGAGAAAAACTGTCTGTAATAGGTGGTGTAGGGAAAATAAATACATTTTCCCCAACTATTAACACAGCTTAACTGTCCCAGTATCTATTTAAAATAGGTTCACTAGTGTAATTAAGTTTTAGTTTTTAGAGTTACTTCTTCCGAGACTGAGGATGCCTAAAATAACCATACATTTTAAAGCTCACATGAGTTATTAGCACTTCAAATTAAACTTAATTATGGATTACTTGAAGGGAAATTCTTATTAAAAACAAGGTTTTGTTTACAGCTAAGTGGTCACACTCAGCTAGCATTTACAACAGAGTGCCTTGGGCCACTGCAGACCCGGGTTGTGAAGATTTTAATTGAAACTTTATTACATCCAAAGGAAAATATGTTACTTCTTATTGTGAACTCTTTTGACAACAATATAATCTGCAGACAAAACATCACTGGCATGTATATATAACGTATATATACTAATATATGACTGTTATACAGATATGCTAATATATGTATCAATTGAGGCTACAGAAAAAAATATGAAATATGTACTATACTACTACAGTACTTGCTTTTCTGGCATTTTACACTGACAAAATTGGTATTTTTATTTCTCTCCAATCCCCAAAAGTTTAGAAAATATAGATACTGGTATTTAATTTCCAAGTCAGCACACTGATTGATGTTTGAAGTATTGCAACTTTGTAAGGCTGCTAAGTTAAAGCAGTAGTCTCAGCTATACTCTGAGAATCGATTGATGGCTTAGCATGTATACACACACACTGCACACTCTCACTCTCACTCTCACTCACACACACACACACACACACACACACACACACACACAACAGAAGTGGTTCAGCCAGGGGACAGACAAGTTGTTGGGAAATATAGGGAGAGAGAAGATGGAGAGCAGGAGTGAAAGAGCCAGAACAGAAAAGAAAAAGTGTCTTTAGTCAAACTTAAACGTCCAACTTAGTCTCTGACATAGAAAACTAATCACGTAACTATCTCAACTTTATTTACCACTCACTTCTTGACTTCAGTATATCCTTGGATCATAAGAAAATAGAAAGTGAGAAAGAAAACAATCTCATTGTTAACCTTAAAACTCAAACAGTAAAATAAATGAATTCAAATTAAGCAAATTTCATCTACTGATGAAGACTGTGAGATGCAGTTGAAAGCTCCAGGAAAAGCTACTAAGCAGTCCCTCCAGGATTTTGCTATGTTGCGATCGCGCCAATTAACGCACTTTCAGCTATACACTAGACTTTGGTGTGACTCGCAATATTGGCAAATCACTGCAATTTTTTAGCAAATTTGACCAACAACCGGAGTTTCCTGCGACCTTAACCAATCCCAGCAGTCCCACGTGCCAGACTTTGTATCAGTATGTGACTCTGAGAGCCCATGACCAATCAGGAGTGAGATGTTTCTGATGAGACGTGTGTGACTCAAACATCTCACATTTACCAACAAAATGTTGAGCGAAAGACCGTGCAAAACATTTCAGACCGTCCTTCCAACCTGTATACATTTTAACATGTACCCTGTAACAATTTTTCATTGGGAAGTTGCTGACGGGGCTGCTGTTTTAATCCTGTCAGCTCTCTGCAGAGGGCGGGTCTGTTGTTCAGTGGCCCTAAACTTAATGTTGTTTTAAGTTTCAACAATTCCGGAAATTATAAGATTTAAAAGGTACTGTAAATATAAAATGAAACATGACTCAACTACTACTGTTTAAGTTAGTGAACACAGAATTAGATAAAGTTTCCATTGCAGCCATGTTTACACTTTAGAATGATACGTAAAAGTTTGCCTTTTAGGCCATGTACATGCCGTTAATGACACTATTTGCTGTGGTTTTTATGTTATATCATTAAGAGAGAGAGAGAGAGAGAGAGAGAGAGAGAGAGAGAGAGAGAGAGAGGTTATATGCCAGTTCTTAAATGTTGAGCCTAGTTTCAAGTTCTAACCCTCTTCTCTTTCGACCGCTCTCTTTGTCCCATTCTATTGCTTTTGTCTGTCTCGCGGCACAGTCCCATTGTGTCACAAATGAAACATGAAAAAAGGAGACAATGAGAAAAGGAGAGTGCCACCAAACAAGGAGAAAGGGAAGGCAGGCAGTTGCAAACATCAAACAAGTTCTGATCAAAATTCAGAAGTGGATCAAGTGGATATGAAGTTTGCTTCAAACAAAAGTCCCCCCCACACCCCCCTAAGCAATTGTATGCCTCAATTCTCTTTACCCCTGGGGCTCTTATCATCTTTTTGCTGTTCTTCATGCCAGCATCTTCTTTTCACACCTCCTCCCTCCTCCAACCCCAGCCCTATCCCTCCATTTCCCTTAAGGCAATGTGGAGCTCTCTGTGTTACTCTGTTTGCTTTCCTCTCTCCCCAACTCTGCTCGTATGTGCCTCTTTCACTCACCCCGTCCATCCTCCCTGAGGCCCTTTGCTTCCTCTCTCCCTGCAACTGATTAAAGGAGGAATAAATGAAGGGGTGCATGTTAATTTGTGGTGGCTACTCCTGATAAGCTTTCATCAGAGTGGGGAATCATGAGCCAAATGATCCAGAATACAGAGATAGTGGGTGCAAGAATTTGGTCAAGGTCAGAGGTTTAATGGGATAAAAAAACTTCTTTCAGTTCATCTCATTCCCTGATTGAAGAATTCTCCAGAGTCAACATACATAACTGTGTGTGTTTGTTTAGAAGCCAAAACCTGAATGGCTTTAACTCTAATGATGTGTTGTTCCCCCAAGTTAGGAAGGAGTGG
The DNA here is from genome assembly GCA_026937815.1 of Etheostoma perlongum. Classification (NCBI taxonomy): domain Eukaryota; kingdom Metazoa; phylum Chordata; class Actinopteri; order Perciformes; family Percidae; genus Etheostoma; species Etheostoma perlongum. Next base: position 19,737,775 of record CM049373.1, read on the forward strand.
CAAAGAGTGCCTCTCACAATATCAAGGACATTTAGTTTTGCTTAAATGTCAATTTTAAAAGAAGTTTATTTTGACATTTTTAAAACTCAACTGCCTCTATGTGCATCTGAAACTGGAAGGATACAGGTTATTATATAATTTTGTTATTGCCAACACATTCTGTGAAAAGATCAATACTAATAATGATGTAGTTCATCTCCCAATACTTACAGACTTCTTTATCCTGTCTTTGTCTGTTTATCCGGTCCACTCAGCCCCACATCCATTGGTTCCTACGCAACTGCGTATGCAACATAGGAATTAAGCTATTACAGGCTTTGGCTACACAGGAAGTACGTGTTCATTATTGTTTTTTTATCATTTCATGGGATTTGTTAATAATGGAAGCAACTAAGAATATCTGCAGTAAAACTTTGTTTAAAAGGGTGTGCATAAGAATGACATGATACTGTCAAAACCATGAAGGAGTCTTTTTGAATGTTAAGTTTTATTGTCATTCAGTAAATTGTGTCACTTTTAATGCAAAGTTAGCATTGTTTCAGATGTTTGTGCTATGACAATTTGACATTAACCAAACCAACAATGTATGTGTCATGATAACTTGCCATTAGGCAAGACAAAATAACCTGTCAGTGTCTTTGGTATGGCAACTTGGCATTAACCTAGATAGCATAACCATGAATATGTCATAGCAGACCTAATTATCAAACTTAAAGAAACTATTTTGCTTTTTGTGTTACTATTACAATAAACTGTCATAAGTGGTTTGTTTTTACATTGGCTGTCATGAAACCGTTATAATTGTGTCATCAATATTTTCCTTGACCTCAAGTAAGTGTGACAATGTGGACTTGTCATAAAAGTTGTACAAACAGTTTGACAACAGTAAATACAGAGTTGTTTCACTGAGTTTTGGACAGATAATGTTAGCTTTAGGCTACTTGTTGCTGAAGTGATGCTAACTGCAGTTAGCTGCCATTAACCAGTTAGCTTGGTTAGCAGTACAGCTGACTCAGCCCAGGGGTGCAGGAAGCCAAACCCGGAAAGAAAACCATCTCAGTACTGTATTTCTTGTTGTAAACGGGCCTCCCTGTCAGTCTCGGAGGCTGTGTTTTGTCCCGTCCGGCCATGTTCTATCTGTCTGTCAATATAGTATTTTTTAATGTTACCTGGTTAAATAAGAGGACAGTAGAATATAAACGGTCCAGTATAGAGTCATTATACTTTCTCTCCAAGCCATAAAGAAGAGAGCCAAGACTGAGATCTGTGATATTTTTCTGTATGTAGCAGAGTGAGACTATGCATCGTTACTTTCTTTTAGCAGTGGACAGGTGTTTTGGTTCCTGTATAATAAGATGAACTTACACCTGCAACGGATATTTTTATCACACAGAAAATCAGCATACTTATTTTACTCTGAACACTTGATTATGAAAGTCATTCGACTTCTGAAAGTCGACTGGCTGTGGCACTGAGTTGAGTTTTTAGAGGCACTTCAGTCTTCCTAATTGGACTGCTCGTTTCTCCTTCTCTGTCTCTCATCAGGTAATCACTCAGTCCCAAAAAAACTGCTGGAAGTCAATGCATGGATTTCTGTAACACGCCTTAAACAGATAAGCTTAAGGGAGCCTCACTTTGCCTCATTTCCCCTTTCTTCTCCCTTATTCTCTCTACCTCTGTAGCTCTCACTCTTATCAAAGCTGTGATAGTGAGCAGTTCAACAGAGTGACATTCCCAAAGAGGGAGAGAAAGGAAAGGATGTCTGTTTTCTTGCTTCACTGCTGTGCGCAGTTCTCTACTTCTGTTTTGATTCACTCTATTTTCTGCATTGTCACATATCCAATAACCTGCTGAATGAAAAATAAAACCAAGTATGGAAGAAGAGGTGCAGATGGAGAATCACAGTTGGAGATAAAAAGCTAAAAATATGGAAAAGTTTGGTGTGGTCAAGTCAAAGAAACTTCTTTTACTCCTCTTGTCACTAAAAACGATGCTCAATGACTTATGATAAATCACAGCTCACTGAATCTTTTAAAGTGGCCTTTCTTGAGCCCAGATGTGGCAGCTGTAAAAGGAAAATATTGTAGCAACCGGCTGCCAATCATCTACATAAAATCCCAGGTAATCTGAGGGTTGGTAGCCTGGGGAGAGGGGGCCGACCCCTTGGGGATATAGTCAGGTCAGTGGGTTGAGGAAGGAAGTTCTGCCTCTTTGAGTTCTGAAACATGGGCCACTGTGTTATAATGCCTGCACAAGCTAACTGAACTCTGGCCTGTGCATGAGACATTACAATATCATTTTACATGTCATCTTTGACCATCATCTAAGTGTATTATCAAAACACTATGGTGGCAGTATACATTAAAGTAAACTTGAATGGACTAGAAAGTACTTATTGTACATTTCCTAATTATGTGATTATAGTAGAGTGATGTGGCTATGCTTAGACAGAATTCACATCAGCTGTTAGGCAAAGACCATCCAGTCTAGTATGTTGAGGCAAAGCCAAAGACAAGCAGCTGGTGCCTGGGAGTACACCTTAATGCAATAAATAGTTTGTGCCATGTTGTATATCTTAATAAAAGTATTACTGTCCTTTATGACGGATCACCATCCTTCATACAAAAAATATTTTCATTTACTGCTGTAAAGACCTGGAAGAAGGTAGCTTGTCACATGTATGTATTTAGAGATGTACCCGTTTGTTAAGTACTAGTGCTGTGCAAGAAACACTAAAGAAACTCAAACATTCTCAAACTGCATCCTCATACTGTGAAATTTAATTCATTTCAATTTTGTTTATAGTATCAATTAATAACAAGAGTTATTTCGAGACACTTTACAGATAGAGTAGGTCTAGACCCCACTAGACCACATCATTTACAAGGACCCAACAGTTCTAGTAGTTCAGTTCTAGTAATAAGACACAGCCAAATTTCTCAGTAGAAGACTTGCATTCTAAACAGGAATGGAACCGTCCAAAAGACAGAATGTTGGCATTGCCAAAATAACATTAAATAACTATAGTTCTTTGTAGTTTTTAAAATAAATGTTGTTTTCAGTTATTGTGGCCTTGTTGCCTTTATGTGCATATGTTCCCTTATCTACTGGATGTATGTAGGCATACTGGTGTACATTTGTGTAGGCTTGTCTTGGTTATGTTAAAAACTCATTGTCTCACCTCTCTGACAAGATGAGAGTAGAGTGTGCACAGAGGAAAGAGACCAGGGGTAATAGGGGAACAGAGTTGAAAAAGATGAGGAGAGGTAGATGGAAAAAAACATGAGTGTAGAGATGTGAGAAAAAAAGGACAGAAAACAGAAGAGGTTATTGTGGGAGCTGGAAATTATAATTGGATGAAAATGTTGGAGACTGTAAAGAAAAGATGATGGGAAGTTTGAGTATGAAGTTGAAACAAGGACACATTCTGTAAACAAGTTTCATTCCTTTTCTGTATTTCTGGTATTTCCACCCTTTCAATCCATCTCCTGCATTCACTGTCACTGTCAAAGTGTTATCTTCTGCCAGAGTATCTTCCCAGTGGTGTAAGGTGGAAGCAGTAATAGTTGTCACTGTTGATTTGCGTGTATAGATGCATATTTGTCCGGTTTAATTTGTCTGTGTGTTTTTGAGAGCGTGTGTATGTCTGTTTTTCTGACTTTTTAGGGCACACAATTTATACTAAAGACCAGTTTTGCAATTGGGAAAAATCTGATTTTGTCTGTTTAATTTAGGTAATGGTTAAGGTTAGGACAGTGTGTGTGTGTGTGTGTGTGTGTTTGTGTGTGTGTGTGTGTGTGTGTGTCTGTGTGGTCCCCATACCGTGTGTTTGAGGGTTAAGACCTGGTTTTAGTCAGCAGAAAGAATCAGGTGTTAGATTACCTGTTAAAAACCTGCTGTAAACACCAATGACATCTGCTATCTCATTACTCCAGCAACATATGAGATATGTGAGACTCAAAGATTACTTTCAAAGCTAGCAGAGCTATCTTTGATTTGTATTCACTTGTATGCAATTTCACTAACTCGTCATATGTTACCTGAGCAACGATAAACTGTGGCTTTGTAAAGTGAGTGTCTTAGCGTGCACTGTGTATTTTACCATAGCTGCCACATCTCACAGATTTTCAAGCTCTACACATATTTTAGCACAATTTCAATGGCCCTTGCTACAACAACTTAATTTTAGCAAATTGTGTATTGTTTAATACATCCACTAACAAACTAAATGTTTTTCCTGGAAGTTATATCGGAATTGCTGAATTTGTCTTCACCAATCAATAGGCCGAGACAAAGACAGTTGAAAAACATTTTGCACTAGAGTAACATCACAGGAAGTCACGACCATATTCTCAGATAGGCTTTTAGTCTACAGTAAGGATGGGCCATTGGTCAGTTGAAGAATTTTCAGTTTTCATAGGGCAAAATCACAAAAGGAGTCATGCTCAGAGCCACCTGTCTCTCCTGTTACACCAATTACGGTCATTTCTCCATAATGCTCTCAATCCCAAAACCTGGGTAAGAAGGGTGTGAGTAGAGGCCATGCCCACCTTTGACTGATCCAATCAAATCAAAAGGATTTGATTAAAATCCATCCCTACCGATTCCTCTCCATATATTCCATTTTACTTGGCTATATGTCCTATTATGGAAAATAAAGGTGATTTAACTGCCATTTTACTGTAATTTTTTAAATTTTATTTTAAAAAGTATTATTACTGCTTTTTACACTTCATAAATACCTGCAAAATCATTTTAATAAGGCTTGGTAATCAGCTGCATGAGTTTCTGATTTAGGAAGTTTGTGATCTGTATCATGATTAATCAAATTATCATATACTGTATATCATATTGCTTATATCTTCACAACAGTACACTTATCTAGTAAATAGATATATGTTCTGTGCTTCACATCAGAAAAGCTTCAGTATGTTATCATTGCAGTCCTCAAAAAAAAACTCAACTCAAAGTTGAGTGTTTCTTTTTCTAGTTTCAAAAGACCTAGTACCATGTCAATCACTTTTTAGTGGTAATGGCTCATTGAATATCTTCAGACAAGTACCTTTAATTAAACTGGACTCACGTACAAGGGTTTTAAAGTCCTCAACAATTTAAAATCTGGTTGCATCATACACACAAGAAGACATTTCACACATTGTCTGCTCATGAACACAAAGTACAGGATCAGACACACTACATAATATTAAAATAATCTTTGCAGCAGGCGCTACCCACCATCTAGTTCTTTTTCACACATGCACTCACACATAAGCTGTGTTTTAATATTGGTTCAACATGCCCTTGTTCACTTTCCCTAAGCACTTGCCCTCGATGGAATCCCTGCTGCCATTTTAAGTGTCTTTCCATTTGTCTGAAAAACTGAAGTGAACTTGGTGATATGCTGAGGGAGCGTCAACAACGATGGTCCCTCCTCACCCACAATGCATTGCAGTTATGGATTTGGTTAAATAAAATAGATCAATGATTAGGTGGCAGTAATATACAACAGGTAAAACTCCCGTTGCTGGCCACCAAAGATGGAGGATATGAATACATTAAATAATTTGCATTTTAAGTTACCTCATTGTTAGCTTGATATTTTACTGAACATGTCATATAACTTATGTCAGTTGATACTTTATACTTTTTATTTACTAGATAATTGTACTGTTGTGAAGATATAAGCAATATGATATACAGTATATGATAATTTGATTAATCATGATACAGATCACAAACTTCCTAAATCAGAAACTCATGCAGCTGATTACCAAGCCTTATTAAAATGATTTTGCAGGTATTTATGAAGTGTAAAAAGCAGTAATAATACTTTTTTATAAATAACATTTGTATAGCGCCTTTCATACAATAAATACGTTACAATAAGGAAATTGCATGACATGAGCAGACATAGAACATTACATAAAAACTGGGATAGAATGCCATAATTAATGGAAATAAGATGGAAAATAAAATACACTTGAAGCAGTAGCACTAAACCTACAAGTGGCTGTTGATCCATGATAGTGTGGGCTGAAAGTGAACAAGGGCAGGTGCGTTCCATTTCAATCCCCCGCTCCTGCCCTGCCCACTATCACTCTGCTCTCCAAATGACTTCTTTGCGGCGTAGGCTATTATGTCATACCAAGGGCTGAGGGCAAGTGAAAGAGGTAATGTTGAACCAACGAAACACAGCAAAAGTGTTTTTCCAGGGTTTTCTGTGCAGCTGAAGACATGTTCAAGTCCCCATTTCATTGAGCCCTTCCACTGCATTAGCTTCACAGTTGTTTTGTCGAAAGTTGTCACATTTCCTTCTTGTAGTTGACTTTTTTTGCTATCATCTACAGTGCTGTGGATCCACATTGGATCCAGAAAGGCAGCAGTGATGTTTGGTGCAACCTTTTTGCAGCATCAACCACCAGCTACTAGCCATAATCACATCTGAAGTTTAGGATGTGGAAATATTATTCTGAAAGTGCTCATATTACCAGACATGGTGTTCCAAACGTGACATTCGACTGAGGATTCTCCCCATGATTCTCTTGCGGGGGTAAATCATCCTGAATAACTCATAATCTGAGCCAGACATAAGGCAAAGAAACACATATAAGACACACTCAGTACAAACTCAGTTGAAACCAAGCTATTTGCTGTGATGGGCTTTTGTAAGTGGTTACCATGGTGAAAATTAGCAAGCCAAACCGCCTGCGTTGATTACCCTTTCAGAGATATGGGGATACAAATAGCAGTAGTTAATCTTGTTTAGGCCACACAAATTCATTGTGACAGCTCGGCTGCTTCAACCCTGCAGACTATCGCAGTGTAAATTGAATGGACTGATTGTAAGAGAGAGAAAGAAAGGAAGAGAAGGCAACTATAAAATGAAAAAAAAAAAAAAGTAAGAAATTGTTGGCGTTTGGGCTGAATTTAAATTGTTTGCAATAGTCTCAACGTCATTTTTTTTAACTTAACTTTTAAATGAGGAAATAGAACTGGGGTATTTGTATGCAAACATAATTTGGCCGAACTGTGACAGTGTAGTGGTGGCTTTGGGTGAAATATATTCACAATTTTTCATAATTTGCCAATTAACATGCAGGGAGATATTGGACCCATTAAAAACTTCACAATCCAAGTAGGCAGCCAGGCAGTAACACACACACACACACACACACACAGACCTAAATGCATACACAGCAGTACAGGTACATCAGCTCTTGAAATAGTTTGGAAAAATTCCTGTGGACTTAATTCCACAGACATTAATATGCCTTGGCTGACTTATGACTATAATGATTATATGGTCATATAAGTCATACATCTCAGAGCATAAACCTTTCCCTGGAGGACACAAAGTATATAGAAAATGGCGTACTGTAAGTTAGACAAAGGGGAAGAAGATCACAAGCAGTGTTGGGCGGTAAATTGGATACTTAATCATAAATGTTGAAAGGAAGTGGGTCCTTTTAAGAGTGTACTGTATATGAACCACAAAGACAGAGGGGAAAGGATAATAAAAAAAACATACACACAAACAAAACTCACACGTATGCCCTGCAACTTTATGATATACTGTATAAAAAAAGAGATTGTACAATAATTGTCAACCTGTGCCTGTTTATTTTTTAAGTGGACTTAAATAAATGAATCAACTAATCAAATAATCACATCCTACATACTACGTAAGAAAACAACATTGACATTTGTGTGTGATGGCTAGCAATTATTAAGATTGGATGACGAACAGCGTAGCTCTATTGCAGAATGTTTGCTGCAGAAATTTCCACCAGTTATTAGAGTCTTGCTGCTCTAATTGTGTTGTCTTTGTTATATATGTTTTCTCCTGCAGCGCCCATTGTATCTCAGCTATTGTTTAGATTATATTGTTTCTGTGTACGTTTCTTCACATTTGGCCTCAAACACAAATTGATTTTTGAACACTCCTTGTAATTTTCTGTAATTTCCCATTCTACCATTTGCTCCCTTAATGCAGATATGTGGTGCTTCACATTTTCTTCAAGGAAGTAAGCGAAACGCATAAAACTATAACTATATATATATATATATATATATAAACATCACCAGCAAAACTCATTCCAAGAGCAACAAGACTCTTCACACATGACTTAAACAGGTTCAGTGAAAGCCAAACACTATGAGCAATTATCAGTAAAAACACTAGCATCAAACACCAATACATAAAATACAAAATTTTAATCTTTACAGTTTTAATAATTTAAGTGACTTCACACTAATCAATATTTTCTTTAAAGAAAAGAGGGACATTATTTCAGGTGAAAATGTTTATTTCATAATATACCATTTCTTTTAGGAAACAAAAAGGAATGAAAATCAGCAGTTTGTTTCAATAGATATCGTATTTTATTTTGCCTGTAGTAGTTTATGTATTGTCTGGAAAAATTTAAAAACTAAAAGTATGTAATAACAAAGAACAAAGGATATTCTCTCTTGCCATGCACCTGTATTATCTATAAATACAAATGACTGTGGTGTTTCCATTGCTTACACCTCCATGAAAAAATAATAAAAAAGTTAAAGTATTGTGTGAACGTCAAAAGTGTAGTATGCCAAAAAAGTGATAAAAAAGTGAGAGTATATTATGTTGAAAAAAGTGATGAAAAGACATAGTATTGTATGTCCGAAAAAAACATTATGCAAAGGGATAACCTAGGTTTGGTATTGATCCTGGGTCAGAGTCTCTAGTGATTACAGTTGTGCTAACCACCAAGCCATTGTGCCTCCAAATATGTTATGTCAAAAACAGTAATTGCAGTGTATGTTGAAAAAAAGCCATTGAAAAGTCAAAGTATTGTATGTTGAAAAAAGTCATTGTACAATATGTTGAAAAAAGTGATGGAAAAAGTCCTAGTTCAGCATGTTGAAAAAAGTGATAAAAAGTCATAATATTGTTTGTCAAAAACCACATCATGAAAAGGGCTAGTGTGGCCTGGGTATCAGACCTGGGTTATTATAGTTTTGCATTTTTATTAGTTTTTAATTGTATTTTTTTTTTACTTTTGCTTTCAAATTCAGGTTAGTTTTAATTAGTTTTTTAAAATGGGTTTGCTAGTTTAGTTTAGTTTTTAGTTTTTGAAAATGCTTTATTTTCATTTGGTTTTAATTAGTTTTAGGGTTACTTTTAGTCTTTTTTGTAATATGGGTCAAGGGCAAGATTCTAAAAGGTCAGAAAAAAGGTGTTTTGTAATAATAACCCAACAACATCATATAATTTTAGAAATATATATTCACAATGTATTCAACAATAACACCAGTACATACAATGTACACATGATGAGCACAAATATGTAAACAATCTACACAAGACGCCGCAGTAAGTGCAAAATGTTTAAGTGACTTGTTTCAGGAAAAATGCTAAATAACCAGTAGACTAAAGAGGACATACATGAGCAAGTGTTTTAAACTTTGGGACGAGTAAAGTGCAGGACTTTTTGAAGTCAATCTACTCACACAGTTGTGTAGACATCGCAGTATCAATACACATATTAAACCATGCTTCCTCCCGCTTATGGTGTTCCTGCGTATTTACTAACCAGCAGCTACTGGGTTGCCGGTGAAAGCCCCCCCTGTAGTGTTATGGTAAGCTAGGTAAGACTCATTGTGCGCGCTTCTTAAATGTTCTTTCAAATTTGTAATATTTTTCCCTTTAATAAATTGTCCACATATTTTACTACCTTCCACTGCAAGACACTTGCTTTCATCTGACACAGTCATAATCAAATAGCACTCTGCCACTATCTTCCGACTTTCAGTCATGATGCAGGCGAGGTGCACAGACTATGTTGTGCTCAATTTGATATGGAATGTTGGAATTTCTGGGTTTCCAGTCGAAAACTATATACAGTATGTCTACGGCATAGACTGTATAAAACAGGTCCATGGGGTGGCTGTGGCTCAGTGGTAGAGTGGTTGCCTGCCAATTGGAAGGTTGGTGGTTCAATCCCCGGCCCTGCAGTCCCATGTCGAAGTGTCCTTGGGCAAGACACTGAACCCCGAGTTGCTGCGCATCGGAGTGTGAATGTGTGTGAGTGTGTATCTGATGAGCAGGTGGCACCTTGTACGGCAGCCTCAGCCACAGTGTATGAATGTGTGTGAATGGTGAATGTATCCTGTATGATGTAAAAGCGCTTTGAGTAGTCGCTCAGACTAGAAAAGCGCTATATAAATATAGCACATGGTCGTAAATGTCAACTCTGAAAGATAACTTTATTTGCTCTATGAAAGACATTTACTCAATCATTATATTTTATTTTAGTTAGTTTTGAAAACAGGCATTACCATTTTAGTTAGTTATCTTTTTTTTTTTTTCCTCTCCGGGAACCATCACCTTATCGTGGTGGAGAGGTTTGTGTGTCCCTATGAACCTGAGGGCTGTGTTGTCTGGAGCTGTGTGCTCCTGGTAGGGTCTCCCGGCAAAGTGGTCTCAGGTGAGGGGCAGACAAAGAATGGTTCAAAAGCCCTATGCAAAATCGAGGAAGAGAGGGAGTGACCCTGCCGGAGGAGGCCCGGGGCCCCGTCTGGAGCCAGGCCTGGACGGAGGGCTCGTCAGCGAGCTGGTGGCCGGGTTTGCCACGGAGCCCGGTCGGGCACAGCCCGAAGAAGCTGTGGCCCCCCCTATCTCCATCCCATGGGCCCACCACCTGTGGGAGGAACCGCTGGGGGTTTGCGCAGCCACATGGGTGGCGGCGAAGGTCAGGGACCTCGACGGACCAGACCCGGGCGGCAGAGGCTGGCTCTGGGGACGTGGAACGCCACCTCTCTGTGGGGAAGGAGCCGGAACTTGTGCGGGAGGTGGAGCGCTACCAGTTAGATCTGGTGGGGCTTACTTCTACGCACAGTCTCGGTTCTGGAACCGTACTCCTGGATAGGGGTTGGACTCTGTCCTACTCCGGAGTTGCCCAGGGTGTGAGGCGCCGGGCGGGTGTGGGGATACTCACAAGCCCCCTGGCTGAGCGCCGCTGCGTTGGAGTTTACCCGGTGGACGAGAGGGTCGCCTCCCTACGCCTGCGGGTGATGGGGGAAAACTCTGACTGTTGTTTGTGCATATGCACCAAACAGGAGTTCGAGTATTCGGCCTTCTTGGAGACCTTGAATGGAGTCCTGTATGGGGCTCCAGTAGGGGACTCCATAGTTCTGCTGGGGGACTTCAACGCACACGTGGGCAATGATGGAGATACTTGGAGAGGCGTGATTGGGAGGAACGGCCTCCTGATCTGAACCAGTGGTTGTTTGTTGTTGGACTTCTGTGCTAGTCATGGATTGTCCATAACAAACACCATGTTCGAACATAGGGATGCTCATAAGTGTACATTGGTACCAGAGCACCCTAGGCCAAAGGTCAATGATCGATTTTATAATCGTTTCATCTGATCTGAGGCCGTATGTTTTGGACACTCGGGTGAAGAGAGGGGCAGAGCTGTCAACTGATCACCATCTGGTGGTGAGCTGGGTCAGGGGATGGGGGAGGACTCTGGACAGACCTGGTAAGCCCAAACGGGTAGTGCGGGTAAACTGGGAACGCCTGGAGGAGGCCCCTGTCCGACGGACTTTCAACTCACACCTCCGGCGGAGCTTTTCGTGCATCCCTGTGGAGGCTGGGGGCATTGAACCTGAGTGGACAATGTTCAAAGTTTCCATTGCTGAAGCTGCGGCGGCGAGCTGTGGTCTTAGGGTCTTAGGTGCCTCAAGGGGCGGTAACCCACGAACACCCTGGTGGACACCGGTGGTCAGGGAAGCCGTCCGACTGAAGAAGGAGTCCTTCCGAGATATGTTATCCCGGAGGACTCCGGAGGCAGTAAAGGTACCGACGGGCCCGAAGGGCTGCAGCCTCTGCCGTGACAGAGGCAAAGCAGCGGGTGTGGGAGAAGTTCGGAGAAGACATGGAGAAGGACTTTCGGTCGGCACCAAGTGCTTCTGGAAAACCGTTCGCCACCTCAGGAGGGGGGAAGCGAGGAATCATCAAGCTGTTTACAGCAAGGATGGGACGTTGTTGACCTCAACTGGGGAGGTAATAGAGCGGTGGAAGGAGCACTTTGAGGAACTCCTAAATCCAGCTGGCACGCCCTCTGTGGTAGAGGCAGAGCTGGAGGATGATGGGGGATTGTCGTCAATTTCCCTGGTGGAAGTCGCTGAGGTAGTAAAACAACTCCACAGCGGCAAAGCCCCAGGGATTGATGAGATCCGTCCAGAAATGCTGAAAGCTCTGGGTGTGGAGGGGGATGTCTTGGTTGACACGCCTCTTCAACATTGCGTGGAAGTCTGGGACGGTGCCTAAGGAGTGGCAGACCGGGGTGGTGGTTCCCCTCTTTAAAAAGGGGGACCAGAGGGTGTGTGCCAATTACAGGGGTATCACACTTCTCAGCCTCCCTGGTAAAGTCTACTCCAAGGTACTGGAAAGGAGGGTTCGGCCGATAGTCGAACCTCGGATTGAAGAGGAACAATGCGGATTCCGTCCTGGCCGTGGAACAACGGATCAGATCTTCACTCTCGCAAGGATCTTGGGGGGCCTGGGAGTATGCCCAACCAGTCTGCATGTGTTTTGTGGATCTGGAGAAGGCGTATGACCGGGTCCCCCGGGAGAAATTGTGGGAGGTGCTGCGAGAGTATGGGGTGAGGGGGTCCCTTCTCAGGGCAATCCAATCTCTGTATGACCAAAGCGAGAGCTGTGTCCGGGTTCTCGGCAGTAAGTCGGACTCGTTCCAGGTGAGGGTTGGCCTCCGCCAGGGCTGCGCTTTGTCACCAATCCTGTTTGTAATATTTATGGACAGGATATCGAGGCGTAGTCGGGCGGGGAGGGGTTGCAGTTCGGTGGGCTCGGGATCTCGTCGCTGCTTTTTGCAGATGATGTGGTCCTGATGGCATCATCGGTCTGTGACCTTCAGCACTCACTGGATCGGTTCGCCGCCGAGTGTGAAGCGGCTGGGATGAGGATCAGCACCTCTAAATCTGAGGCCATGGTTCTCAGCAGGAAACCGATGGAGTGCTTTCTTCAGGTGGGGAGTGAGTCCTTACCCCAAGTGAAGGAGTTTAAGTACCTTGGGGTCTTGTTCTCAGTGAGGGACTATGGAGCGTGAGATTGGTCGGAGAATCGGAGCAGCCGGTGCGGTATTACATTCTGTGTATCGCACCGTTGTGACGAAAAGAGAGCTGAGCCAGAAGGCAAAGCTCTCGATCTACCGGGCAATTTTCGTTCCTACCCTCACCTATGGTCATGAAGGCTGGGTCATGACCGAAAGAACGAGATCCAGGGTACAAGCGGCCGAAATGGGTTTCCTCAGGAGGGTGGCTGGCGTCTCCCTTAGAGATAGGGTGAGAAGCTCAGTCATCCGAGAGGAGCTCGGAGTAGAGCCGCTGCTCCTTCGCGTCGAAAGGAGCCAGTTGAGGTGGTTCGGGCATCTGGTAAGGATGCCTCCTGGGCGCCTCCCTAGGGAGGTGTTCCAGGCACGTCCAGCTGGGAGGAGGCCTCGGGAAAGACCCAGGACTAGGTGGAGAGATTATATCTCCAACCTGGCCTGGGAACGCCTCGGGATTCCCCAGTCAGAGCTGGTTGATGTGGCTCGGGAAAGGGAAGTTTGGGGTCCCCTACTGGAGCTGCTGCCCCCGCGACCCGACTCCGGATAAGCGGATGAAGATGGATGGATGGATGGATCATTTTTTGTAAGTCCTCGTTTTTATTTTTATTTTAGTTTAAGACAATGTTTTTTCCCACCTAGTTATCGTTATTTCATTCGCTTCATAACCTTGGTCAAAGTATGCAGTGATTACTGGCTTGTTGCCTGTTGGCAGCTGTGCTAACACATAAGCCAGTTTGGCACCTGATAAATTATGTTGAAACTATAATGCCATAGAATGTCATAAAAAGCCATTACACAGTCAAAGTATTGTATGTTCAAAAAAGTGATAAAAAAAATCATAGTATAGAATGTCAAAAAAAGTGATAAAAAGTCATAGTATAGTTTAATGAAAAAAAGTCAAAGTAAAAGTATAGACTATTGACAAAAGTAGAAAAAAGTCATAGTATAGTATTTGGAAAACGGTGATTAAAAAGATCATAGCATAGCATTTAGAAAAAAGTGATAGAAAGTCATATAGTATGTTGAAAAAACATCATGAAAATGGCCAGCCTGGACATCGAACCTGGGTGAAAGCCTACAGCAACGATTACATTGTTGCTTGTTGGCAGCTGTGCTAACCACTAGATCAGCGTGCCACACTATAGCCTTGATAACAGTAATAGTTGTATGTTGAAAAAAAGCCATTAAAAAGTCATAGTATGCTCAGTTGAAAAAAGTTAAAGTATTGTATGTCAACAAAATGATAAAAAAGTCATATTATGGTATATTGAAAAATTGATACAAAAAAGTCATAGTATAGTATGTTGAAAAAACGTCACAAAAAGGGCCCGCATGGACTGGGTAGCAAACCTGGGTCAGAGTTAGCATTGATTAACGGCTTATTGCCTTTTGGCAGCTGTGCTAACCGCTAAACCACCTGATATTGTATGTTGAAAACTATAATAGCAGATGATTTTTATAAAAGCCATTAAAAAAATCCTATTAGTGGTTAGGTTTGCTCATTTGGTAGAGTAGGCGCACATATAAAAAGGTTTACTCCTCGATTCAGCGGCCGCTGGTTCGAGTCTAAACTATGACCCCTTGCTGCGTGTCATCCCCCCCTCTTTTTCCCATTTCATGTCTTAATTTGTTTCTATCTTCATCTATGGAAAATGGAAGGCATAAAAATAAAAAATGACTTAAAAAATAAGTCATCTTAGTATGTTTAAAATAGTGGTCAAAAGACATAGTATAGCATGTCAAAGAAATTGCTAGAAAAAGAAAAAAGTATATTATGTTGAAAAAAGTCAACATAATATACTTTGCCTGCAGAGTCTCCAGCCTCGTTACCTTTTGGGAGGTGTGCTAAACACTAAGCCAGTGTAATACCTAATAATAAGTGTTGACATTAGAAATAGCATAGTATTTTTTTAAATAGCCATGAAAAAGTCATATTATGGTTTGTTGAAAGAAATCATAGTATGTTGAAAAAAGTGAGGAAAAAGTCTTAGAAATGTATCTCCAAAAAAATGCCAAGCCTGGACTGTGTAGTGAACCCCAAGCAAGAGATTACAGTGACCACCACCTGGTGTCAGCTGTGCAAACCACTAAGCTGCAATTAGTCTAGTATGTTTAAAAAAAGTCATTAAAAAGTCATAGTGTAGTATGTTGAATAAAGAGATGAAAAAGTCTTAGAAATCTACTGTATGTCCAAAAAAAGGTCATGAAAAAAGGTTAGCTTGGACTGGGTAAAAAACCCCAGGTAAGAGAGTACAGCAACTACCACCTTGTGTCAGCAGTGCAAACCACTAAGCCAGTGGGCAAACAAACTACCTTTATGAAAAACAGTAATAGTAGTACATTTAAAAAAGGCATTAAAAAGTGATAAAAAAGTCATAATATATTATGTTGAAAAGTGATAAAAAAGTCATACTATAGTATAGCGAAAAAAAGTCAAAGTATATTATGATGATAAAAGTGATAAAAAATATATAGCATGTCAAAAAGTGATGAAGAAGTCATAGTGTGCCATGTCGAAAAAAGTGATAAAAAAATAGAACAGTAGGCTATGTTTAAAAAAATCCCACAATAATATAGCGAAAAAAAGTCATAGTATAATATGATGAAAAAATTGAGGAAAAAGTTGTAGTAATGTATGTTAAAAAAAAAAACATCACGCCTGGTCTGTGTATTGGACCCAAAGTAAAATACTGCAGTGACTACCATCTGGTGTCAGCTGTATATACCACTAAGCCAGTATGCCGACACTTAGATGTATACAAAACAGTAATAGTATATATTTTTTTAAAGCTATTAAAAATTCATGGTATAGTATGTTTAAAAGTCATAAAAAAATGATACTATAATATAGCGAAAAAATTCAAAGTACAGTATGATGATAAAAGTGTTAAAAAAAAGTCATAGTATAGTATGTAAAAAAAAAAATTCGTCACGAAAAAAGGCCAGCACGGATTCAGTATCAAACCAGGGTCAGGCTCTGCAGAGACTCCTGCCTGTTGCATAGTACTGTATTTCGAAAAAAAGTTTAAAAAAAGTCATAGTATTGTATGTTGAAAAATATGTCATGTAAAGGGCTGAACCTGGGTCAGAGTATGAAGTGTTTTCCAGCTGGTTGTCTGCTGGCAGTTGTACTAACCACTAAGCCAGTGTGCCTATTGTGTTGAGAACAATAACAACAGAGTACGTTGAGAAGAGCCATTTGAAAAGTCACAGTATGGTATGTCTCAAAAAAGTGAAAGTCTGTTGAAAAATTGATAAAAAGTCATCATAATATAGGTTGAAAAAGTGATACAAAAATTCTAAGTATATGTCAAAAAATGATAAAAAGTCATAGAATTGTTTGTCAAAATAAGTCAAAGTATAGTATGTCGAAAGAAGTGATAAAAAAGTATAGGGAAAAACACTGATAAATAAATCAAAGTATAATATGTTGGTAAAAAAATTCATATAGTATAGTGATAAAAGTCATAGTATAGTAAGTCAAAATAATTGATAAAAAAAGTCATTGTATGGTATGTTGAAAAAAAAATGTCATGAAAAAGGCCAGCCTGGACTAGGTATCCAAGTCTGGTAAGAGTCTGTAGTGACTACTGCCTGGTTGCAGCTGTGCTAACCATTAAGCCTACAGTATGTGCCACCAAATAATCCATGTTGAAAACATTAATAGCATTGTACGTAGAGAAAAGTGATTAAAACTCCTTGAATAATATGTTGATAATAGTGATAAAAAAGTTGAAAAAGTGAGAAAGTCAAAGTATATTATGTTGAAAAAAGTGATAAAAGGTCATAGTATAGTAAGTCAAAAAAGTGACAACAATCTTATTCTATAATACTTACAAATCCTAGTAAAGTATAGCGAAAATAGTAATATGATAGTATGGTAGTATGCCAAAAAAAGTGATAAAAAACATAAGGAAAAGGGAAAGCCTGCACTGGGAATCAAACATGGGTCAGAGTCTGCAGTGACTACTGACTTGTTGCCTGTTTGGAGCTGTTTTAACCACTAGCCAAATAATTCATGTTGAAAACAGTAATAGCATAGTGTGTTGATAAAAGCCATTAAAAAGTCATATTACTGTATGCTAATAAAAGTCAAAGTATTGTATGTCAAAAAAAAGTGATGAAAAGGTCATAGTATAGAATGTCAAAAAAGTCTGTGTAGAATGTTTAAAACAATCATAGTATGGTATGTTAAAAAAGTCATAGCCTTAACAATACTTGGTATCAATATAATGACCACACTGTGGGCACCACAAAGTTTTTGCGAACATACTGATACATTATTTGTGTGGATAAACAAAAACAACGTGGGCATATCAGCGATTTGAAAGATTGGTACTGTGTGCTTTCATCCAGAAATGTCGAGGTTGTTAAAGGAAGGCTGTCAATGAAGAATGCTTGCGGCTCTTGTCATTTGGAGGCTCACTGAGCCAAATGTATAAGTCCTTTTGCTTAAATCAGTAGAGAAGCACTAAACTTGAACAGTTATAACACAAAAACTGAGTTAAAAAAAAAAAATCAAAAGCAGTAGCAGTAGAAGCATTTTAAGTGGAAGAAGCCTGAAGATGATTTAAAGATTGCTCCATTGACTTTCAATTTAAAAAAAACATAGTATTTTACATAACTGTAAATGGTGAAGAAATGTTTCATATATGAATGTTTTTTGTAGCTAAAAGTATGCAGAAGTAGTTGGTAACTGAAAATTGTATGGAAGAATCGGTTAACAAAACTGTGAGTACTGCTGGATCAGCATTCACACAATAAACATTTTTGTAAAGGAAGCATATTTGCCCACTCCCATGTGGATAAAGTTAAAAAGTAAATAAAAAGTTGAAAAATATCCCTTTAAAGTACATTTACAAGAACACGTAAAAATGTAAAAAATTTGATTATTTTTCCATAAATCATGAGTTAACTATGGACAATCATGCAATAATCACGATTTAATATTTAATCCGATTGGCAGCCCTAATATATATTTGTATACACACACATAGAGCGCAGAATACAGTTAATTATATTTTTCTGCTGAGACATCTGATACAAATGATTTCTCTGTCAGAAAAAGATGAATAAGGAGGAGCAGAGGGTGGCGTCAGCAGAGGATCAGTAATCAGAGGGGGCAGATACATGAAAAGGTATCATTAAACAAACAAAGCTTTAATCTATATTTAATCCCCTGTGCAACTGCAGGGATAATAATCCTTTGGTGAGCCATGTAGCCTGTGACCCATACCAGTCAATACAGCGCTGCGATAAAACCATACAGCAGCTTATTTGTCAGCAGTTTCCCTCTAGAAATCAGGAAATCTGTGGAAAGACCATTGAACTGTCGCCTTAAAAATGCAGCCAAACTATCTTTATTGTAAAGGTAATTGTTTTTACTTTTACCCGTTTTTGACGAGCCAGTGCCATGGACACGGACAAAAAAAGAAAAAAGAGAAAATCCAAAACATTCCCGATTTGAATCGAAATCATGTCAGCTAAATTCAGAATAGTTTGATAACCAAGATATGTTTTTCCATGTTTAATTTTAATTTATGTCACTGATTTATTTCCCTCCTGTGATGATGAGAATAAAACTCTGCAACTTGTTTTTCTCTCATGCATATTCTTTACTTTATGTTATCAGAACAGCTAGTCTCATCCTCCCCTTACTGATTCTTTCTGTCACACTTAAAAGACAAGTTTAATTTTTCTGGTACATCTTTATTTTCTTTATTTACAACGTAATGCCTTTGGAGTCCCTTTGATTTTCACAACCTTATGTCTATGGTTATGTTGGGGTGATAGTAGTTCTGTCAGTAGGGATGGGTTGGGAAATGCAGGGTCACTGGTTCCAGTATGGACCAAAGTATGGTGGTGGACTGGTAGCTGGAGAGGTGCCAGTCCTCTCGTCCCCCCGAGTCCATCACCTCCTGGGCATGGCCATGGTGCTCTTGAGCAAGGCACCAAACCCCCAACTGCTCGGGACGCCTTTCCATGGGCAGCCCCCTCACTCTGACATCTCTCTATTTAGTGCATAGGTACTGAGCATGTGTATGTATTTCAGGCCTGTGTTTAATAACAACAGAGTTTAAATTGTAATTTCCCCTTGCAGGATTAAAGTATACATTATTATTAGTATGTTTATCTTAATTATATTGCCTTCTTTTACGTAAGTGCTGCTACAACGTAAGTTAACGGGCAATTGGGCACCTTCAATTTATGCCCACAAAAGTCCTTGTTTTGCCACTGACAGCGTTCTTGCTTAATACTGGACCAACTTTAAAGATTCCACAAATCACTTACACACAAAAACATAGTAAAAAAAATAAAAAGTTACCCTTTAAGTTCCATCCAATGCAACTGGCAACACCAAACACAACAACAAAAGTCATTCCTTAACAGCTTTGGAATCCAGTGGGTGAGCCAGGGGATTACCATTTTAATTATTTTTTTCTTTATTCTGTCATTCTCGATGTTATTATTTTTGAAATGTGTTTTTTAATGTGTTCATTTCTGTTACGAGGAAAGTTTAAATAGAGAAAAAAACTTGTGATGTGCCATAATCATTCCTCCTCTGAGACTTCTATTGATGGATTGATTCATTTTGAAAAATAGCTAAATAGGGGATACAGTACATTTGAGTAAATATTAATTCAAGGCTTACTTTTGATGGGTAAAAAAGCACATGCTAGTGGGATTACTTGTCATTAATGTCTAAAGAGGTTAATTGTTTATAAGAAATGTTGTCCATATTCTATCATTGCATTAGAAGGAACCAATAACTCTTGCAATGGCTTTTTTGTTGAATAATTTTGCAGTGCACAATTAACATTCAATCCAAACCAGTCAGGGCCAATACCTGCTTGTAATAGCCATACATATACTTTGAGACTATTATCTGTTCATGTGTGTGTGTGTGTGTGTGTGTGTGTGTGTGTGTGTGTGTGTGTGTGTATGTGTGTCTTTGTGTTTTCTAGTCAAGAAAAGGCAATGTCATCCTCAGGAGATTCTGGTTCTAATTGGTACATATCTTTTCTTGCTGACCAAACTTTATTATCAGTGTATAATCCAGCACTGGCCTTTTTTCCCACCAGGGTTAGAACTTTATCCCTTCCCCAAATCGAGAAAGTTTACTTCCAAAACACCTGTGGACCAACTCACTCAATGCAAGTTCCAAAACCCCCAGGCACCAAGTGTGTACTGTGTCTGTAACTGTTTTGTTTTACTTTCATACGGTATGCAGCTATTTTCTTTGATAAAAGGTGTTTTTTCTACATAACATTTTTCCCGCAGCGTTTCTAATAGAACATCAATGTCAAATGTTCCCTTAAAAATGCTAACTGCCAATGTTTTTGAATGATTTCATCTTCAGTATCCACATTTAGCACTGACCACCACTGAATGGAAATCCATAGCACATAAACATAATTTGCCAAGTTAGTATAGGACAGATTGTTCCATTCTCTGCTGCTCATGTGAATGCAAAAATAAGTGAAACTTAGCTTTCAATTATTGATCTTTTGCAACTCTCAAACCTAAAATTAAATATTTGTTGGCATTTAATGATTAAAAAATGCAACATCAGTAAAATAAATCAAAGGTGTGGTACTCATTATAGAGCTTATAGTACACTGACTATTTGCATGCAGTGTGCAAAATAATGATTAAAGAAATGGAAACCTTTGTCGACTGCAAGTCATTTGCTGAATTCTCAGACTTTTCTGTCAATCACTAACAGACATAAGCATGTACTGTATAGTAACTTAGCAGCAGACACAAGCACACTCCAGCAAACAGACATGCATGTGCATACACACAAGCGCATATACAGATCTTGAGGATCAATGAGGAGCCAGGAAACTGTGACTGATTAATCACAGTTTTAACGAGGTCCAAGATCAAAAATTTGTTTAGCTCACTCACATTTACTGAAACACATTTTCACCTCAATATCTGCCAGCTCTACTGTATATTACCAAAAGAGAGGTTCTAGAGTGTCTTTTTATATATATATATATATATATATATATATATATATAAAGTTGCTGATTATAGCTTGACAATTAAGGATCATGTACTGAGTTTTTGAATACATAATAATGTTTACACTGATAATGTTGTAAATTTAATGTATTTTTTTTTTTGTTAAAGCTTCAAACTTTGCCTAATACGGTATGAAAAATGAGGCAGAAGAGTGAACAGATCATCTCTCTGTGGAGCAGCCTTGTCCTGTTTTCAGCCCCAAACCTCAGGTGGCCCAATCAGGCACTGGGCCTTTGAAGTGTAACTGACTGCAGGCCTTCACACTTTGCTCTCTCTGTGTGTGCGTGTGTGCGTGTGTGTGTGTGTGTGTGTGTGTGTGTGTGTTTGTGTTTTATAGTTTTGTGTCTGAACCAGTAACTAATTGTATCCACATCTAAAAATGCTACTCATGTGTGTGTATGTGTGTGTGAGCCCCCCCCCCCAAGTGAGCGGCATTAAGGAAAGGATAACAGTTGTCTAACTGATGTGTTTTGTGAACAAGGTGACTGAGTTCGTTCTCCCCGACAGAGCAGCCAAGCTCCCCATGATAAATGTGTCAGCGATTACATCTATGCAAAACAAGGTTTGCACCTGTGTTCACCTTAAACAGCATCCCCATAGTTTGTAGTATAGTGTATATACGTATATGGCAATTTCACCAACAAGGCTCTTGTTGGTACTTGGTACAGATTCAATTATTGGAAAAATACACTCACTTTATTAGCCACTTATAAATAATAATAATAAAGTATCCAGTATCCAAATTTGTTGTGACAAGTCTCTCACTTATGCTATTTTGTAATTAATAAATTATTGTAATTTATTTTATTGATTGGATGAACTATAATTTGCCTAAAGATGATTATTTTGTATTTTTGTCTGTCTGGTTGATGCTTGTGTTAAGAAATAAATCAGACGTTACTCAACAGTTACTCACTACTTGAGTAGTTTTTTCATCAAGCACTCTTTTACGCTTACTCAAGTAATTATTTGGATGACTACTTTTACTTTTACTTGAGTCATATTATTCTAAAGTAACAGTACTTTTACTTGAGTACAATTTTTGGCTACTCTACCCACCTCTGCTGTTATTTCACTTGCATATTTATAGTAATTCTTACAGGCATATGGCACTGCTGACATATTTATATTCCACTTAAAACTGGTGTTCCACAAGCAGACACCACTTAGAAAAATATACAATGATCAGTGATTGGAATCCCGTTCACGTTGCTTGATGTTTTATTTTAGCCAAAATGAAATACAAAAAAAGAATACTTTATCAATTTATTACTCAATCACTGTCCCTAAGAAAAAATAAGAAAGGCTTAACTAGCAATAAAAAAGCACACCTGTTAAAAAAAATACACAAAGCACACATGGAGAGATTACATTAAAGCTGTATATTGCCCTGGAGCTTAACTGTTAAGAAATACCCTGAGGATCTGTAGCTTTAGAGATTTTTAATTTATTGCAATGACGTCAGCTCCCAGGCCAGATGTCTGCTCAACAGATACATAAAGGACAAGTGTTGTCTTCACTGTCTTCACACTCTTGATCCTCCAGATACCACTTACCAAGTGTCAGATGTGTGAGACTCAGGCTGAAGTGGTTTCCTCCTGAGCAAAACCCTTGAGAGCCCCTAACCAATCAAAGGAATCATGTCTGCTGCCCTAGAGCTTTGATCTTATCAGTTAGTAAAGAGGACCGTGGAGCAGTTACCCTGGCAGACTCTGGAGTATATTGTGATTGGCCACATACAAGCGCACACAGCAACAAACACACAGGTTGCCCTTTACAAGGGGATAGGTAACAGAGAATGATGGTATTTCCCCACATGAGTGACTTTATCTTGTCTTGTTTAAAGCTGCGGTACTCAGGACTGGCAAGATCCTGTACATGTTGCTGTGTTGATACAAAGGGGAAAGACAAAATGTAGTGTCAAAAAGTGAGTTAAAAAAGATATTTACGTGTAGAAGTAGCAATTCTATGTATATATTAACCTTTTATATTTAATTATATTTACCTCAATGTTTTAGGAGACAAAGGCCTGTGCAATTACTGGATTAATTAAAGGAATTCAACAGTTTGGGATATATGCTTATCAGCTTCTTCATGAGAGTTGAAATATTGATACCACTCATGTCTGTATGGTAAATTTGAAGCTACAGCTGGTTGGATTAGCTTAGCACAATGACTGTCCAAAGGTATCACAATTTGCATACCAGCAACTTTAAAGCTGACTAATAAGCATATCCCGATTGTTCAACCTTACAAACCATAGAAATACAATGAATAAAAAGGGCCATTCAACTGTTTACCGTGATCATTTAATTAGTACAAAAAAATGCAGATTGTTGTTACTTGCTCTGGTGACAACACACGTTAGTGGGGCTGTAAAGGGAATCGCAGCTTGCTGGAAAGAAAGCCGGCTGCGCAGCTCAGGAGATATTCTTCAGAACAGTTGGGAGTGAGGAGGACAGTTTTATCCAGTGGCAGCATGCCAGGGAACCGTAAGACCCAGCCTGCTGTTCAGCTCATTCTCTGTAACCAATGCAGCATGAAAGTACAGCAGAACCAGCCAGCCAGCCAGTGGGAAGACTTGTTAGTTGGCTTAACTTAGCTTGCTAACTCCGCTCATCTAGCGATAACAATGTGGATTGGAGCAATGAGCATTTAGCAGCTGACGTTAATGCATCACTGCTCGTTAAACTTTTACTGCAAAACCACAACTTTCCACAAATCGGTTTATACGGAAGTGTATGTGTTGCCATGGCATGGTACTGCCGCTCTGACCATTCTGCTATGTTGATTTGAATTGGAATGGCCTTTTGTTTATTTTATTTCTATGTTGCAAACTGTTATCGTCACTTTGAGGTTGCTAGTCAACTAGTGGAGACTCCAAGAAGTGGCATGCCAAGATATAGTCCAACACACAACCTACTGCACATTTGTTACCTATACAAAGAGCCATGTTAGCTGTTTCCCCAGGTTTCCAGTCACTGGCTAATCTGTGTTTTAAAAAAATCAACACATAATATGCATATGCTACGGCGTGTCACCATAGTGAATAAACATCTCATCCAGTCTTTCTACTTCTCTCGTAGTCCAGTGGGAAATTCAAAAGTTTGCAGCTGTCATTTTTCGGGACATTGTTCTAAATTAACTATTGTTTTTGCTGACTACGCCTTAATCATGGTGATTAAACATAGAAAGAGATTAGAACTATTAATCCTTTGTTGTTTGAGGTGATGGACAGCCCCAAGGTGGCAGATTTTGTTTGTTCTTTTTCTTGTTGTTATTTTTTCTTTCTTTTATCTATTCTCTCTGGTGCTAAATGTGTGGGTTTGTGCAAAAGTTGGTTTATGTGTGTGGCAAAGGCCTATCTCTCATGAGATGGCTGGAGATGGAAGTAGTTGTTTGTTATTATCCTCTACCCATTTTTTCCCTCTCCTCTCTTTCCCTTCCTCCCGAAGAAGAGGACTGAGGACTGTACCACCCGCTAATCAGCAGTGCTGAGATTAACTCCACGAAAAACCAAACAAACAAAGAAAGTAAGAGATTTTTCTCCTCCGCCTGGACTTGGCAAGCACTCCTCCCTTCCCTGGATGCCTTGTTTCTTGTCCGAACGAAGACAAAAGGGAGTGTAGAACAAAGAAGTAAGCATCCCTTTGTTGGGATTAGGTGAAAAGAGAAAGACTCTTGTCTTAGAGGCACTGGGCGCATGTTTCCCCATCTAATTTAATAACGCGCCTCTGTGCCTCCGAGATATATTCGTATATATAAATAAATATTTAAATGTTTTGGTCG
Organism: Etheostoma perlongum; assembly: GCA_026937815.1. NCBI lineage: Eukaryota > Metazoa > Chordata > Actinopteri > Perciformes > Percidae > Etheostoma > Etheostoma perlongum. The sequence continues at coordinate 19,762,707 of CM049373.1, forward strand.
TGCCTGACTGTGTGTGTATTTGAAGTGCAAACTTCACACATGCGCAAATATGTCAGTGTTACAGCATTATTGAAAGACAAAGTGAGTCTAAATAATCCACTCTGACCTGTGAAATGGCGGAAACGCTTTTAAGATGAAAATGTTTGTGCGTGTATCTCTGTGTCACTATATGCAAGTGTGTTTTTTTGTGATAACAGAGGCTGTAAAAATAATAACTACAATCTGCAGCAGTATGTCACATCTTTGTGGTTTAATTGGATTTGAAGTGCCATTGTTAATTTTTGTTAATTTACAGTTCAGGCACAAAAATAAGCATGACATAAACCCTCTTCTAACTATCTGCACATCCCAGTAATATCTCACTGACAGGGTCAAATTCTATGTATATCTGAGCATGTCATTTTTAAAGCATGGCTGCTAATGTGTATTTGTTTCTATATGATTTGAACAAGTGTATATGTAACATCCCGATAATGGATCTCCTGAGAAAATCACAACAATGGCCTATGTCTGCCACAACCGTAGCTGGTGTCACATTCAATTCCTTGCTCTGTACAAATTCTTTATCTAAGAGCATTCTTGTCATCCATGAAGTTGCCTTTGACCTGATACAACATGATAGCTGTGATTAAAATAACTCCACTACATCCCCTCCATCTCAGGGTCCTTTGGTCTCAAGTACCCTATTCTGAACATATTTAGTTTGAGGGAGGGATTTGCAGGTGAAGAAAAATATTTGGTGTGAAAAATCACTTTAGCTTCTTATCCAAATGGTCTGGTGACAGGTGACAGGATGGGGCTATCGACCTTGTGTCAAGATGAAAATCACTTATAAATATACATTCTGTCTTTGTCTTTGCGCAATACTTCAGAACGAATTTGGCAGTTTTACAGCAACCCAGTCTCATGGCAGTTCGTGAAATGGTCACATTATTTAATCTATTGATTCGTGTACACAAAAACTCGGGTTTTTTTTTGTGGTGGTGAGCACGAATTTTAAACTAATGTATTTCAATGGGAAGCATCTTTCGTGGTCACAGCATGACTATGGTAACGATTAGTTTGAAAAGTCAAAAAGTCTGCACAGGTAGGTTGGTGGATGGGTTAAACAACACAGGACTTTCACCCCCGAGACTGCAGATCATGTCCCGGCGCCCGAAAAAAACGAGATGAATGTGTCAATGTACACAAATCAGTAGATTTAAAATGACCATTTCACAAACTGCTGTGAGACTGTGTTCTTTACAGACATCTTTTGCAACACAGGAAATCAATACAATCTTAATTAACCCCCTAAATGTAATGCTCATTGATATTGGCTGCTTCTAACTGACCGATTGCCCTTACTCTGAGTGTTATTGGCTAATGCTCACCTCAGCCAGTCTCTATCCCCCTTACTGGAACCAAGAAGTCCATGACTAGGTCTATTTATTTTATTAAATTTTTGTTCGGCCCTGTCTATACAGTATGTGTGTTTGGGTCCAGAGCAATGCTCAAATTAATCAGGTTTTGTTATGATGACTGACACACGCAAATGTATTTTAAAACACCAGACACTCAGTCAGCATGGCAAAGTGTAGAATAAGCTAAGGAGGAAGAATGGGGGGAAATAAATAGTGAGATGATAAAAAAGGAAGAATAAGGAGATAAGAGGGTTGGTAATAAAAGATTGAGTGCCCTAATGTCAAACTGCCCACAGTCAAACAACCTGTGACACATCACAATCAATAATCACCCCACCTTTATACTCTTTGTTCAACTATTTGTGTTCTGTCACCTACTCACACACACACACACACATACACACACACACACACACACACACACACACATCCAAGCACAGACAAAAACACTGTGACACAGCTGAACCCTTTACAAGAGTAAATGATTTCTTTCCTTCAGGGTAAAACTCCAGCGTGAAAAAATGTTTACAAGTAAGTGTGTGCTGTTTGCGAATGCGCATTGTGTGTGCACTTGTTTGTGTGTGTCCCATTGGCTTCTGCATATGTGCGTATTGATGTGGCTCTCAGGCCAGTTGAACGCAGGTCTCGACCCTGTCATTGTGTGGGAGTAGGGAATAGCGGGAGGCAATGGAGCTGGAAACAGAAAATCAGAACAAGACCTGCTAGAAACCCCGATGGGTTTTTTTACAGCCAGCTATAGAGAACAGCCCTGCGGCACGACAAAATATGATACAAACACACACCACTCTCAACACGAGACAAACAGAGAGGTAGACAGGGGAAGAGAGGAACAGGGAAGGAAAGAGAAGAGAAAAGAAGAGTTTATCAATGTGTCTAGATGACAATAAGAGCAAAGGAATGTCAGAAATAGAAAGAGCAAAATGGGAGATGTAATGAGTGGCCAACAAAACATGTTAATCATCTCCTGGCAGGCCTTTAGAGTGAGTGGCCTCATTCTGTCCTGTGCATGCATATGTGTGACTATGTGTGTGTGTGTGTGTGTGTGTGTGTGTGTGTGTGTGTGTGTGTGTGTGTGTGTGTGTGTGTGTGTGTGTGTGTGCGTGTGTGTCCCAACCTCCCAACCAGGCAGAGATGGTCATGTCACACAGAACAGCTAATGAATTAAACAAAGCCTTTGAAGGAGTGTTTAAGTGAGGCCCAAAGTGCTTCAGTATGCATTTTACAAAAAAAAGACTAATCTAATCATTATCTTTGCCGAACAAATTGACATACAGTAGTGCAGACACAGACATGATCTGCGTGGCATGAGTTGAATCTATTTATCAACATCTGGCTGCCCACTGTTAAAACTACTTTAAATTCAAAATGCACTGCAAAGGCAGTAAGAAGTCGAGTGCAAAGGGCAGATACAATAAATAGCAGAATGACATTAAACTAGTAGATTTAGATGTAGATGGTATATGTGTTGTATAGAATGGTTATCACTAAGCGGCAGTAACTCAGTCTGTGGGGACTTGGCTTAGAAACATAGAGTGTGGAGTGCGGCTGATGTGCCTTTGAGCAAGACATTGAAACCCCCCAACAGCTCGGGGCGCTGGAAGCTCATTTGATCATGACATCTCTCCATAAATAATGCATGTTTATGTTATGGTTATGTGTATTTGGGCCTATGTGTGTGTGTGTGTGAATATACAGTATATCAACAGAGTGAACTTTTTTATTTCCCCTATGAGGGAATAATAAAGTATACAAGCCATACTATTAGCCAGGGCTGTAGTCAAGACCACCTTTGTTGAGTCCGAGTCAAGTCCAAGACCAGGACTAGTCAGGTCCAAGTCAAGACAGAGTCCAAAGAGTTTAGAATTCAGGACAAGACAGAGTCAAAAAAGTTTAGAGTCCGAGTCAAGACCGAGTCCAGGACATAAAAAAAGGTGTTATGCATGACGGTATCAAGACAATCATTTTTGGGTTATTTTTTTGATATAAAAGAAAAAAGTGTCTCAACAGCCAGGATTTATGAGTATAGCCATTCCCCTTGAGATCATATAATCTAAAGAAAAGAGAATGACATATGGTGATAACTCATATCAGCTACATAGACAATACTGCTACGAGAGATGAGCCTAATACTCGGCTGAAACAGCGTTAGCTAGCTGTCTAAACTTGTCAAAATCCACACCTGAACTGTGTTTCACTTTCCCTCCAATATTATTATCAATATAATGAAGACACCTGGACTTGTGGCCGAGACAAGTCCGAGACCATAGAAAAACGGTTTTGAGTCCGGACTCAAGTCCAAGACCAGACTCGAGTAGTACAGTCCTGCTATTAGCCAACACTTTTGAAATAGTTTTGTAATTAAGAAATGTGACAAAAAAAACAGTATCTGAATAACAACTAAAATAATATAGTTGTTATGGCAGGAACAGAAGGACTCAAACGCAACGGCTCACCAAACAAAAGGATTTATTAAATAGGGGAAGGTAAAGTGGGAAGGCAGACGCCAGGGATCAAGACGCAGAGGGCTAGAGGCTGGGAAGTCTTAGGGAGTGAGGACGCTCTGGGAAGCGGGGAGCCGAGGAGGAGACACGGGAACCAGGAACGGGAATGGAGACAGGCTGAAGCGGGAAGCTGTGGGAGGGAGACTGAGAGGGGAAGCCAGCTGACTGAAAATGGGAGCAAGCGTGAAGGTGATGACTATGGGGAGAGAAAACAAAAGAGGTACAGTAAGTAGTTAGAAGCACAGGGATTTAAATGTTCAAAAAGCACGAGAGGCTTGTAGCAAGTTTCACCAGGGTGAATGAAGCAACGATCAAGCGAAGAGTGGATGGAGAGCCGGATTTGATGTATTGTCATTGATTGGAGATGGCAGATAAGTGTGGGCGGGGGGAGCAGGTGATTGTGGATTGAACTCAGGTGTGCATTGTCAGCTAGCTTCAGCAGGAGGGAGAGTGAGAGACAAAACAGTTTAAACTCTTGCTCAAAGGTTTGGAAATGAAATGTATGGTTTGCAAATGTTTTACATAGTCTTATGAAATTGTTATGAAATTTGTCTGTAATGTTTTACATAGTCTTATGAAATTGTTATGAAATTTGTCTAATATTTCGGAATTGTTGTGATCTGTACCGCTGTCTTGGCCAGGACTCCCTTGAAAAAGAGATTGGTAATCTCAATGGGATTTTCCTGGTTAAATAAAGGTTAAAAAAAAAAAACAGCAGGGAAAAAACAGGGCAGGGCAATAGCAAACTCAGAAAAATAGAAAACTAAACAAATACTCACGGCCTGCCGGACCCCAACCATAACATTTAGTAGATCACTGCAATATACTTACCTGCTGCATGTGTTATTCCTTCAGGGCAAAAAACAGGAGTTTGCATGTAACTGAACTTATTTTTATTATTGCTTTTATTCCTTTAATTGTAAATAGACATTGCAATCTCACTACCTTCTTGTTCTATAAAGGTCGGCCTAAAGATCTGATTTGCTCCAATAATTACACACATGCTAAAATTTACTCAACTTTTAGCAGCTTTGCAATAAATCAATAAACCTTCACATTTAGGAGCCTAATAAGTTCTTATATCAATGGGTCTGTAAAATTGAAAGTGGAAAAAAGCTTTGTCTGTTCCATGTTTTGTCTCCGGTTGGTGGATCTGGCCTTTGGTTGGCCTTTAAACTATGGATTGGACCTTTAAATGTGTTGGGTCTCTTTTGGTTACTCTATTATCATAGACACTATGTAGAGATGAGCTGTTAATTATGATTAAGTGGTCTGCTATAGTACAAATGATGTGAGAACAACATAACAGCAGGCTTTAAGATGAGATGCAGTGTTTGTATATTAATAAACATAAACAGCTGTACATATGAGCAAGTACGAAAAACTGTATTGTATAGATTAACTGTGTATGAATCCCCAAATGCATAGCCCGACACACAGAAGCAGTTCTCTTCTCTAGCCTGACCCTATGAGCTTGTTGAGCTGTGTGATGTGAATCTATGATGACACTCTTTGCAGACATGCAAAATTAAACAGGGGCTCCCACAGGAGGAACCATACATACTTAAGCTGTGATTTCCACTGCTTCATGTACGCCAGGACATTGAGCGCTGGTACTTGAGACACTCTTGCACACACTTTTGCACACACATACACACATACAGACATTTACACAATGTTGTATCATTGAAAATGTAGGGTTTGCATTATGCATCCTTGCTTTTTCCATGCAGCATGTCTTGGTGTCTTTACAAGGCCATAGATATTACTTAGACACGCACTACGTCATTACACTTTTCTTCATCTCTTTCTTTCTTTGTTTCTGCTCGTCCTTTAAAAAGATTTACTACACTCAACTCAGAAAAACATGAGCCACTCGGTCGGCTACAACAGGGGAGTGCAGTATACCCAAACGTAATACTTCCTTTGGAAATTCACGCTTTTCTTTTGTGGCAACAAGTCAGTGGAATACCCTTCCAACACAGCTAATTACTAATCTTCAAACCTTTTCATGCTTGAAAAAACCCAGAATATTTTAACAATATCTTGCATTTTGTTTAAAAAATTGTAAACATTTTGGAATTGTGTGTGTGTGTGTGTGTATGTATGTGTGTGTGTGTGTGTGTGTGTGTGTGTGTGTGTGTGTGTGTGTGTGTGTGTGTGTGTGTTTTGTGTGTGTGTAATGGGAGGGGTGGGAGGAAGAGGATTTTGATTGATCTGGCTTTGCCCTATTTGTGAATGGAAAGGGGTGGGGGGACTGGTTTTAGAATCTGGGAATGATAATGATGATAATTTTATTGCTGCAACTTTGCACATGTTTGTGAATTATGTGCTTATATCTGTAAAATTGAATGTTCTGATGTTCTTAACTTTTTCTCCATTTTCCATCCAACCTTAATGTCTCTGTTTTTGCTCTACATGCTATTGTTGCAAACATCCATACATGGATGGAAGCACAAATACTGTACATGTGCACATTCATACACAGACCCAAATAAATACAGTAGTTGAAGTAATCAAAGTTAATCATGTCAGAGACAAACATACCATGGTCTCCCGGCCTTACAGTAATATTAACCATACCACTAATTCTTGTGGAGGAACAAATCAAAACTCAGCATAGAAGACCTGGCCCAATGTTGTAATGCAGCTGTGTTGCAGCTGAGTGCTTGAGCAAGACTGCCACCGTTATGTGCGCTGCTCTGCTCTGACCCTCCGCTCTGACTTCTGTGAACATGACATGACAATTTATATTGGAATTAATAAAGTATCACATTAATATTGAAAATATTGTGGCATTTAGGAAATGGATGTGTTAAAGTTACTAACTATGATTTCACTGACTTTTTGTAAAGGAAGGTCAAGTTAAAATGTTGTCTGGAGAAAGAGAAAATTCACAAATTGAATCGTTTCTTTTCCAGCATCAGCGGCTAAGGTTATCATGAGGTAGTCATTTGATTGGATGTGAGGTTGGTAATTCCCCCTTTACAACTGAACTCTTTTCGCAAGTACTTAGTGTATTCTTCTCCACTTAACAAAGCTATATGCAGGCACGTGTGCTTTTGTCCTCAGCTATGCATAGCTTATTTTCCTCACATACAGTACATGGATTAGAGTCAAATTCAATACTCAGATCCTCAAGGTCTCATTTTCATGGATAAATGTCTCTATTCTCATGCATAGAGAATGGCTCATAATGTTCAGTGTCTGAATAATAGAATACCTGAGTGTAACTCACTCACAAGGGAAAAGTTGATGATAATGTGAGTGTGTGTGTAGCTCTGTGCATGTCTGTTTGTTTTTCTTGCAGTTGGTGTGTGTGTGTAAGACAGAGATCGAGCGCAAGAGAGAGAGAGAGGGGAGAGAGAGAGAATATGAAATAGATGTAGAGACAGACAAAGAGTGAGTACAAGTGAGAAATGCATTTTCATGTGTGAATTATTCTTGCTGCATCCACATGGCAACCATTGACAGGATGAACTTTTTCTCACCTGCGATGTGATTATAGTCCTCTTGAATGCTCACAAAAGCCAGGTCACCTGCAGTAAAAGCACCACAATGTGAGAATGAGAAATGACAAGATGAATTCAAAGGCTATTGGGGGAGTATGTTAGCGAACAGTATAATGAGGAGTAGGTCTTAAAATGATGAGGAAAATTATTTCAAAAGATTTCTTGTAAGGTGTTTGGGTCAACTAACCATTGACTTGAGCAGTCTCGTACCGCATACAGATGGTTTCAGATAAATCATGTTCTATTTAAGTTTCTATTGAATATCTGGAATGATTTCACTACTATCCTGTGGTTGTGTTATTGAGTAGTGTGGAAACATTACTTCCTCAGATGTGACAGTGAACTGCAAAAACTTTTTGATTCATAAAAAAAAATATTTCTTTAAAATGTAGTAGGTAGTAGAAGGTAATTTGTCTGAACGAGGTTAGTTCATAAGTGGGGGCATTGAGTCTTCCTGCAAAGAGTTATCAGAGAACAGCTCATTTGTATTAGCAGCAAGACTGTTGTGTCATCTGGGGCCAGAACATGGTTGAAACACAATATGTATAGTCTCCTCACTTTTATACATTTCTTTTCAACAGTAGAGAGAAGATCAATCGGCATAATGAAAGTTCCATTCTTAACCCGTTGATGACTCTTTGCTTCTACATATTAAGCATTTAAAATCTTACATAAACCATTCTTATTACTTTGTATTACAGCCACAGGAACAGATCCTGTTCACAATATCATAACAATTTCCATACATTTACTCCTCATGCACATGCATACTGCACTCTCACACAGAGAATAGCTTTTGAAGACGGCAACTCAAAGACATTTCCTATTAGGTGGAAACACTCATGCAGCACATATTATCTTCATTATCTTGGTAATATAGTACAATAGAGTTATGGCTAATGGCAAAATAATACACCTACAGAAATCTCTAGAGGCCACCTGTAAACATGGGGAACTTCAAAATTTAATTGTCAACTCTTTAACTAGTTTTCAGTGAAGATGTTGGTAAGCTGTGCTCCTGAGGATAATATTCTTCTCAAAACAGAGGGTGTTTCAGAGACTTAGTTTTCAGGCCTTGCCCCCAATTTCCAACGGATGTGTAACAACTGCGGATCGGCTCCGCTGCGTGACGTCTCTGTGCCGTCAACACCCACCAGCTCCAGATTTGTTGCAGAACGGCTGCAGCCATGACTGACAGCTGAAGTCTCAATGTAGAATTCATGTGGAATAGAACCACAAAAACAACAACAGTTTGTTTCCATCCAGAGGAGAAGAGAGGAAACAACTCTGTGCTGTGTTTTCAAGGTGTAGTGCAGGGAAATATGATCCGCCGTGAGCACGCTCTGTTTTATTTTTAAAATTAACCAGATGTTTTATTTTGTTTCTGTGCTCGACTTCCTGTCCTGCACTATCTCCGGCGTCCGGCAAAAATAGAAGCTCTCCATATCTGCTCCGGAGGGCTGGGGACCACCGGAGCTGGGACGGAGTCAGGATGCAGTCGTTCCATACTCAGTGGAAGTACACACATTGACTTTAATGGAAACCTAATGACTCTGTCGTCGTTCCGGGGAGGATCTGCAGCCATTACGCATCCGGTGGAAATTGGGGGTTACTTTGACTAAAATTTATGTGAGAGTAACTCTTTCTGCTGGTTTGTCATATGTTAGCAGCTGCTTTCAGCAGGTGGTCCGCCCTTCGTCTCAACAAATCACAGGTGCTGGAACTGTGCTCTGCTCTCATTATCAACCCAAATTCAATTATGTAATAGGAGGTCTCAGCTCCTATAAAGTTGAATGGAATTGATCTTGATAAGGAGCAGAGACCCGTGAAATCTGCAGGGTCTGTGACCCATAGACCAAATAATAAGAAATACTGAGAAGATGGATGAGGCTGCCATGATGATCAGATGTGTGTGTGTATAAAAATTGCTCTACAGTCAGAGCCTTGGAATCATATTTAATAATCAAAAAATGCTTTTGTGCATTAAATGTGCACAGTATGTGTGGGAGCTTTGTGATTATGTGTGTGTGTGTGTGTGTGTGTGTGTGTAAAACATGTTTTAACAGAGCAGGAGTTAGCAAACAGACAGGCATATGCCCACAGGGTTGACGTTATTCAGAGACACACAAACATACACACACACACACACACACACACACACACACACACTCCTGTGTGTGTGCTCTACTGTTAACGGAGTCTCCCAGGCCAGCCAAAGCTGCTCACTTGTCCAAAGCACTGTACTTTAATGTCAATTTGCCATTTCACGAGGGTGGACAACTCACTGCGCCATTCACTATCTATCCTTGGCCCTGGATGAACATTTTCTGTGGCATACACTTCTGAATATACATGCATATAACAGTACTGTTGTTTTTATTTCATGACTATTTTCAAAATAAAAATTGTATACTTAAGATGTCTTCCACGTATTTAAGGCCAAGGACCCCTTAATTGAAAGAGAAACCGAGCAGGGAACCCCTATACATATATTGTTTACAATTACAACACATTCTCACTCCCATCTTGTAAAATACCGACGCTTGGTCAAGTGCATTTGTCGTTACTGACGCTAAAAGTCTCCTTTAGTGTCATATAACATGTGCTTGGTTGGGACTATTGCTGTCCCTTTTGACGGGCTTTGTTAGGACTATTTGGTGCTGAAAGGTTAAGGAAAAGCTTGTGGGTGGGCTTACGGTTCTGTGACTTGCAGGAACGGGGACGGTTGGGTTAAGGGAAAGGTCGTGGATAGGCTTACGCTTCCGTGACTCGCGGGGTTGGTTGGGTTTAGGAAAAGGTTGTGCGGCTTCCCTGACACGTGGCAATAACGGGACGGTTAAGGACACACGCGGGACACGAATCCCGCTCTCCTGGGTGAAAGTCCTGTGTTTTACCCATTCACCACCCCGACCATCCTCCATATGAGGAATTTCCCCCTTTCATACTTCTCGCTAAACCGCGTCTACATGCTGCTCTCCCCAGTACGTGTTACACACACACCGAAGGGTGCTTTTTTCGCTGCATCAGACGCGGACAGCCACTGTCCAAACGTTTGTATTTTAAGCGTTTGGAGTGAGAACGGGCTGACAATAAAAGGTGCTCTAAGCGATGTTGTAGCCTACATTATCGCTTAGGTTTGTCGTCATATACAGCAAACATCTCCTCATTATCCGCGAGCTGCCTGTCCCTAGAACACACTGTAAAAAAAACGTGGTCTCTGTAGACAGCCCAGGGTCTACAATCGGCAACAAAAAATAAACTGGGCCCACCGGCACCACGAAGCATACACAAAGAGAGTTCCAGCATTTCAGACAATAATCGACAAGAAGGATTTGGGGGTGGGGGATGGTGGAGTTAGTGCGCCGAAGCACCGAAAGGAGGGAGAGGGGAAGGGATGAGGAAGAGGGAGGGGCAAGCTAGTCTCGTTTTGTATTAAGTACTTTAAAGAAGTAACATCACCCACCATCGCTTAAAGCACCTTTAAGTTTTTCTGTGTTATTGAGTAATATATTTTAAAAGTTCACTGCTTTTTTGTGTTTTTGGTAACACTTTCTATGAAGTCAGTTTAAATAACGCATTATAAACACACTGCTTGTGGTCATTTAGTTTGCCTCATCATTTTATATCATCTACTGCAGGCCTGCACAATTTGGGGCCTACGGGTCAAAGTTTGTCAATTTCTTTTGGCCCTCGATCTGTTCAGAATGGCATTCTGTCTTAACGTTCTATTGACTTAAAGACTGGCTGCAGTTTAACATTGGTTAGATGGTGTGATAGGGGGGTTGCTATTTAGCTTCTGTCAGCGCAGATCTACATGATGACAAGAGTGAAGAAGAGGGCTGAGGACAAGATACTAGCTAACATGAATCTGTTGGTAGCTATTATAACTTAGATTTAAAATCTCTCTCAACTGCAAAAAACACATTTATTTCTGACTGTATAGTAAAGTGCTGTTTTGGTTTGAGTTCACTTCACATTTGTCCTAGCTCCAAATTGTAAAATGCAATATTGTTCAAAATAGATCACTATCAAGATTGATATTGAGATACTTGAGATTTTCACAGAGGAGAAATGAAAATAGGGATTTAGCAGGAAATGTTCCGCCTGCTGATGTCTTTTGTTCGGTGAATCTAATGAGGATACAGAGCATTTTTGTACAATAGTCACAAGGGGCATGTTCTGCCCTGAATTGTTGTAATGATTAATCAAAACTATTTGTATCAAAAAATATAGCTTATTACGTATTAATATGTATTTTATTTTTCCATAATATGTGCTCAACTTCAAATCTATGATACGCAAATATGCAAAACATTTCAATTTAAAGGTCCATGACTTGCATTTTTAGTTTTGGTCTATGGCCCTCCACCCTGATTCATTTTTGGCCCTTGAAGGGGAAGCATTTGGGCACCCCTGATCTATTGATTATATTCAAGTTCATGTAACTGTTTTGATAAAAACAGGATGGACTTAGGTAAATACAACAAAACATTAATTAGACCATTCAACATATTTATCAATATATAGATAGCCATAGATTATTAACTTAAAGCCAGCCTCTAGAAATGTACTGTTGTACTTTGGATTCCAACCTCACCACACTGACCACATGAGACCATGTCAAAAAGCGACACACCTGAATTGCTACTTAGTGGTTCCAACCTCATAAAATACGGACGTTTGGGCTGTGGCTGCCCGTGTGTGATGCGGCAAAAAAAGCACCTGTGCGTGTGTGTAGAACGTACTGGGGAGAGCAGCATGTAGACAGGGTTTAGCAAGTAGTATGTAAGGGAGAATTCCGTGAAGGAAGGTTGGTCGGGGTTGGAGGATGGGTCAAACACAGGACTTTTACCCAAGAGAGTGTGGTTTGTGTCCCGCTTGTGTCCTTAACCGTCCCAATGTTGCAGCGTGTCAGGGAAGCCGCTTTCTTCTTTGATTGGCCTGTTATTTCCGCGTGCCACGGAACTGTAAGCCCACCCACAACCTTTTCCTAAACCCAACTATCCTGTTCCCGCGAGTCACGGAACCGTTTTTTCTCAACTGGCAGGACATTACGCTCCCGTTAGGCACTTTAGTTGACTCTGGCGCAGACCAAAACCTCTTGGATAGCAAAATTGTGCGTCAGATCTTCATTCCCCAGATCCCCCTTTGACACTCCCCTCCATGCCACAGTCCTTAGTGGCCAGCCCTTTGACACTATTACCCACTGCACTCCCCCAGTCCGCTTCTGCACCTCCAATAATTACCATGAATTCATGTCAATCCATCTCACATCCTTTCCCACATCCCCTGGCTCTCCCTCCATAACCCTAATATTGACTGGGCACGGTGGAAGATCAGACACTGGAGTACACAATGTCCTGTCTGTTGTCCGCTCGAGCCCCTGGTAAAACCACTTAGTCTGACGCTTCTCCCGTTCCCCCTGAATTAACTCTTGTTCCCTCCAAGTACCATGACCTCGCCTTAGTTTTTAGTAAGGATCAGGCTCTGTCCTTACCCCCCACTGGACATATGACTGCTCCATAGCCCTCCTCCCGGATGCCTCGCTCCCATCTTGCCATCTTTTTAATCTGTCTTGTCCGGAGAGACGCTATGGAGCAGTACATCAAAGACTCCCTGGCTGCCGGCATTATTCGTCCCTCCTCGTCCTCCCTTGGCGTTGTTTTTTTCTTTGTTTCCAAAAAAGACAAAGCCCTCCGCCCCTGTAACGATCACCATGGCCAACACGTCACTTCATTCCCCTGGCCAAATTATCGATGTCCTTGGAAACAGTCCACATTCTCATCTTCCACGTCTTCTGGCTCCATGGCCGCCCTCAGGTTATTGTCTCTGAACGGGGAATGCGAATCCCGTATGCGGAAGTCCTTTTGCTAGGCTTTTGGTGCCACTGCCAGCCTGTCCTCAAGTTACCACCCCCAGACTAATGGGCAGACCAAGCCGGCCAACCAAGACCTGGAGGCAACCCTCCAATGCTTGGTGCACCGTGTCCCTACTCCCTGGAGTTCCTATCTCCCTTGGGTCAAATACGTCCATAACTTCCTCATCTGCGCTGCCACAAGGATGTCGCTGGAGGAGGAGGTGGCGGTTCATTTTGTCCAAGCTCATCTACAACGTTCTGTCCTCCCTCGTAACAATATATGTGGCTATGGCCATTTGGGCTATGCTAACTTTTCCCTCACCACTTCTGTTGCAGAGATTAGGGGGAAACAAGGACTCATTTTCAAAAGAACATAAATTGTTGAAAGTTGTGAGAACCTTCTACAACTTTCCAAATAAACATTTGACATAAATCATTTTAAAAGGTTGTCTCTGAATCTGTTACAGCCAACTGCATAGAGATCTACTGTACATCTGGGGAAACTTGCACATCAATGGGCTCCTATTGTTTACAGTAAAGACAACAAGAGCACAAGACCACAAGAGCCACAGGCGACTCCCACTGTGGGACAGATTGGTAAACTCTCAGTATCATATGCCTCACTAACTACAGAAATTAGTAAGGGAGGGTGATTTAACAATAGCCTTTAACCAAAACCAACACAACTACAGGAAAAAGATGATTAAACACCTTATGAATGCAACCAGAAAGTAGGTTAAGGACAGGTTGCATTGTCTTGATCTGTAACTGTACAGTAACATATCCTGAATCCTGTAACTATATGGTCAAACTGGGACCCTAGAAACCAATAGGCAACTTTGATCAACCCCCCCCCAAAATGTATTTGAAAGTTCTGTTATTTAGCCAGTGGGTTTGGTTCATGTGATTGTATTCTTGCCTATTGCTTGCCTATTTTGTGTGGCAACCACTGCGAGGAAATAACCATTGAAGAAAGCTGTCATTTGTTCAGATTTTATTTGGATTGCCTATGTTCCCTTGGCAACTGGTGAAGGGGATTAGTAAGTACTCCATGTCTGGTCTTAGAGGTCAAGGATAGCTGTCTGTCATTCTCTTTTCTGTCTGCTTATACACACACACCTACGCACACACACACACACACACGCACACACACACACACACACACACAGTATTTTTTCTGTCACTTGCCCCTCTGCTCTTGGTTGAAAATGCAAAGCAGCAGGAGATTAAAAGCCACAGTCCGAGCTGTCTCAGACTGCTGTCGCCAGTGTTTGAAAACACATTTTGTGCAGTTGACTGAAGTCAATAAGGTTCCTGGGGAGATAAGGCAATAGGCAGACATAGTGAGAGAAGGTGAAAAGAAAGAGAGAGAAAGAGGCAGAGAATAGCAGACTAGGAAAGCAATAGTGAAAGTAAAGGGGTCAATGCGCAACAACTTCAACAAACTAGAAACCACTTATGGTCTATCTCTGTCCATCTTTCTCCATCTCCCCTTCCTACCACCCACTTATCTCTTGTGAGATAAATGGGACTGGAAAAGCTAAGTTGGGTGACAAGAACTGGTTTTGAATGGGAGCCTGCTCTAAATTTTGAAGGACCAGGGATTTTGGAGATCAAAAATCTCCACAGTGCGGAGAAGGGTCTGACTAGATCACATAGTATTCCGGGATGGGAGAGAAACATGCTCTGGTTTATTGGCATTTCTCTGAACCAATCATAATTGTCATGGGCATTGCTATGCTCCGCATGGAGCCGCTGTGAAATAGCCTTGAGAAAGAACTTGTTTTGGTAAAATGTGTATGCTCAAAAGTTTGGTTGCGAGTGTGAAAACTCAGATTGGACAGATAGTCTAGCCAGCTGTCTCAATTTACCATGCAGAGATCTGAGGAGCATATAGTCCTCATAAATCCATCGAAGTTTAAATTCCAACACACAGGAAGCGGAAGTAAATGGACATCAGCAAAAATACATGCATCCGGCGGAATTTCCTGTGGCATTGGAACAATCCCGGAAGTGGATCGTCAAGGATGTAGACTAAGTAGCAGATTACAGTACAAAAATGAAAATTATGACATGAAAAGGTGGGTTGCTATCATATTAAAAAAAAGTCCTACACAAAATGACACATATTTGCCTTTTCTGCTCTGATGCCCCTAACAACATTGTTTTCACCATTAGGGTGGTGACTGATTTGGCACACCTATTAATAAAGGTTAGGGAGAGATCATAGTCAGTGTTAACATAAAGCAATGTTGACTGTCAGTAAGACATTGGAAAGAAACAATGTTCTACACAGCCACTACAAGCCCTTGTCAGTTAAACAGGAGGTTTTAAGAAGTGGAAGAAACCACCACATTTTTTGGTGTAGTCTCGAATAAACTGCTGCAATGCTATATAATATGTACACTGCTGTACTTGTAAAAATGACATATGAGCTGTGGTTAACTCTATAATAGCAAGCTCTTTTTTATGCTGTGCTGCTAGGAAACATAACTATTGATAGTGATGTTGTGTCAAAGGTAAGTACAGCGGTCTACTGTTTCACCCTTTTGGCTTTGTGTTTGTAACATAATGTGACACGTGCATGTGTGGCCTGGTGTGTTACATGTATTTTTTTTTTGATATTCAAATTTGTCTCCCAAAAGTAGAAAACCAGATTATTATGGTGAGTCATTAGTGCAAGACAGTGTGGTGGTAAATGAAAGCCCATTAGAGTGGAATGCATTTCTCAGTGGAGTCTCTAATGGCAAGGTTATATTTGCAAACCCAGCTTATTTTACCATGTAACATGGTAATCACAGACTTATTGATTGCAGTATGATTCTGGACCAACCTTTGAATTGCAAGGTGAAATGGCTGCTCTGTTTGAACCATGCCAACAATTAGCTTCATAGCTTATTAGGTATGTGGGTGGTTTTATGAAAATGTAACCCCATTTCTTTTGCGTAATTGACAGATTCAATTGTTCATGTGAAACACCATGTCAGTGTGAGGTGTCTATTAATATACCAGATGCAGACAAATCACCACCTACTCAAGGCTAGTCAGCCCACTAGGCAGGCCATACTGTTTTTGAGCCATAGAGATAAGTTCTTCCATAGCTGCCACAAAAGCAGAATATACATGGAGGTGAATAAGATGACATACATCTGACATCACCAACAACATACAGTACACACATGTACAGAAAAGTGAGGTCATTGAGGTGCCGTTGTCAACAAACAAAAGGAAACACCTGAATTAAAAAGTAAGTCAAAATCTTCCTCCTGGCTCATTGGAAGAAAAGGAGCGTGGCAGAACTCTTCCCAGACTTGATATGTACAGCTCTATATGGACACAACACCACATTTACTGTTATGTACAATTATATATGATTGGTCTCAAACACCAGTAAATAAACAACTGTCTTGTCTAGATAAGAGAACAAACATATTATCTAGCTAGTGACAAGAAAACATAAAACAATCTTTGGTTCAATTGCATTAAAATGCAGTGCCAGGGGACTTGCCTTTGATTAGCTATGTCCACTGTCAACACCCCTAATGTGCACCTTATCACAAGTCATTTATAATATGCACTATACTTTCAAGTTGCAAACCTCACTAACCTGGCTCTTCACTCAAATCCAAACACAGTTTTCTTCAGTTTTGACTTTGTGAGGATGTAACATTTACTGCAGTCACAAAATGCAAGAGTGGAAAGCTCCATGCTGGCCCCGTTTCGTCTGCCTTTGTAATTGGCCCATCCAGACCCCATGCTGATATAAGCCCTGTGCTTTACCAAGACAACCTGTCGTTTTTATGATGAAACCAGATTAGATTTAGAGAGGGATCTGAGGAGAGGCGGGAAGAGGGATGGATTTCTTCTCCTCAGACACCCCAGCAGAGGAACCACAACGTCCGATTTTCATTTCAGAGTAAAAACTCAGGGGAGTCTGAGTTATGGACATGACAACAAACGCTGTTTTACTGCCCATGATGCGCTCGGTTTGTCCACCTTGCTCCATCTCTATGATGATTCTCCCCCCTGCTTGTCTGTCTGACTTGTTTAGTTGTTGCTTGTGAATTGTTGCATCTGTCTGCCTAACTATCCATCTTATTGGAAGTCAGTTTGTCTTTCAGCTTGTCCTCATGTTATTTTGTACAGAAGCCAAAGAAGTACAATGTAATTCTCTTCTCTTTGCCATCAACTATCCACCCTAATAATGGGTGAAATGTTCAGTTTCCTCCCCAATGTGACTAATTCACATAATCTATCCATCTCCCTTTGTATTCCTTCTGTGATGATAGTCTTAAATTGTGCCTCAGAATTGGCACCACATTTGTGGTGTCATTAAATGCCTTTGTTGGCACATCATTTGGTTGTTCATTATGTGGAATAGTTTTAATTGCTGTCCCTTGGCTTATGCAATAGTCATGATTGTTATACATGCAGATAACTATCCAGCAGCAATCATCTCTCAGAAGGTCAAAAACAATATGACATTAGGCTGATGGAGTGGACGTATGAACTGTATTATTGCAACCCTATTGGGATTTCCATGAGACCAAAGACTGAACCTCTGTTGTGCTTCATGAGGTGGAGGAAAACAGGGATGGAGATTGTGTAATATGATATATATATATACAGTATATATATATATATATATATATATATATATATATATATATATATATATATACTGTATATATATATATATAAAAAAAGATGTGGAAAGTAAGAGCAACAGTGGTGCCAGTGGTAATCGGAGCACTGGGGGCTGTGACCCCCAAACTGGGAGAGTGGCTCCAGCAGATTCCAGGTAAAACATCAGAGGTCTCTGTCCAGAAGAGTGCAGTCCTAGGAACAGCTAAGATACTGCGCAGAACCCTCAGACTCCCAGGCCCTGGTAGAGGACCCGAGCTTGAGGATGACACATACCACCCCACAAGGGGTGAGAGGGGGATTTTTATTTATTTTTATTTTTTATGTACACTAAGTCAAAGTTTGGGGTCACTTATACATTTCCATACCACTCCAACATGGACAGAATACCTGCACATAATGTAATCTGAAAACGGCTGCCCTGGTTAAAAAAACAATGCAACTGATCTCAGCTGGCATTCTGTCTACAATGGAGTGCAATGGGAATTTCTATGTGACCCCAAACTTTTGACCGGGTAGTGTATATATATATGTATATATACTATATACAGTGTATATATATATATATATATATATATATATATGCACACTATATATAGTGATATAGACACTATATATATACTGTATATATACTATACATACGTACAGTATATATAATATAAATATACTGTGTGTATATATATTAGTGCTGTCAGTTAAACGCGTTAACGCAAAAAAAAGTTTAACGGTGTCTATTTTTTATCGTGAGATTAACGTTCTTTTGACCTAGCAAATTTTTCACATGCTGTTGCAACAACTAGTAATGTTAGAGAAACTACAACACCACAGACCAGAAACCAGGCACACACTTGTTTGGGCTTGCAAGCTGGTCAAAGAATAATAGTTACGTTACGCTTTAAGTGGATGGCGAGCGTAAGACACCAAAATGGATGCCAATAAAATTCTGAATGGAAAGTTTACTTTTAAAAAGTTCCCAAATTGTCCCATTGTCCAAAGTGATCTGTGTGTTCTGTTGTAAACAACTTGATGGCCAAGCACACAGCTGATGTGAATTCTCCTTCCCCCCACACCTCCTCAAAGTATCTTTTTCACCCTTTTATTTATGGTCAGTGTTACATTGTGTAAGAGAGATTAGAGAATGTTACCTGAGAAATTGAACACTACAGTAGACTATATGCAAATGTTGTTTTCAAACATTTGCACACAGCAAGTCTATCCACTTTTCCATGTTGATAAGAGCCTTAAAATGAGAAAAACAATGGGACAAAAATAAATCAAGTGACATTTAGAATAAATAAAAAATATGCCATTAATTGCAAGTTTACTATGACATTAATGCAATTAATCATGATTAAATATTTTAATCGTTTCACAGCACTATTCCCATGGTGAAGGTGGGGTCTGTTGTCCTACCTACTATATACACAATATATACTGTATATATGTGGATTGAAGAGGATGGAAAAGTCTTAAACCACATACCCATGTTATTCATAAAGGAGGGAAACAAGGAGATGTGGTTATGGGAAATGGCAATGCAATGCATTTTTGGAGCCCTTGAGACCATATGTCACCCATAAGTACTATGTTTGAGTTCCTATGTCATATGCACTTTAAAGAGTGGTGTCTGACACAATAGAATGTAATAAACTTTATTGTTATTGCACAAGCAATTGTACAATGAAATTTGCTGTGCCATACCTAAATATAAAAGTAATAAATACACAAATAAATACTCTACATACACTCTAACATACACTCCTTCACAGTCATATGTCAATAAATATAAGAAGAAACATTTTAAAAGCCTGGAAGCCGTATTGCACAGGTTGTATTATTGAACATGCAGTTCATGACGGCAAGGTAGGGCAATGTTTAATTTTGTTCAGTTCAGTGATGGCTCTTGGATAAAATTGTCCTTCAGCCTTGAGGTACGAGCTTTGAGTACTTTGTAACGCCTTCCAGAGGGCAATAAGGCCATCTAAACTAAAGTTACATTCTTATAGTCATCCATTTGACAAATAAAGCCCTGTATGATGATTAACACTTATGATGCTCCATTGGTGCAAAAAGGCTTAATTTGTTACAAAAAGCACACCCTGCATGGTTTAATCATTATTGGCCTGTACAATTGACACCAGGATGAATGCTTCTTTTGTTATTTTCTGACCCTGCTGATAATTATTAACAGGCCTGAGATCATAAGCCTATTGAAGCCTCCATCTCCTTGTTCTCAGCGGGTAGTAGTTGGATGCAGCATGAATGTTTGCTGCAACATTAGGCCATAAAATTTCATAGTTTACAGAGGTACAGTTTCAGTTTGACTCAGCCAGTCAAAACTGTTGACTATTATGCAATATGCCACTGCAAGAAAGTACCATTCAGTCCGTTGAAAGTCAGTTCTGTGAGAGTAAGTTGGAGGAGGATGATGATGGATGTAGAGCAAATACTGAAAATGTTTACAGCATCCCAACTGGTACAGTTACTCCCATATTGTTTGTCAGTGAGAAGTTAAAGACGATGAGGGGGATGGAAAAGACAAAGAACGGTAAAGCGATTGTAGGAAGAAGGTGGCTGGAGGTTGCATGAGGGAGGAAATAGGAATGTGCAGGACAAAGAGGGAGTAGATAAGAAAATTTAAATGGAAACAAAATAAGTAAAATAGATCATAATAATAATGGCAGCAAAGGGCAAATATGTGACAATCAATATTTAATTGAATTTAATTTAATTATATCTTTATTAAATCTTCTGCTGGACATTGTAGTGGTTTTATCTTGAGGTCAAAGGACACGAGTGAAACTGGAAAATGGCTGTATGACTATGAAGCATACACATACGGATATAAAAGAACACAAATTGTTGTACACATATGTTAAAATGCACACACATTATATTGACGCCTTGGACATATAGCTCATTCTAACAGAGATTTCCCATGACCATGTAGTGGCTTAGGGGGATGATGGTTTAGTTAACAGTTTGTCTGTTAAGGTAAAAGAAGCTATAAACATTCATTTATTTATTATATTTAATTAATGTGTTTGTGTATGTTGTATCTGTGTATTTTTGGGCTTACCACAATACTGCAATACTCTATTCTGATAGTGTTGCATCATTGAGAGGATTGAGGCAAAATACCATCAAGAAATCAGTCATACAGAAAAAAAAAAAGCTTCAAGCAACTAATATTATTTTGAATGTCTTATAAATAATGCCACCAACAAAAAGGCAACCAAATAATATTTTCATTTATTCACGGGCCTGCTTATTTCCTTATCCAGGTTAGGGGTACAGGAGCTTTTTTTTTCAGTTTTCAAATATTGCACGCAGGTTAAAAAAAAGCGAATAAGCGACTGAATTCTTGCCTTCAGCATTTTCATTTCTTGTTTGAAATATGTGAGCAGTCATCTGAGTGTTCTAAACTGTGTTACACGATTAGAACAGGTCTGAAGCCTCATAATTCTCCACACTAATAAAGATGAGATGTGACGCCACGCCTTATGTCTGCTTCAGTTTATCATCTTAATAACATTCTCAAGCAATGCACACACATATCATCCCTTGACACACACACACACACACACACACACACACACACACACACACAAACGCACAAACGCACAACACAGTTATCAGTTCATTAATTCACTATTACACTAGTTTTGCATTGCCAGACCATCCTCCACAGCGCTGCTGATGGAGATATGGCTAGTCCACACAGTACTCCAGGATACAAGAAAACTTTCTGCCTGCGGTAGAGACGAGATGGTGTAGCAGGACGTGTCTTATATATAATAATAATAATACATCCATGAATGGGAGTGGATGGCTAGCAGAAACAAAGCTCCTTGGGCAGAAATGGATAAACAAAAGGGTCTTTTAAATGGCAAAATGAGTTTCAAAGCCCTTCCAGATGGTTCTCTCCACAAGACTAAAGTTATCTGCATGTACTATTGATGTAAATTGAGTTATCACCAGAGTAGTCAAGTCTCAAATAGCCTACCACTTGTGCATTAAAAACTTACCAAAATATATTTTTTATAGTACATTTAGAACAGACTGAACTAGGAGACTTATGATCACGAATAAAAAAATGAATCAATCGTCAGCCCTATAATATACTGTATATATTATTTTCATTTCAATCTCACCGTCCGTTATTTTCATTTTGAAATAATGGAAACATTTTTGATGAGAAAGGCACAACCAGTACACACAGAGTGCAGTTCTATTTCGTATAGGCTTCGCCCTCTAAGGGCTACGCTATTGGGTTTATCCCTTCGCGCATGCGCAGTCGTGAAGATTTTCTTTCCCGCCCTTGCGTCCAGCACGGGCCTCAACTACGTCCGCATTTACTGTATATGTACACAGCGGACCCGTTGTTCGTCTCCCACTTTTTCTTCAATTACGCAGTATGAAGACAAGCTTAAGAATTTCCAGCGGTGCTCGCGCCTGCCCCTCCTGCCGGACCGGCTATCCTGCCGCCGGACCTTCACCCCCCCGCTGCGGGACCTGCCTCGGCGCCGTTCTCGCCGGCCAGGCCCTTACCCGCCACGCCTCCTGCCAGTGGCTTGCCCCCGCCTGTCATCTAAAGAGCTAAACTGACAGGCGGAGGCTTTTCTGGTCTTGCCAGGCTAGCGGGGACGGAACGGCAGTGGGGCAGACAGACGGGAAACCCGGCGACACCCTGGAGCCGCTGGCGGACGGCGTCTTTCGACGAGCATGAGTCCGCTGGCTCGGTTCTCTCGACAGCGCCGCCAAGTACGGGTTTTTCCCTCCTCCCCTTGGGAGGAATCCCCCCCCTCTCCTGGGGGATTGGGCCTGAGACGGCGATCGACGCCTCCCACTGGAGCTCTCTCCGTCTCCCGAACGGCCAGGGGCACCGCCGAAGCGGCCTTCCCCTTGCCTCAAACGGCCCCAGCCTCCACCGCCAAGGCTCTCTTCGTTGATCTGCCAGAGGTCATCAGGAAGGCGGCAGAGCGGAGAGGCATAGCACTCCCGGGCGGAGCTGCCAGCCCCGCTCATGGCCTTTTGAGCGGGGGACATTACGCCCGGAGCCGCCCTTTCACGGGCATCACTCTGGCTGCGCTTCACAGAGCCGGACATTTTTTGTGGAGGAGGCTTTCTCCCAGCCTGGGAATCTGAAGGCTTCCCTCTCTCGCTACGCCCCGCTTAACCGGGCTCAAGGCGACACGGATGCAGGGTTTTTCCCAGGGGCTGGCGGCACTAACAACATAGCCCACCGCCATCCTCACCCTGATCACGGTGGCGATGTCCAGGGTCATGGCTTGGCAGACTGTGGCCCAGCGAAACACCTGGATCCACATGTCTCAGCTGCCCGCGACAGTTAGACGCTGGTTATGCGTCTGTACGGCCCTATAGCCCCAGACGGGCCTTTTGGGCCCGGTCCCCCTCCGCAGCGACAGCCGGCATAAACTCGGCCGGCAGGCTGCACGAGGTCGGAGAACCATGCGAGCGGCCCCCACCGGGTCCAATCTGCCTCGCGAGCCACCCAGCAAGCGGCACGGACGGTGGCAATGACGGGACGCGGGATCGCCTGTCCTTCGGCTGAGAGTCGGAAACACAACGGCATGTTGAGGGCCACTCCGTCCCATCTTAACAGCCGTTTTTTCCTCATTCATACAGCCCTTATTTGTTCTGAACAACGCGCTGATATGACAGTCGCTCCTCACACAAGCACAGGCTGCCACACGCGGAGCGCCACGGCCTCCTCGTAATGCCGGCAGCGGAATGCGCCCACCCATTGTGGATGACGCCGCTCAATGAACCACCTCCCCACGGCGATGCCGGGCGGGACGTGGGACATTAACCCAGTGGCCGCCTCCCGCCCCACACGGCGGTGACCGGCCACTGCCCTTTTCTAAAAGCCCTACCACGGGCTGGCCGAGACGAGTGATCGTGTCGCCCAGCGACGGGGTGGGCTCTGCGCTCCCCGCTAGCCATGCCGGTGAACAACACTCAGACATGTGCTATCAGGGTGCAGCGCAGCATCGATTGGCTTGACAAACATCGACTCTTGGATGTCAAAGCCGATAACACGGGGTTACACACTCCAGTTCGCCTCCCCCGCCTCATTTTCGGGTGTGTTGGAGGCGACGGTATCATCTCTAGCACAGTCAGACGTGATGACGCCAGAGCTAGAAGGGCTGCTGACAAGCGGAGCCTTTTCCCCGTCCTTCAAGGGAGGAGAACGAGGGGTCTTTTACTCTCGCTACTTTCTCACCCGGGGTCAGGAGGATGCGTCCCCATCCTTGACCTGTCACAGTTCAAATTATACATTATGGAGCGCACTTTTTCCAAATGCCCATCAGGCACGTGTTGGAATGTGTGCGCCACCACGAATGGTTTACGTCAGTGGATCTGAAAGAAGCTTACTTTCACGTCTAAATCATTCCTGGGCACAGGAAACCCCTGCAAGTTTCTCCTTCCAATGGGCCCAGCTCAACCGGCTGCAGTTCGGGTACTCACTACCCCCTCGCACATTTTCCAAGTGCATGGAAACGGTGCTCCAGCCGCTACAGAAGAGGGGCATCAGAGTCCTTTTTATTTGGACGATCCGCTCATTGTAGCCTCCTCTCGGGAGCAAGCGGCGCTGCAGACTATAGAGGTCCTGCGGCTGCAAACGCTGGGTTTTGCCATAATTTGGCGAAAGACCGCTCTGGTCCCCGTGATAATCGATAGGTTATCCGGGCGTGGACATAAAGTCGATCACCATGAGGGCCAGGTTGTCAGCACCAAGACAGGACGCCCTGACCTCTCTGTTGTCCCCCGCTTCAGGCCACACACGACAGTGTCATCGCTGTCAGTGATGCGGCTCCGAGCATAATGTCTGCGGGACAAACGGTGGTTCCCCTGGGTCTTTTCTACATAAGGAAAGTCCAATGGTAGTTTCTTCGCGGACAGCTCGATCACATTCGCTACAAATGGCGTATGCTGTCCATCCCTCATTCACTCCTGTCAGACCTGGCATACTGAGGGAACCTCCAGATCCTGTCTTTCTCCGGGGTTCCCAGGGCAGAGTGACGCCATATGTGACGGTGTACACAGACGTGTCCCTCACTGGCTGGGGAGGGATGTGTGAGTCACAGGTGGTGGGAGGGGACTGGCCTCCTTCCCCTCTCACATAAACTGCCTGAGCTGTCCACGGTAGTGAAAGTGTGAAACACTTCACCCCAGTGGTGTCGGGAGACATGTCGTCGGCGGACAGGCAACATCACGGCGGCAGCGTTCATAATCCGCCAGAGCGACATGTATACGCTCAGCCCAGCTAGTGGAAATAGCCTGACGCCTCCCGCTGTGGACGCACAGTCACCTGCTGTTGCTCCTCGAAGCAGTGTAGGCCTATAACCCGATGTCTTTCGAAACGGGCGGCCGACCTGACGTCGAGGGGGGGGGGCACAACGAGTGGAGATTGAATCACACTATTGTTCAAATGTTATGGAGCAGGTTCAGGGAAGCGGAGGTGGATCTGCTCGCTCCACGAGAAAAACACACAGTGCACTCGGTGTTTTTTTTCCTTGAGCATGCGGGACAATTCTCCTCTTGGCGTAGACGCCTTCTCCCTATATGCTTTTTTTTCCTCCCTCGATTCCTGAGCGCATCCAGGAGAAGAATCTGTCAATGGCTCTGGTGGCACCGGAGCGCACGAGCGTCCTGGTTCCCCCCACCCTGTTCAGCTGCTGGTGGATCCTCCCCCCTAGCAAATTCCGTGGCAGGGAGACGCACTGTCGCAGCTGAACAGCTCGATCTGTCATCACCCAGTTATAACCCAGAGACTTTGGGGCTGGTTGCTGAGCGGTAACGCTTACAGAGATTGTGGTGCGCACCATCCAGGGCTCCAGAGCCCCTTCTAACACAGCATGTTACGCAGGGCGCTGGTCTGTCTCCCAGCGCTGGCGCACAGGGGGGGACGCGGATCCCATAGGTGTCCCCTGCCTCTCGTGCTGACGTGTCGCCAAACTCTGGTGGATAGCGATTTGACTCCATCTACAGTCAAAACATACGCAGCAGCCCTCTCCTGCCAGGAAGGCTAGAGTGAGAGGGAAGTTTTTGCCTATCCCCCGGCGAAGCGTTTTCTGAAGGGGGTACGCGTCAAAAACCGCCTGTTCGCCCCCTCACCCCCCCAAAGGGGCCTAGCCCTGGTGCTCCGGGCTCTGGGGAAGCCCCCCCTTTGAGCCTCTGGCACAGGCCAACTCTCAGAATGCTGTCGCTAAAACGGCGCCTCTCTTTGCCCTAACGTCGGCCAAAAGAGTGAGTGATTTATGTGCACTGTCGGTTTCTCCGTCCTGCCTCTCCATTAGAGGGGACGGAGAGCTACCACATTACAGCCAAACCCCTCCTTCACACCGAAGATTCTAACTAGTTATTTTCGGTCGAGTGTTTTTTCCCTCGAGGGTTTTTTCCCCCCGCCTCGTCAACGAGGCAGAGGTGGCTTCCCACCGGTTGTGTCCGGTGTGTGCCCTGTCTCAATACATTTTTACGCCCGGCAAATATCAGGAAAACACAACAGCTGGTTGTGCATTATAGAGAGCACTCCCGAGGGTCAGCCCTCTCAAAACAGCGTCTGTCTCACTGGCTGTGCGAGGCTATTACGCGACATCCGAAGGCATGCTACGAAGGCTCTGTCGGGCGCCTGCGCTCTATTTAAAGGCATGGCAGCCTCCTGGGCTTCCCCGTGCCCTTTCATCCGCTTCTATGTGCGAGATGTGTCTGAACATGTGTATATGTTCTGTCCACAATCAACGTGTAATGCTGCGTTGGATGTGCGTTAAGAGGACAAGAAGCGGATGCCCGATTGTTACCAATCTAAGGCACCTAGTGCATGCCGCTGCAGTCTCACCCTGCTGTCTTCACCTCGCCTGTTTTAGGCGCATTGTGAGACGCAGTTTCTTGTAGTTTCATAACCATGTTACTTCCAGGCACCCTATGCCACTAAGTGGTGCCGCGGCAACCTTGCTCTGCTGTCTTACCTCTCCTGTTTTGGAGTATGGTTGTGAGACGCAGTCCTTAATGTCATACATTGTCATATCATGTTACATGCACGGATATGATGATGTCACTCCGTTACATGCGTGATTTTTTTTTCGCCCGCATACGGTCCTCCCTCGGGCGTCCCTTGCAGGGCCAATCACGCACAATTCCATTACTCATTGAACTACTGCCATCACATTGTGGGCCTTATGAACTTTTCAGGCCACGACGTTAGCATGGCAGGCTTTATCAGAAGAATGACTCTGATTGAGCCTCTGTACATTGTTGTTGGGAAAATGTGGTCTATGTTCGGCTTGTGGACCGATACCGGTGTCGCAGGTGGCATTGACTACATCAGCTTCGCCCTAACCCAATAGCGTAGCCCTTAGAGGGCGAAGCCTATACGAAATAGAACGATAGTTACGTAGGTAACTCCAGATTCTATGAGTATAGGCGTAGCCCTCTAAGGTCCGGCCACCTGCTCCTAGAACATTGGTTGAAGAAAAAGCTGATGTTTTGGGAGACGAACAACGGGTCCGCTGTGTACATATACAGTAAATGCGGACGTAGTTGAGGCCCGTGCTGGACGCAAGGGCGGGAAAGAAAATCTTCACGACTGCGCATGCGCGAAGGGATAAACCCAATAGCGTAGCCCTTAGAGGGCGAAGCCTATACTCATAGAATCTGGAGTTACCTACGTAACTATCGTTTTATATTACACATATTGTATACAAAGCAGCACGTGCACAGCTGTTACCCCTATTATATAACTCACCCATTCTTTACTATGTGATGATGGACCCCAAAACACACTCTCTCTCTCACACAGTCTCATACACACAGTCTCACACACACAGTCTCACACACACACACACACACACACACACACACAGGCATTCAAGCACATTTACCTAAGTGAGTCTTCATTATGGGTAATATGTCTACAATGCACTGCTTTATATTTAATAGTGATAAACATAGCAGTCTTTATTCCTGTTCAGAATATGGGACATACATCAACAGGAAGAATGATGTGTATATACAGTATATAGCACTTATAGTCTTTATCCTGTCATCTGTCTTTCAGTTGTGTGATTAATGTCCTTATTTAGAGGCTGATTCATGACTTGACTTAAGATCTTGGACGGTCTTCCTATTATTTTTAAACATTCAGATTTACAGATTCAGATTTTTCAATAGTTTTACAAGTAGGCTTATGTGAAACCCCAGTCATATAAAAAAATACATTCCTCTGTGCATTTGTGGCTGGTAGTTATTGTCCAATAGTGAATCCAGTGTGTGGGTAGTTTGCTCCAACAGCCAAACATGAGCGTTTGATGCCGATAGTTACAAAAAATGACATTGTGTGATGTTGAAACAGAGAAACAGCTGCCTATTGTCAGCTGTTTCTCAACTGAACCTCATACGTTTTCAACAAAACATTTTGTTAATGAACTAAAAGTTGCAAAACACTTGTATAATCATTTAACATTATCAAAGGATGTTGTGGGGTGCCCTGGTAGCTCACTTGGTAGAGTACAAAGGCCCCACTCTCACCCCCTTTCCTGTCTAAAACTGTTCTATCAATTGAAGGCCAAAATGCCCAAAAATTAATCTTATAATAATTAAAACAATTTTTTGGGTGAAAATGTGGAAAAACACTAGACGAGGTAAACCCCGCCCACTCTGCCGACAATTTGATTTCGCCCTGCAGCTCGGTCTGAAAACCTGCATGTTTAATTATTCTGCTTCAGTTTACAATTTTGCTGGAACCAATCACAAACTGGCTTATCTAACTGGCAAAATATTGGCAGGTTTAACACGATGTTGACAGGGAAGCAACCAAGCAGCTTCTTGTTTACATTTAACATAGCGCCACCGAATGCAAGCGCAGCAAACCCATTGATGCCGCTGTTGCTTCTATGTTACCTGGGTCGTTGGTTTGATTGGTTGAAGGACTAAACAATTGCGTACAGAGTCGTTTGAACTATGCTCGTTGGTCACACCTCTTGTGCAGAGAAAATACAGAGCAGACTCCCCAGACCAATGCTAAGAATGCAAAGAATATTAAGTAAAGCCCCTTTAAGCCCGCCCACTCCATGTTAGCAGATGTGACATGGGCCAAATTAAACAATCTATGTGCACGTCAAATGAATTTTTCCCAAAGATGGTTTCTGTTATTTTAGGTAGTTCTTATAGCGTACAATTATAGATACTTTGTTCATTTTAACCAGGTCTGTGTCATGGCACTATGTGTGCAGATGAATCAGTGGCACCAGCTAACAGTGTTATACCACAATTTCAGTAGAAAACATCCCATTCCCACAAAATCATTTATTTTCCTGCTCATTGGGTGACTTTCTTGCATTGTGATCCTGTGCTCTGTGGCAAAGTTTACAGAGAGAAGAAAGTCAGTAAATGCTAGGGTTTCACGCTGCTCATAGATCTGACAAACCATGGGAAACCATTCTCTCCCATGGTTTTATGCACCCACTGAATCAAAGTTACTGAAAGGTTAAAATTCGAGGCAAATACAGGCTGCAATATTACTTACAGAATGTAATGTCAGATAAGCCATTACAACCAACAGTTAAAAAGTTAAAATGTCTCTGTTAAATCACTTAATAAACAACAACACATCAACACACCCAGAGACACACTAATGTACACAGAGTTTCCGCTAAGGGCCAACATAGAGTATCTGTTCTGGCCGTAACTGTAGAACTGTTGTCTCAGATGTCTTTTGGTCTTTGTCTCAAAGCCGTTATTCACAAAACTACTCAATGTTCACATACTATAACATGCTAGTGAGTGGACATTGAGTTATTATTAACTTAATTTCATTGTGCATTGCAAGCCACAGCATCTAAATGAAAGCATATGAGCATTATGGCAAGATATGAATTTATCCACCGATTTGCAAAGCTTTCATTTAATGGCAGAGGTTTAAATCAACACAAATCTCTCTGACAAGAATGAAGGCCATGAGCACAATTTATTACAAACAGGATTTAATCTGCTCATGCATTAAATTGACTCCCGATCCTGGGACACACGGCTTTCTCATAAAGCAGTGTCTGCTCTTAATTTAGCCAACATGAGGAAAATAAAATACATCTGTAAAAAATATATATTCAAATTTAACAACATTGTCTTAGGCAATCCTTACCCAGACAGAATAATTAAAACCACTTCAATTTGACAGTTCTCTGCCCCGTTTTCCTCTACTCCTCATCCCCTGCATTTGTCTCTCTTTTTTTTAAATGCAGGCTTACACAATTAGGCCCAGTCCAGAAGGTAGTGGGCTTAGCAGTAGAAAAGATGCAGATACAGAGTTTTGATTAGAAGACAATTTTGTATTTTTTAGCAGTTCTGCCTGCTTACAAATTAAGACATGACAATATATTTTCATTAACCAGGTTCAGGAGATTGTGTTTAATTTACAAAGGTTACATGATAACAAATGTGTCTATACATATTTGTGTGTGTGTGTGTGTGTTAATGTGAAAGATTGATGATGTAGGGTTAATGCAAGATAAACGGCAGGTGGAGTCGTGACTACTGAGAGGTAATATTGTACCCAAATATATATACTGTATATATGTATATATTTGTTAAGTTGTTTAATCCTACATTAAGGATGTGTTATTTATCATGTAATGGTTAGTGAGTCTGCTGGC
This sequence comes from Etheostoma perlongum, assembly GCA_026937815.1. NCBI lineage: Eukaryota > Metazoa > Chordata > Actinopteri > Perciformes > Percidae > Etheostoma > Etheostoma perlongum. The sequence continues at coordinate 19,793,319 of CM049373.1, forward strand.
TTGACTGAAATCAAGGTTCTAGGTTAAATTATTGTCACTGTACAACACAAGGTTGCACAAAAAATGTTGTTGTAGTCCCCTTATGCTTCATAAGAAGAAGCAAAAAAGCAAACTAATGTTTTTTGGTGGAGTTTGGAGGATGAGATGGAGTTGAGGAGTCTCACAGCCTTAGGAAAAAAGCTAGTCTGTTGTCTGGTGGTACGGCAGCGGATATTCTGTAATTCTTGTCGGACAGCAGCAGATCGAACAGACTGTTGGTGAGGGCTAGGGTGAGGGTTGTCTTTTAGTATGTTTTGGGCTCTGCGCAGGCACCTTGTCTCACTCAGTGATGTTCGGTAGATGGTTGCCAATGATGTGGATCGGTGGGCAGTTTTAATCACCCACTGCAGAGCCTTCGTGTCCTGGGCCGTGCACATCCCAGTTTGTAATGTTTCCAGTCTGGATGCTTTCTATTGCTTCTCTTTAAAAGTTGACAAGAACTTGGCTGGGAATCACTGTCTTGTTAAGTTTCCTTAAAAAATACAGCAATTTTCTAGCTTTTTTCACCAGGTTGGAGATGTTTGATGACCATTATCAGATTGTTTGTGATGAACTTTAAACTGTTCACTTGCTCCAACTCAGCTCCATTGATGAAACAGGTGTGCAAGATTGTTGATTTCCTCTAAATATGAAGTCCCATCATTGTTTGTAATGCCGGTGATGGTGGTGTCATCCACAAACTTCACAACAGACTTCTCTCTATGTTGGATTTGTAGTCGTGGGTACAAAGTATGAACAATAAGGGGCTAAGCACACAGCCCTGGTGGGCTCTGGTATTCCACACTAGAGTGGAGGAGGTGTGACCACCAATCCAAACTGCCTGGGATCTATTTGTGGGGAAGTCCAATATCCAGTGTGGCTCTCAAGAAGAGGGTGCTATGTTTGCCATCAGTTTCATAGGGGAGAGTGTATTGAATGCTGAGCTGAAATCACTGATGTAGGTTTTATTATTTTCAAGATGTGTGAGGGCTAAGTTGAGGGCAATAGAGATGGCATCCTCTGTGGATCTGTTGGCTCTGTTTGCAAACTGGTGAGCGTCCAGGCTGGCTGGGATGTTGTGTTTGATGTGGTGAAGAACATATTTCTAAAAGCATTTAATCATAATAGGGGTGAGTGCCATCGGACAGTAGTGGTTTAGACTAGACACTGCAGACTTTTTAGGTACGACGAGGGCTGTCTTCAAGCTGAAAATGTTAAATGAAATTTCAGTGATGACATAAACTAGATGGTTGGTACGTGCTTTTAGTACACAGCCAGGAATGTTATCAGGCCCAGCAGCTATGCCAACATTTTGGTTTGATGTATGTGAACAGCATGATTGCCGTGAACCTGCAGAGACTAGCATCACAAGGTGTGTGTTATTTAGTGACACGGATGTATGTGTGTGTGTGGGTGTGTGTCATACTTCCCTCTCAAGAGGTACCAGATGGTGGTGCCACAGCAGACGGGAAAAATGTCATATTTTCGGCTTAGACTCTGTATCTGCAGTATCTGCTAACCTTTGTGTGTCAATAAGAGAGAAAGACTGATAAATGAAGATATGATTGAATTAGACATATGTGCCATTGATAAAAAGAAAATAAACACATGATCACTGCTAAACAATGAATGGCTACACAGTGTGTATTTGTCCCTGCAGAAACAGATTATGATGATGATGACCAACCTTTTTTAAGATAAGATATTCAGATTCAGTTCCAAATAAACAATGAGCTCTTCTACATGGATCCAATACTGCATGAGCATCCCTAAGCAGCAAGAAAAGCACACCTGGAATGAGGGTACCATATTTTAATGACTCCCACAATTAAAAAACATTTGCGATTTAAGGGAACCTATTATGCTTTTCTAACATATCTATATAATGTTACAATGTCAGATTTTCATGGTAAATGTGGCCAAAGCTCAAAATAAGTGTTTCAGAGAATTCACTGGGAGCTAAAACCTCAGATTTCCCAAGGTTCTGAACGCTTCGCTTTTTTAACGTTTTTTCTACTCTTGGCTCCGTGTCACATCACTCTGAGGTGGGTTGCTAAGATTGGTCATCTGCGCCAGGCAGGTTATGAAGTATTTTTTTAGGTTAATGTTACTGCAGTGTTTCTTGCTAGTACTGTAGCTACAGTACATGCTAATACCCAAGATGCTGTAATCTTTGCTACCAGCTTGGTAAGGTTGATGTGTCCTGCCCACTGATTTATGCACTGGTTTATAGACCCCCAATACAAGTACAATAAAGACTTAATCAGTGAATTTTCTGAGATTCTATTCTTGATTGTGCACAACTCGGATACAATTTTAATCCTTGTTGATTTCAATATCCATGTCCGTTGTCCATCCAAGCCTTTAGTTAGCCAGTTTCTAAAACTTCAGTCTGACTCATTCTGTAACTGGTTCCACACACAAACATAGTCATGCACTGGATCTTGTTTTATAATTAGGTTTTCCTGTTCTAAATGTTGAGCTGGATGTTGCTAGTCTATGTGACCATAAACCTGTAATTTTTAATACATCACTTTCTAATCCATTACCTAAACCTTGCTTGCCAGATCGCTACAACCGAGCACTGAACCCGTCCAGGGCTTTTTTATTAACAAGGTTGACATTATCAGATCTTGTATTTCACGTACTGATCATGTCCCTTCTAAATTAATCATATGCCCTGCTTCTCTGAATTGTTTTGTGCCTGTGGCCCTGTCAGCATTGATGGATTTTATGAAACATATATATTCATCTTCATATATTGTCCCCTCTCATCTTTTGAAATACTATTGGTCCCAGCCTCTTGTCTGTAATAAATAGCTCTCTCATGAATGACACAGTCCCATCTAGCTTTAAACATGCTGTGGTTCAGCTTCTAATTAAAAACCCAACCTTGACCCTATTGATTGTAACAGCTTTAGGACTATTTCTAAATTATCATTTACATTTTATATGAGTTTGGAGAAGGTTGTTCTTTCTCAGCTCTCTTCATTTTTAAGTGAAAATAATGCCTTGGAACAATTTCAGTCTGGTTTCAGAGTACAACATAGCACAGAACAGGCGCTTCTTAAAGTGCTAAATGATTTGTTGCTGTTCGGCTACAGAGGAAATTGTGCTATTTTACTCTTGCTGGACTTTAGTGCTGCTTTTGACACTGTTGATCGTGCCATCTTGTTAGATCGTCTTCAGCATAGCGTAGGGATTCAGGCTGTTTGAAGAAATAAACAGTGGTTTAATTCTTATTTAGAAAATAGAACCTTTTCTGTTAAAATTGGAAATATCCACCTCTTTGGCAGCAATTACATGCGGTGTACCTCAAGGTTCAATTTTAGGGCCAATTTTATTGTCTTTGTACATGCTTCCATTGGGCTTCATTCTTCACAAACATAACATATCTTAGCACTATTATGCTGATGACACACAGCTGTGCCTGCCTCTAAAAATCGGTGATACCAACTCTTTACAGTCCCTTTTTTACTGTCTAAAAGACATTAAATGCTGGATGGCTAACAACTTTCTTCAATTTTCAAAATATTTGGGGACTTTAACTTCAGCTGTGCACCATTTTTCCAGAAATCTATGTTTCATCTTTGTCCCAGCATTAATATTTGACAAACCAATTAGTGCAGTTATCAAATGTAGCTTTTTCTTATATCAGGACTATTGCTAAACTAAAATCGTTCCTCTGTCCTAAGTGTCACAGCTTGGCCTGTGACCTCCAGATTCCCTGTGTTTGTTTTTCCCTGTCAGTCTTACCCTGTGTCTCCTCCCCTGTGTGGTGTGTGGTGTGTGAGTGTGACTTTGTCTGCAGGGAAGTGGCGCTGCAGGCATTATCGAGCACAACTGTTTTCTATCACAATCAACATAGTACAAGAAATCTAGCTTGTCGCCAGATTGTTTCCACTCACTACGTGGTAAACTCCTCAGGCCCTATTTAACTCCATTCTCAGTGTCTCAGTCTGAGAACCCTAGTTTTGGAAATTGTCGTACAGCTGAATCTAACCTTGTCTCTCTCATCTGCAGCACCAGCCTAAACTCATTCACTGCCGTTGCCTGCCACACTCCCTCGTCACCTGTAAACCTCTGCTTCCATCAGGCCTTTCACCTTACCACATTCCATTCACCCTTGGACTTACTACAACCAAAAGTCAATGTTCTGAATCTGCTTCTGGGGTCCACACTAGAGCTAACCATAACAGTAAGGCCATGGAGAATGTTATTCATCCTCTTATTTTGTCTCGTATTGACTACTGCAATTCCTTGTATTTCTGGGATTTGCCAATCATCTTTATTATGCCTGAAGCTTGTCCAGAATGTGGCTGCTTGATTGTTGACTGGTACCAGAAGGAGGGATCATACCTCCCCCGATATTGGCTTCTTTTCACTGGTTACCTGTCAAATATAGAATTGATTTTAAGGTAATGTTACTTGTTTTTATGGCATTACATGGATTGGCCCCTTTGTATATTGCAGATCTCCTTACCCTATCAATTCTCTCCCATCTTCTGTTTATTAAAGTGTAAACATGTTTAAGTAGAAACACAAAATACAAGTATGAACCTGAACATTCTATATAATAGGTCCTCTTTAAAAGTGTCCCTATGTGTCCAATTGGTAATCTCAAGCTAAGTTTCCATCCACTTGTCCATCAAATTATCTGAAGTTTGGTAAAAAAAACTCATGCGAATACAGCTAGTGAAAGTGTTTCTATCCAACGGCTTTAAAGCAAATAAAAACCTGTGCATAATGACGTCACATAATGTCTTTATATCAAATTGGTATATCAAATTGATTTGAGACATTTTAAGGTGTTTCCATTCATTTTCGCACTGCATCCCACAACATTCAAGCAAAAATTTGCAAACAAAGTTTTTCTAGACAAAATGGATTGCGCCATCTACCAACAAATGATCAATATTGCACAAGTTGTAGGCTAATAGTGCTTATGTGCCAGATGATAGCAACAGATCAAGCTATAATAAGAAAACAACGACGCTAGCAACACATTGCTATGATGATGCAGATGCAGCTTGCCTTTTATTTTCCCTCCAGCACCACTGCGAGAAAACTGTTATTTAAGACATGTCTCGCTGTTTGAGGGCCTTCCATTTTCTCCGGAGGACATCCCACGGCTTGTTGTTGTCGGCCATTTCCTTCGCGAGTTTCTGATAAATTAAATTCAAAAAGTCTCTCATCTCCTTGTTTATCCACTTACATCTGTCTTTGTTGATACCCGCCATGTGTGCAAACAGAGCGGAAATATTGGGCAGAAATGAACTTGGTTTTGTGGCGGGTTGCAACCATAAAATTACCCAAAATCTAATCACATTTTTTTTTTTTTAATTATTATTTATTCGGCAAATAATGTTTCCATCAGCATTTATTGCATAAGCTGTATATTGATCAAGATAAAATCCGTTGAGACGGAATGTATTTCCTTTGAGTCGATATTCATTTCCATAAGGGATTTTTAATTTGATATCATTTAATTTAGATAAAAACCTGTGGATGGAAACATAGCTTCAGTCATTTACAAAGAAAATACAGGAACAGCTGTAGAGAAAAAACTGCACTGTGCACATTGTTTTAAAGCAGCAACCAAAGTGGGGTATTAGAGTAAAATAGAGGCAGAGTGAAGTGTAGTTGGGGAATGGATAGTGAGATAAAGTAATGGGTGGACAGAGGGAGGAAGGGATGGAAAGCTAAAGAAAGGATTATCCATGCGTCGAACCGGAGAGGTTGAATGGGTAATGAAGGAGACAGGCCAGTAATGCATGAGAATAGGATGGAGCGGCTTAGCAGGAGTGGTGCAGTGCATTGATTACCTCTATCTGTCATTAGCTATAGTCCCTATATCTCAAGGGTTGGTGGTTAGAGTAGGGGAAGTGGTGAGCCATAGGAAGTAAAACTGAGGTTTGAGTTGTTAGAGCAAAACAAAAACCCATCCTATGCCTTTGACCCCATGCTGGTAAAAGTGCATGCCATGTTTTTTGTGTTTACAGAACCGCCTGCAACATGCCTTCCCTGCCTTCTCAGTTGATTTTATAAGATGTTGGGCCAATTTAATGCCTATAATCTTTTATTTTATTGAGGCCATAAAATGTAGTGTCATATAGTAACACACCGTACCCGTAAAGAGAGCAGATGTGCTTGCTGTTCTGCCACATCTGTTTTGTGGGCTGGAAAATGAACCAATGAACTCTTTTGCTTCACGCAAGTAAATCATTCCAGACGAGATAAGGCCTCAACCAGACCATTTATCATCATGAATATAGACATGGACGCAAGGATACATATTTTTTATGGAAAAACTATTAACTAAATTTTATTGTAGGTTCCTGTCTGTACAAGAGAAATTATACTGTGATAGTGGCCCTCATTTATGAAATGTGTGTACAACCTAAAACAGGTGTAAGACGGGCTTATGCCAATTCCTAAGCAAAACTCTGCATTTATCAACTTGAACTTGAGCGTTTTGCAGCAAAAAACTCTCACTTCTGGTTTGACCTCGTGGGGGGAACCCTACTATACCTGCCAGAAAAAGTCAACAACATTGTTTTAGCCTGTGGGTTTCTGCACAACATTGCGCAGGAAAACAGGGTGCCATAAATGTAGTGGAGGGCACGCGCTCTCCCTCACAGCTGTTGCCTAGCTCTGACTCACGAAAAAACACATATAGGCCTACATGTAGGCCTAAGAGATTGCAATATAAGCATATATATTACTATTAGGAGTATACATATGTCAAGGATGTATAAATTAAATAAACAGCTGGAGTCCGATTTAATACTGCAACACTGTTGACCGCATCAGTGATCTCTTTCTATTCTGCATTCTTTCTACAGCCTAATACCAGTTTTTAGGCTGCCAAGTAGGACACGTTACTGCAAATTAAACTGAGATTCAGCGTTTCAATCTCCACCTCTGAAGAGTGCCGCTTCTTAATCGGATTACGTCTGGCCATTACTATTGTTTCCAGCCAGTGCATTTATCATTGTACAATCATTCTTACGCTCTAAATGGTGTTATACAAACATTTCATGAAGCCACATGAAGCCTGTCGTAAAAGGATTTCTGCACTCATATCTGCGCTGGTTTCTATGTTAGGTTGATAAATAAGGGCCACTGTGAGTTATTTACTTCACCAATTTGGTTTTGTTAATTTAAATGAACTGTGAAAATGGTTTTAAAACACCCTCACAGAGTTTCTCATCCATCAAATGCAGTAAAAAGTTTTATTTTTACAGTTCTACACAATCATTATTAACTGGTTTTGTTCACTGATATTTTACCTGTACTCAAAAGTTAAAATCAAAATTCATTATGGCCACTTGTCATTAAGTCATATTTATGGGTGAAGCATGTACACATAAACACATTTTAGTTTTTTGTTTGTTTGCCTTCCTTTAATCAAAACTATAATTTAGAAATATGACACTCAATGGAATGGTGACCATAAGACTGTCGTAAAATACTAACACTTGTTCATTGGCTCAGAAATAAAGACCCTAAAGTCTTTATGGAACGCACATGGGCATAGCAGCAGCTTGACCGCGACACTGTAAGCTGATGTAGTATTATGAGCAACGGTAGGAAGTAGTATGAAAGACCAAAAATCCGTGCAACCCGTAAGGGTTAGGTTAGGGCTAGACGCGTGTCCCGAGAGCGTCAAATAATGATGTCAAGAGTCCCGACCAAGCATGTCTAAATATGATGCTAAAGAAGATTTTTTCCTCAAAAAACGACGTCAAAGTCACCTGACCAAGCGTCTCTTTTTGACGCAATGGGAGTGAGGATGTGTTGATCAGAATGTAGGATGATTGGTTTCACTAATTCTAGCAATCGTTAATGTTGTTTGTTAAATTTGCCCTCTTATACTGTAGCATTGAGTGGGTGGTGGCCATTTTTTGATCTGACTTTTCTGGAGAGCCTGATTAATCTCCCAGCATGCTCTAGTGGCCCAGTGTGGGTCCTCAACTTTGCTGAGGGAGGTGATAAGCGAGCTGCTTGTTACCCAGCAACTTTGAAACTACAAGAACTGTCTGACTATTTGTGCGTGTGTGACAGTGTTTATGTGTTTGGTGAGTCAAGAGAGCCAGGACAAAATTAAAGCACACAGACAAAGCAATGAAAAATTTAAAGGGACCTGTGTTGATAAAGGGAAACATCACACACATTCAGACACACACATAAACACAGCTTGGGACTAGCTCGGAAAAGTTGTTGAATTAATTCTCGGAAAGAGGTCTTTTTGCAAGGATGTTGTTTTACAGCAATAAATGAATTAGCTAAACAACAAAGCTAGTGTGCACAGAGAAAGCCACTAAGCTTCCATCTGGCTCTTAGATCTGGTACTATATACAGTATATGAGGCTTGTCTAAACACATAGAATAGTACTAACCTATTGATGTCATGTGTATGTGTGTGGGGCCAGAAAGATGAGACAGAGGAGCAACAGGTAGAGGATAATCTAGGATCACCAACTTTGTTATTATGAATAAAAAATGACAAAAAAGCCAGCAAAACTCTGATACATCCTGATGTTTAATACTTAAGAAATAACCTTTGGCAGAGTACACAGGACTTTCAAAAGTAGCCCAAAGCCATACCATTATATTAATGTTAACCAGTTGTTCCAATAAATTTGGGCTTTGCTAGAAGCAAAAAAAGAGTGACCAAAATTAATCCTAATTAGATAATTAATAAATTAGTTGATTGACAGACAATTAATCAGCAACTACTTTGATAATCATTAATTTCATAAGTATTTCTTTTTTCCAATGATGCCAAATATTCCCAATCAAATGTGAATTTTTTTTTCTCCTATTTTTAACAGTTAATTGATTTTTGTGGGGTCTTGGACAGAGGTTCTGCTAAAACAAGACAGATTAAGATGTAATTTTTAGTTCTGGAAACTGTGATGGATATGTTGCCCTATTTTCTGACATTGTTGAGACTGAACGGTTAATCAAGAATGGAAAATAATAATCAGCAGATTTATCAATTAGTCGATTTATCAATTTATTAGTAGCAACCCTAGCTAGCAACAACTCATCTTTTTACTCTTTATTCCAGAGTTGGCAGGGCATCTTTTTCCACGTGTAATGTCAGTCTAGTTTATTTTATTTATCAAGCCATTCTAGGAGATTTTTCACCCTTTCTTTGTTAACTTATCTCACAGAGGTCCTGTTTTAATTATCAGCTGTTTGTTGTTGTCTTAATGCATTATAGTACACAGATGGGAAAGAAAGCTTTGAATAGTGTGCATAGGGAAATTACATTGAACTAGATGTTAACTCAGACTCAATTTTATACTGTTGTAAATTTTGTGGCAAATGACTCCATTGTTAATTGTCTTTCTTCTTTGCTCTTTTGACCTTTTTAATAGCCTTTTTTATCTGTTTTAGTTTTGTTATGTTTGTTGAACTGCATATTTATCTCTGTGCAAAACTTTTTATGCGGCTATCTGTCCAGTTTACATCGAAGAAGAGTTATTGCTACTTGAGTAAAGGCTAGAAAAGACTCAGAAGTCAAACAAATGGTATAACAAGTTGCATAATGTCATTGACAGATAGCATTCTTTTGATTGGCACAGATACACCCCCTTCATGCCTGGAATGGGCAAAATTATTTTGCAATTAACACGATGGGCTGCAAGACTAACTTCCTAGTTATCACTTGATGAAATGACCCACAAATGGCATTCATTTGCAGAGATGTGTTGACAATATAGTTATGTTTGTCAATTCAACTAAGTGACCCCTTAAGTCATCAAAGACATCTATGCAGCTATTTAATATTTAAAACCAGATGTCCTCTAACTTTTTGTTGCTGAACACTGATACAACTGTGTCATGCTGATTCTTTCTTATAATTTCAGTCTCACAATCACATGGTCACAAGTTCAAGGTTGATTCGAGCTGTTCCTGAAATGCAGATATACAGATTCTTCTAGATTTGATTTTTGTAGTTTTCTACTTTCCTTTCAAACTTTCTTATCCACCAAAAGCCTGCAACTTGTACAGAACACTGCTGTTAGAATCCAAACCAGTTGCAGGAAATTTGAGGACATCACATTGATCGTCACCTTCCCACACTGGTTGCCCATGCATGCCAAAGACTATTTTAAAGTATTACCCTGACCTACATCAGTCTGCCTATCCATATTGAAATAATTTCTTCACTGTTGCAGTTTTACTTTAAATACATACGTAGTATTGCAGCTTTGTCCAGTTTGTTTTTTTAATGTAACAGTTGTATTTTACACATTCAGGAGTTAAGGAGCAACATTGTCAATCAATTGGAATCATGGTTCTGGCTACCTGATGATTAAATGTCCCATTCACTCTGTTTTATCTGTGATTTGGTCTCTACCAACTCTAGAGGGACATATCTGCTTCTTTAGCGGCTATATACTTGACTATGTTCACTGGCTAGCCACAAACTTTGTCTCTTGCTGCTTGCTGTTAAAAACAAAGCTCTGTTTAGTTGAGAGGAGCTGCAGATTTGGGTGATAATTCTCAGCAGGTTCATGATGAATGTTTCCTGGTCACATTGTTTTCCATTGTCATTATACATTATTATAAAAATAAAAACTTGTATGCCTTTCTATTTCTCAAAATCCAAAATGACCATTGTGACAGAGACTGGGACTCCAGGTTAGGAAGATTCTGACTTAGTAGCAATATATGGATTTAGTTGTGATTCTGTGAGAATTCACAGATCCAATTTCTCTTTTTTAATCTTACCCTTTACACGTAAAAGGAATCAATGTAAGTCTGTGTGCTCAAATATGGCTTCTGGAAAGAAAATAAAGGATAACACATGAATTAGTAAACAGACATTACTTAAAAAGTCCTCCATATTTTTAGAGTTATGCAGCACATTCGCCAGGAATCATTGTTGATGCCAACTATCTCAAACATCTCTCTAAGATAAGGCCATAGTTGACTGGGAATGTCTATTGCTATTTGTCTGCCAACTCTCTGGGATCTACGTTTTCTTAATTTTCAATCATGTCGCTGTCCATATTACTATGTGCCATCAAGCGGCAATGATTTGTCACGAATGAATGCTGCCAATCTGTCGAGTCGTTTTTGTAGTGGTGCGTCAAATGCAATGTATATTTCCATCCAGTTATATTGAATTCGTTATTGATGATGCAAATAATAATAATGGAAACTCCACTGAAATTATTTAAAACTAAAGTAACGAGCCAATTTGTAAAATAAGGAGTAGAAAGTACTGATATGTGTGTTAAAATGTAAGGAGTAAAAGTAAAAAGTAGGCACAAAAATAAATAGTAATGTAAAGTAAAATTCTCTGAAAAATCTACTTGAGAACAGTAACAAAGTACTTGTACTTCATTACTTCCTGTTTCTGTTTGTTTTTCCATTAAGTCTCAAATTTTAATGGTTTGCTAAATGAGATTTATACTTAAACTAATATTTATAATAATACTGGAGCTGTCAGGAGGGCGACTGATTCCGATCAATCTCCAGCAAGCTGGGAAGCAAGAAGGGACAGAGGCTGGTTCCTGCAGAGAATCATCCACAGCATCTCATCAGGGCACAAATGGATGGTTAAAAAAACAAAAGGTACACTTCATGCTAGACACACTACAAGCTTGCTAAGGATGGGTTAGTTCATTAAAAATCTGATTTCAACATTTGTACAAGGTAACAGCCATTGGCAAACACAGTAGAACCAGGAAGTTGTTAGGGCCTTTTAAAGTATCACTTAGCAGAATCCAATAAGCCCAAGACTCCAGTACAAGAGGAATACATGCAGACACACAATATCAATTTCAATGTGATGAATGGTATAATTTACATACAGTGCTTATTATCTAGTAATGATAAATAAACAAGGCCCTCGAAACTGAGTGAAATCACCAGACATACATCACTAGACTACTTGTGTGTGTCATTATATTGCTGACCAATGTGATTAATGTCATTACTTAGAGACAGATTCACCTCATGACTTGCATAGTGTTGAAGATTAACCATGGTGGAAAATTAAGAGAAAAAAAAGAGACACATTTTTCATTCTCACTGAAATGCTAGGATGTTGATGATGACAAAACACAAAAATCTTTTGGAAAAACAAGGCATATTTTTCTGTTGTCACATGGGTGTATAATACAGTGTGATCTTAGTGAGTTAGTAAAGTTGTTGTTTAGGTACACTGCAAACACATTTTTTCACCTCTTCCTGTTTGGCTGCTTGACAATATATTTCACAGAGGTTTGTGTCAACCTGATCTCATAGAATTCTATGAAATGAACACCACCCCTCAACTACAAATCTATGGCGGTTTCACAGAATCACAAAAATTACCTGTGATGGGCCCATGGAAGACTTCTGTGAAATAACCACGTCCCCTTAAGTTAAGGAAAAGGTTGTGGGTGGGCTTAACGGTTGTGTAATACGCGGGAAGAACGGTACGGATGGGTTTAGGTAAAGAAGAAAGCAACTTTAGGAAACATTACACGTGGGACACAATCCCCGGTCTCATGGGTGAAAATCCTGTGTTTGACCCATCCACCATCCCAACCAACGTCATTACGCGGATTTTCGGGCTTTCATACTTCTCGCTACCATAGTCGCTCCTAATGCTACATCATCTTTTCATTGACTTTACATTGGTATAGTTTTCCGTGATGGCCACACAGACTTTTCACACATTCCGTAACATCACCAAGTAATGCGGTGTTAACAGTTTGTGATCATTTCACGAATTTCTGTTGGACCAGGCTGGTTTGTGAAGGCAAAAGACACAAATGTGACATAAAACATATAATCCAATATATGCATTGAAGATGTATACAGAATTGTAAGCTGTGTGTTTGTGTGTGTTTATACGCTAGTGTGTTTTGGTGTGCCTGTGAAAATAAACTGAACTGACTGACTGAACAAAGCCTTGTTGAGACCAAGGCAACATGACTAATCAGTCCTCCTGAGTGTAATCTCACTGAGAGCTCAAGACGGCATAAAGTTATGGACTTAATATACATGGTGGATTGACTTTTCTTACAATCCACCATGACCCCCAGACACAGACAGTTTATTATTTTATTTTTTTTACTGTCAGTTGTTTTCTGGGTGCAGGAGTGAAAGTGCAGCAGTGGTGAAGTTAGTATTGTAGGTCTTTTTAGAAGCTGTTTCTTTATAAATTGAATGAAATTGGGATTGATTTGAACTTGAAATTGGCTCAGGTTTAAATTGGCATGCAACACTTTCCAGAAATCTTGATAGAAAGGAAAGGTTGTTACTTACAGCTCAGAGCATGTTGTGCATCCAAAAATTAGAGGACACTAAAAGTCCAGCAGCAGATAAGTAATTTGGTAAAACACTGTACTGTATGTGCAGTAAAGTAAACTTTTGTAATCAGGTGTCAGGAAGTTACTGTATAATAATAATACATAGAAGCATTCCCAACAAATTAGATCATGTGGCCATGGCACAACTTGGAAAGTACAGTATATGGAATAGAACCTGTGTTGTCAAAGTTAACGGTAAATGCAAATATCTCAATGGATACAAATAAATAATTTTGATTTGCAAAGCAAATAGTGCACCTTTAAAGCTTTCTTTCTTTCTTTCTTTCTCACTCTCCATCTATCAATTACTTTGCATTTCCTTCTCTCCTATTCACTCTTTGTCTTTGCTCTTCTCCTGTTACAAAGGAGAGGCAGCAGTGTTATCAGACACCATCAAAAAACTCAGCAGCAGATAGTTCGGACAAAGACATACACAAATTTACACAAACACTGTCTGTCGAATGAAGGCAGGTAATAATTGCTTTCTTACATGGCAAAACTATCAATAGTTGCGATGCCTCTGAAGGTCCATGTGCTATTGATCTTTACGCAGATGGGAACTGTAATAAAAGAAGAGAAGTAAGTAGGCCTATTCAAGAAAAACAATAAGGTAACTTGCTGGGGACAGAAAAATACAAAATGCTTACAATGGTAACAGACCCTTGATATACTATTAATTAGGGATGAGCCGAGTACTCGGCTGAAACGAGTATCCGGTACGGATAAAGCACTTTTGCCGAGTACAAGTATTATACGAGTAATACGAGTCAATATCTGTGCTCGGATTGAATAAAAGTCCTCAGCTGACCATGGCTGCGTTCTGTGATAGTCACAACGCACCCCTACACACACACGCTCTACTCACTCACACACAGAACAGCACTCCCTCTCCCTCTCTCTCTCTCTCTCTCCCTCTCTCTATCCTTCTCCCTCAGACACTCAGGGCCGCGGGTCTGTTCCGTTAACGTTTAGGGTTTCTTCAGCTTCAGGTTTGTTTTTAACTTCGGTTTGTAGTACTTACATAGTAACCAGTAGATTTCTGGTGAACGTGGGGTTTCAGACATGCTGCTTGGTTTAAATGCAACTCCCGTTGCGTCTCTGCCGTCGGAGATTTTGCCGTCAGCTGCCCCCCGCCCCCTCTCTCTCTCTCTCTCTGTCTCTCTCTTGCTCACACACACACACACACACACACACACACACACACACCTGGTGTGGAAATTAAAAAAAAGAACCAACAAAAAAAAAAATCACACTGATCATAAAAAATTAAAAGTTAAAAAAAGAAAGTTATATTGAGTATGAAAACTCTTGTTCATTACATTTTACTTCATAATTGCAACCGCATGTGTTGTATTCATTGTTGCAAAACGTTCTGTATATAGTTTGTTTGTTACCATGACAACACCATTGATCTGAAGCTCAATGCTGTCATGTAAATAGTTTTCTAATCAGAAATAAATATAACAATTTCTGATCAACTCATATCAATTGCATGCTTAAAATAACATACTGGTTAAAGCCCCGCCCATTTCAAGACAACCCGACCCACTTCTGGGTCAAATTCTGTCCACTTCCGGGTTAGGCCCCGCCCGGTCCGAGTACAGATACAGATACAGATAATTCATGTGGTAAACAGATACAGATACAGATAATGCTGTACTCGCTACTATTAATTTATCAAGTGGTTCTGGCTAATATGTTAGCGAACAAACTCACTCATACTTCCAGTTATACTCATAAACGTAATACAACTTTTTTTTGCATTGTTTTGTCATTGATTACATCCCACGATGCAACACAGTAATACAACAGATTACCTTATTTATTGATGTTGATTGATTTTAATAGTGATTGATCCAACACCAAAGATTCTTTTGTACCTTAAAATAATGATTCCAAATTGTTTCAGTGATTTATAACCACCTTTTCAAATGAGACAAAAGAATAATGGTAATGGTAAGAGTAATGGACGATTCCACTTACAACCTGTAGGGCGGCTAAAGCATAAAAGGGATTTGGTGCCTACTGTAAAGGTGCTGGTTGACAAACAAGTAGCTAATGTCAGAGCCTGCCTAATGCTAATGCTAGGTCTATAACGTTAGGTCAATTCTTGTTGGGTAACATAAGATTACAACATTGTTTAACACGCTCAGTTATTTTTTAGTACGATAGTTTTGATCATGGTTCACAACTCTGGGCCACCATCCACTATCATTATAGCCCCGCCTGGGGGACACATCCACAGTCTACCCCCCAGCCAGCTAGCAGCCATCCTGGTCAGCACTTAACTCCGGTGCTAAGGACGCTAACAGCAGTTTACTGAACCATTGGGAAACCCTGTTAGACTTTAACAAACATAACCAAGTCTCAGCAAGGCAAAGACAAATAAAAAAAGACACAACTCATCAGTCCACTCTCAACAGTCTTTTTTTTATCTTAAAAAAGAAAACAAAAAGAAATATAACACAACTGTTGCTTCCACCCCAGGTTAATTTTTCCAGAATGCTTGCTTTCCTTGAAATGATCAATCTGTTAATTTCAATATTTTGTTAATACAGTATGAGTTTTTTTTTTAACTTGCTCAGACATCAAGACATTTTCTGCTTAACCTCACTTTTCAGTTCTCAATCTGCATAACCTGTATAAGACCAGATAATACTACAACATAAGTCTCACATTTCAACTTAATTTTTAATACTTTGTTTGCCTTTTGTGTTTAGGCTGTTTTGACATACAGTGTTTTGCTGTGTAGTTTTAGGTTGCAAATAGCTTTAGGTGATCCCATATTTCTTAGCATTTTTTTGTTATACAAAGTAAATCTCACACAAACCTCTCTGTATGTAGGTAGGATTTATACAAGGTGTCAATTGTTGAACACACTTTCGAAAACCTCCAGATGCTAAGAGACAGACATGAATGGAACTCACACATAATGTATATCCATCCCAAAGGGGCTATAAAAAGGCACTCATGCAAACTAGCAATTGCCCCTAACTTACAGAAACAAAGTTGTATCTGAAGGTGCCATTCTAATCTTTAATGTATACATCATGCATAGATTACCGGTTCATTAATCAGTCTTGAGACTTGGACCATATCCTTCCCAAAATTACCCAGAATGCTCAGTCATTATTTCCCTGATTAATAACTCCCTCTTGTGTAACCACAAATAAAGATCTTTTTTATTGGCCTGGAATTGTGATTAGATTGGTTGTGAATGGTGATAATTTTGTCAGTCAGGTTAATTGCTGCTCTGAAATAATTTTAATAATAACAAATGCTCTTGTGTTCTCTTTCTCGCTCTCTCTCGCTCTCTCTCTCTCACACACACACACACACACACACACACACACACACACACACACACTCACACTCTCACTTTGCACACACCAACTGAGGAAAGGACAGAGATTGAAATATCCCCATTGATGAGATATTAAAGTGTCCCCTCTTTCTAATTATTCTCAATGATTACAAGCAACAGTCATGGGTAAGCAAGCCTACCAAAAGTCTGTTTATGGTACAAGCCAAAATACTGAAAAGAGGAGCAGTGGTGAATGGACGAGCTCCTCCTCTGGGGTTATTACCAGACCGACCGTCAATTTAAAGGCCCAATCAGTAACATGTTTGACCATATGCATTGAAGTTGTATTCACCCCTTTAATTTCCATAATTATAACATAGTAAAAATGAATGTCAATGGGAAATTGCATCCTTTAGTGCAGGGCTCTAAAACGTTTTTTAAGCCAGTGACCCCTTAACTGAAAGAGACATGAATATGCGTATTAAACTGGGCCAACAATAGTCCTTTGAGAGAATGGGCAATGGAGCCTTTGATAAGAATCATAAACCGGTGTGATTGTACGTTGTTATATATCAACATGTCTTTTAATCATTGTGACCTGTTTGTGGGCGTTTGCCTCTTTAATGACTGATTAATGAATGTAGCACCTTGGTTGAGATGAGTGTATCGCCAGGTAGCCAACTCCCTTTACATACAATCACACCTGTTCATGATTCTTTTCTTCAACTAATGTTCTATGAGCAGGTGGCCCGGACCTTAGAGGGCTACGCCTATACTCATAGAATCTGGAGTTACCTATGTAACTATCGTTCTATTTCGTATAGGCTTCGCCCTCTAAGGGCTACGCTATTGGGTTAGGGCAAAGTTGATGTAGTCAATGCCACCTGCGGCACAGGGCCCACAAGCCGAACATAGACCACATTTTCCCAACAACAATGTACAAAGGCTCAATCAGAGTCATTCTTCTGATAAAGCCTGCCATGCTAATGTCGTGGCCTGAAAAAAAGCCTGCAATATGATGGCAGTAGTTCAATGAGTAGGCCTAATGGGAATTATGCGTGATTGACCCTGCAAGGGACGCCCAAGGGAGGACCGTATGCGGGCGAAAAAATCATGCATGCAACGGAATGACATCATTATCTCCGTGCATGTAACATGATATGACAATGTATGACATTAAGAACTGCGTCTCACAAAAATACTCCAAAAACAGGAGAGGTGAGACAGCAGAGCAAGGTTGCTGCGGCACCATTTACATGGCATAGGGGTGCCTGGAAGTAACATGGTTATGAAACTACAAGAAACTGCGTCTCACAATGCGCCTAAAACAGGCGAGGTGAAGACAGCAGAGTGTGACTGCAGCGGCACACACTAAGTGCCTGACATTGGTAACAATCGGGCATCCGCTTCTTGTCCTCATAACGCACATCCAACGCAGCATTACACGTTGTTGATTGTGGACAGAACATATACACATGTTCAGACATATCTCGCACATAGAAGCAGATGAAAGGGCACGGGGAAGCCCAGGAGGCTGCCGCGCAGATGTCGGCTGCCATGCCTTTAAATAGAGCCGCAGGCGCCGACAGAGCCCTCGTAGCATGCCCTCGGATGTTGCTTAATAGCCTCGCACAGCCAGTGAGACAGACGCTGTTTTGAGAGGACTGACCCTCCGGAGTGTTCTCTATAATGCACGACCAGCTGCTGTGTTTTTCTGATATTTGTGCGTAAAATGTATTGAGACAGAGCACGCACCGGACACCACCGGTGGGAAGCCACCTCCGCATCGTTGACACGAGGCAGGGGGAAAAAACCCTCGAGGGAAAAAACACCCTTGACCAAAAATAACTAGTTAGAATCTTCGGTGTGAAGGAGGGATTTGGCTGTAATGTGGCTGCGCTCTAAAGAAGAGGCAGGACGGAGAAACCAACAGTGCACATAAATCACTCACTCTTTTGGCTGACGTTAAGGCAAAGAGGAGCGCCGTTTTAGCGACAGCATTCTGCTGCGTATGCTTTGATCGTAGATGGAGCCAAATCGCTATCCACCAGAGTTGGGAGATACTTCAACACGAGAGGCAGGGGAGACGATGTGGGATCCGCGGGGCTGGTGGGAGAAGGCGTCTACGTCAAGGGGAGGATTGTCCCGCATGCTCAAGGAAAAACACAGAGTGCACTCTGTGTTTTCTCGTGGAGCGAACAGATCCACCTCCGCTTTCCCGAACCTGCTCCATAACATTTGAACAATAGTGGGATTCGATCTCCACTTGTTGTGGGAGCCCCCCCACCCCACTACATCAGGTCATCCGCCCGTTTCAAAAAACCTTGGGGTATAGGCCTACACTGCTTTGAGAGACAGCAGGTGACTGTGCGCCCACAGCGGGAGGCGTCTGGCTTTTTCCAACAGCTGGGCTGAGCGTATGTCGCTATGGCGGTTTATAAACGCTGCCGCCGTGATGTTGCCTGTCCGCACGACGACCCGTCACCACTGGGGTGAAGTGTTTCAACACTTTCAACACTGTGGACAGCTCCAGGTAGTTTATGTGGAGGGAGGAGAGGGGAAGGAGGCCAGTCCCCTCCCACCACCTGTGACTCACACATCCCTCCCCAGCCAGTGAGGCACACTTCTGTGTACACCGTCACATAGGACGTCACTCTGCCCTGGGGAAACACGGAAGACAGGGTCCCGGGATACCCTCAGTATGTCAGGTTTGACCGGAGGAAATGAGGGATGGACAGCATTCGCCAATGATGGTGAATGTGATCGAGTTGTTGGAGAAGAAACTACCTTTGGACTTTCCTCATGTGGAGGAGACCCAGGGGGGCCACCGTGTGTCCTGCAGACATTATGCCCGGGAGCCGCATCACTGACAGCGATGACACTGTTGTGTGTGGCCTGAAGCGGGATAACAGAGAAGTCAGGGCGTCCTGTCTTGGTGCTGACAACCTGGCCCTCATGGTGATCAAGTTTATGTCCACGCCCGGATAACCTATGGATTGCGGGGACCAGAGCGGTCTTTCGCCAAATTATGGCAAAACCCAGCATTTGCAGCTGCAGGACCTCTATAGTCTGCAGCGCCGCTTGCTCCCGAGAGGGGGCTAAAATGAGCAGATCATCCAAATAAAAAGGACTCTGATGCCCCTCTTCTGTAGCGGCTGGAGCGCCTTTCCATGCACTTGGAAGACGTGCGAGGGGGTTGTGAGTACCCGAATGGCAGCCGGTTGAACTGGAAACTGGCCCCTTGGAAGGGGAATCGCAGGGGTTTCCTGTGCCCGGGAATGATTTGGACGTGAAAGTAAGCTTCTTTCAGTTGGACATGTAGCCGGTCCGGCAGGAGGGGCAGACGCGAGCTCCGCTGGAAATTCTTGAGCTTGTCTTCATACTGCGTAATTGAAGAAAAAAAGTGGGAGACGAACAACGGGTCCGCTGTGTGCATATACAGTAAATGCGGACGTAGTTGAGGCCCGTGCTGGACGCAAGGGCGGGAAAGAAAATCTTCACAACTGCGCATGCGCGAAGGGATAAACCAAATAGCGTAGCCCTTAGAGGGCGAAAGCCTATACGAAATAGAACAACTTTGGCATGGAAGGGTGTAGGTGCTAGGGCCCAAATAGTCAGTTAATCAATTAGTTTGTGATGATAATTTCAATTGTTAGTATTTAGTTTTCATGTTTTTTTTATTTTTATATCACTTTGCAATAGGTCATCCTTGCAATACTGCGCTTCCATGTGATTGATGAAAAAAATAAATCTAAGCACCAGATGAATAACTCCTGAGTCCATTCCTCCTCCTTCCACCAGGGGCTAAACATTACAATCTTCATTTACTATACACTGTTGTGTTCTGCCCTGGTTGCACCAGATTGTTGTGGTTTGCAGCAGCGTAGATAACTCTCTTTACTACATATTTGTTCATTCTTTTGACATTCACCAAAATGAAATAGGAAAAATGTTATGCAAAACCCTTCAGCCTAGCAAAAGACTATAGTAACCTTTAAAACTAATTTAATAGAAAAGGAGATTCTTCTGAGACAACTTGTGATTATTTTGACTCTAAGATAAAAATTCACTTGACAAAATTGAATTTCTCTCCATCACTATTCACTATAATTATCACTATTCACTATAATTTTTTTAACACCGCCTTTTGTCCAACATTAACAATTAACAAACATATTCAGTAATTATTCATCACCATGTCTCATCAGTTGTGTGTTTTTTCTTTCACGAAAGTTCAGCTTCAGTTCATCCCTTCATGAACATGTGCCACACAGCAATACTACCTTTGTAACCAAAGTTAAACTCCAGTGAGGAAAAATATATTGTATGGTGTAAGGTAACCTGAGGCACAAGGGAGCTTGTGCTTAAAAGTTTATAGGTTGTGATACGGATTAACTGAGGGAATGAGTAATGCTCTCATGTAAAAGCTTTGGTGAAGGGTTGCCTTGAGCAACAGTCAGTGTTCTATGTATGTACAGTGACTGAATGAAAGTTAAATTCAAGTACATACATTGATGCAGAGAAGAACCTGTTGTGGATTAATAATAGTGTGTCATTTAAAGAAACAAATTAGAAAAGCTTGTACTTGCTTGCTTAACGTCAAGCATATTGTGCATCAATTCATCTGATAATAACTCAGTCCTCTGGCTTTTTGAATGCCAGTTACATTAAACATTTTTTATAATGCTGCAGCATTGAGGTACCACACACAGAGTCCTTTATACTGCTGTTATGACAATTACTATTAAAATGATTTTGTAGTACTCAATGATTACTGATGATGAAGCTTATTTAGAATCCCTTTGAACAAGATGTTGGCTGTTTAGGTTTTTATTTGGTTCAAAAATGTTGTTCTTCCCAAATTAGCAGAATCCAATAGTAGAAATTAAGCTCATAATATTTTCATATTGCTCTCTTTCTTTAATTGGCTTCCATCTGTCTATTCTTGTCCCTCTGTCTTTACCTCAACTTCCTGCATTATGTGTCCTCCATTGCACATTCTCACTTTTCATCTCTGTCTGTGTCCCTCCTCTCCTGCCCAGCTTTTTCTCTCCCTTTCACTCAAGTATTCAGGTGTAAACGAAACACCCTGATAACGGCAGTGGCTGAAATTGATGTGACACTTTCAAATTTACTCCAGTCCTTTAATACAGTATCTCCCCTCCCCCTCCCCATCCCTCTTTTTCTCTCTTTTCAATATCCCGCTCACTCCTCTTACTCTCATTCAGGGAGGTGAGCAATTCTAAGCTAGCAAAGTGATTCCATTCTGCAGGCTAGTTATTAAATTTGTTTGCAAATCTCTGCCCCTCTCGCCACCCACCGCCCCTCCCTCAATCTCTTCCTCCTCTCATCCATCTCGTCATCCCTCCCTACTCTTGGCCCTCAGCCACATTCCCGACTGTCATCAACATTCAGACCCATAAAACCTACAACGGCAATGAGAAATAGAGAGAAATAGAGAGAGGCATGCCAATGGAAAGAAAAGAGGGAAAGAAAGAGGGAGCGTGAGCCAAAAAAAAGAACGGAGAAAAACACATTATTTCCTCAAAAATAGCCAACTGCTATATTCTAAAACATGGAGCAGTCTTTAATAATCTCTTTTTTTTAAAGTAATTTGTTACCAAGCTCCTTGTCTGCACTGGTGGGGTGGAAGTGTGGGACAGTGAATGGGGAAAGAGAGCAAAGGAGAGAGTTGACTGGTGAAAGCCAGGCGTGATAACACTAATGAAGATGGCTGGCTGTGGACAGCACATGTCATACCTCTTTTAGGTACACTACTAGATGAATATTTATACTGCAGATAGAGTGGAGGGTAGACGAGTTGAGGTTTTAAGCACAAACAGAGTCACAGGCTGTCACATGTGCGACCACAGAAACAAGCAGCATTTCCAGGAGAACCACATTGTGCAAGTTCTACCTTGTACATTTGCACTATGTGACATGGGTTCATGCATTTATGTATAAGAGTCATAGGTTATGTCACAGGCTACAATAACATTTTGATGACTACATGTCTGCATCCAGGATGGCTGATAATGAAAATAGGTAAACAAGTGAAATACTTTTGAATTTTGCACACAATGAGCAGGGTGTAACAAAAACCCTTTCACACTATGTTGTTTATGAAGCTGACTATGGCAGGATGCCCAACTCAATGCTAAGTGAGTACTGACGAAGAAGAGCTGGCAACACAACAGAGGCAACGAGGCCGAGGGGTAGTTGATAGTTGAGTTACCCAAGAAAAGGGGGCTTTTAAGCCGAGTACAGGGCACCGCGAGCTGCTGGTCGCTTGGGAGGACATTACGGTTACGTTTAGGCGACAAATAATGAGTGTTATGGGGCAACCACAAGATTATGCACCAAAATGACTAGTTAGGTTTAGGTAAAAGATTGTGATTTGGATTAAAAACACTTCAAAGGAACGTGCATTTCCTGGGTTAAAGTCCCTTGTTTTCCCCAGGAAGCTAACTCCGCTCCCGGCTTGAACCCACTGTGTTTCATGACTCACCCATCCACCTAGATTGCCTCCCTACGCAGTCCACAGCATCAGTCATTGTGGTGAATACAGCAAAAAATATTGTGGAATTTTTAAGATTAGAATTTCAGTGTTATATGTATGTATGGCTCATGAGAATAGCCTAACAGGGGATAATAAGGCAGATCTACACCAATTTTACACCATTTGCTAAGGCAGGGAATCATACTTAAAGGCTCAGTCAGGACCTAGATGGTAGTATCGCATAGTGTGAAAGGTTTACAGATTTATTCTTATCAACTGGCTAACCTGTCTTAGCTTCCCTGAATATTAAATACAGACATGTATAGCCTGTCATATGCATAGATCCTTAACGCATTTTGTAGTGTGGATGTGTGTGTGGATACTATTTAATTGAAAAGTGATTGTTCTATTAGACCCTTAATGTCAAATTTATAATAATGTAAGGTGGACCTCAGTAAATTCTAAAAATGCTGCAGGGAGTGAGGGAGTACCACTAAGACGCATGGCCTTGTGGTTATGTAGTGTGTGATAGGGAGGGTCAGGGGACAGACTGGCTGACTACCACTCAGTGTTTCATGGCAATAACAATGTGAGATAGCTGGAAAAAGCATTGTTTTTGTTGTAGAAATCACTTGCATAACATCATATGCCAACACAAATCTATCGGATTATGTGTACAAAAAATAATGAATCATTTACAATCCTGTAAATGATACTGCCTGTCGTCTGTATCATCATACAGCAGATAACTTCTTAAATAAAATTAAAATACAATCAGGCCTATTTAAAGAAATGTGCTGCTACCTTTTACCTGGCTCGATGCGCTAACACTGGCTTTTCTGGTGTTACACCAAAATCTGTGACCAGAATTTGTTAATGTCTTGGTATGCTTTCAATCAAACTCTGGAGTTGTTTGTGGTGAGAACGTGATCCATACTTGAACCGCACCAACTATACAAACTCCGGCAGTCTGAGTTAATGTCTTCTGTAGTCAGGTGTGTTTAGCAATCTGTAGCAGCTTGCTGTGTTTCTATCACAGAAATAGACTCTGGTTGAGCTGGCTGTCCATCACTCATATCTCCGTGGTCAAACCAGCTGCCGCTAAAATTGGAGACAGACGCCAGCTGAGCGAAGGGAAGTCTCAGTGACCAGAGCAGATGTAGTAACGTCTCTTGCAAACAATGTCTGATCATTTTAATGAAATTTGTTTTCATAATGTTTTTTAAAAAAAATTCCATAAAATAACACTACATTTTTGGGGTTTGATGCAGTGGAAAAGTGGTGCAGATGGAGAAAGCGGTAATATATGGTCCAAATCTAAAAGATGTGGAGTAGGCATGAAAGAAGAGGCGAATGACATGACCATACCTCTTCCACCTCTTTTTTCATCTCTTCTCACATCTTTTTTTTCCGTATACTCAGCAGTTTCCTGTGTTTTACAACTCAAGGGAGATGAATCAAAACTCACCCAAGAAATTGTACCTGGTACATAAGAGAGTACTTCTGGGCCTCAGCCTTTGTGCCTGGGTCATGCACACATATACAAACGCATGCAAGCATGCATGCACACACACACACATGCACGCGCCCACACACACACACACACACACACACACAGATGAACCCAAACACATTGCACATACACAATTTCGGAGTCACTTGGATGGACATACAGTACATTCAAGCACCCGATCACATTCATTCAGTGTGTTCATACTCCCTGACGCACGCATGCACACACACACACACACACACACACACACACACATTATTAATCTTGACTCTGACTTTCCTATGTGTATTATTCGGTCATCACTTAAAACTACCACTTATAGTTTTGCTGTGTGCGTGTGTGTGTCTTTGTGTGCATTTCTTCTGTGTCCCTAAATACACACTTGTGTGCTTGTGTATGTCTGTGCTTTTTTATGTGTGTTTGTTGGCAGCCAGGTGCATTACCCTGTCAGAGTGTGAAGCCTGGCTCATATCTTACCTCTAACAGCCAGATAGGAAACTACTCCGCTTTTGATTCGAGGCGAGAAAAGTGGTTTAGCACACCTCACTCATATATCTCACCTTCTCCACCCTCTCCTTCCTGCGCTTCTTTTTTACTTTTATTTGTCAATATCCTCTTATCCTGCTTTGTCGGTAAGCAGGAATGGAATATGAGGTACCTTAAGCTCAGACTTCATGTAAAGTCACCACACAACCTAAAGGAAATGAGGAGAACAGCTTTTTTCAGGGGTTTTACTGTTTATCCCTTTCTTTTAAAAAAATAGTGGTTCAAATGGTGAGTCATGTTTGAATATTCATGATGATTCACACCCTCAAATTAAAGCTGAAGGTCAGCATTTTAACGTAATTTTCATTGTTCAACCCTGTGTCTTTACATACTACTTTGCAAGAGCCAATATGTTTTAAGAACTTTTTTATTAACATAATGAGAAAAGTTGCAAAAGGTTGATTCTCAAAATGTTTTCAATACAATATTTTAATTGTTTTTAATACAATATCGGCTTTAAAGCAATGCATTTGATACAATAGATGCTGAACATGAAAAAAAAATAGCAAGTGCTTGAAAATATCTTCATGTAAATATGAGGACAGCCAGATCAGACAAATGCCAACTTCAGCTCTGACTCGCTATGATAATATTGAAATATGCATGTTACCTTTCACTAAGCAAAAATAAAAATGCATCCCTCCCCCTTTTTTTCCATCCCTTCCATCCCTCCCCCTAAAATTTTATAGTCCTGTTTTGGTTAAGAAATATTAACACAGAAAGTAAAGCTAATATCATTAGAGCTAAAGATGACATGGTTTCATCAAATGGGTAATTAATTAATTGACTATAAAGCTAACTGAGTCACTTCTCTATTATGGTTTTCTATGTAGTTTGATTTAGGACTACCAAACAAATAATCATTACGTTGTATGGTAATAAACAGCGATAAGCTGACTCTAAGAATAATTAGAGACTAGAAAGTAATGTGTTTATATACTTTAAAATTCTGTAATTGTATCTGTACAAACCAAAAACAAACCCAGAGCACTGATTTAAGGAGGATACTGTAATGATTCTCTGCAGAGATGGTATTTGTAATTTTTTATTATCATTGTGTTTTTATTAGGGGTGTGCAGTTCTCCCTTATAAGACGGTCCAATATGTATCTAGATTTTTTGTAACCTTTGGTTTGCCTGGTCTCCTTTTGCAATAATGCTTCTAGTAGGTTATAGACATTATTTCCTTCAGGAGAACTAGGCTATCAGGTCATTTATGCTGCAGGGATGTTACATGGATGTATCAATTGTTAAATGACTATAAAGACAAAAAAAAGAAAAGACTAAAGGCGTCCTGATCCAAAATGGCACCGGCTTGATGAGATGTTAAATATTACATTAAAACAGTTTTCTTTGTCGCCAGCAACATTGTCGCCTGGTAAGTGCATCTACACAATGCAATAAGCAGTTCTGGTTATTTTTTGACCTGTTTGAGAGGCAGGAATAATAATTGATCACATCATTCTTTAGAGGCTGATGACCTTTACAGGGAGGTCAGCATCTATCATAGTTTTTCACAAACTGCTGGAGCTGACAATATATTTACTTAAAGTTGAGTGTTTTACAAACTCCAATTCCAATGAATGAAATCCTTTTCAACCAATATTCAGTTAAATATACTACAAAGACAATATATTTAATGTTCAAACTGATAAACTTTATCGGTTTTTGCAAATATTCACTCATTTTGAATTAGATGCCTGTAACACGTTCCTAAAAAGCTGGGACAGGGGCAACAAAAGTGTGTGAAAGTTGAGGAATGCTCAAAAACAACGGTTTGGAACATTCCACAGGTGAACACGTTAATTGGTCAAGATTGGGTATAAAAGGAGCATCCCCAAGCAAGTTCAAAAGCAAGGATGTGGCGATGTTAACCACTTAAAAAAAAATTGCATGAGCAAATACAGTAGTCCAACAGTTTTTTGTACAGCCCATAATATCATTAAAAGATCCAAAGAATCTGGAGAAATTTCTACATGTAAACGGCAAGGCCAAAAACCAACATTGAATGCCTGTGACCTTCAATCTCAGGCACTTCAGGGTTAAACATAACCCTGCACTTCATTAAAACCAACATCATTATGTAAAGGATATGACCACGTGGTCTCAGGAACACTTTGGGAAAGCATTGTTTACTCAATTGCCGCTACATCTAGTAAAAAGTCTACCATCACCCAGAAGCGCCGCCGGGCTTCTCTGGGCCCAAGCTCATCTGAGATGGACTGACGCAGTGTAAAAGTGTGCTGTGGTCTGACAAGTCCACATTTGAAATTGTTTTTGAAATCATGGACGTCTTGTCCTCCGGCCAAAGAGGAAAAGTACCACCCAGATTGTTATCAGTGCAAAGTTCAAAAGCCAGCATCTGTGATGGTATGGGGTGTGTTAGTGCCTATGGCATGGTCATCTTGCACATATGTGAAGGCACCATTAATGCTGAAAGGTACATATAGGTTTTTGAGCAACATATGCTGCCATCCAAGCCATGTCTTTTTCAGGAGCGTCCCTTCTTATTTCAGCAAGACAATGCACATGTTACAACAGTATGGCTTTGTAGCAGACGGTCCAGCAGGTACTAGAGGGCCTGACTGCAGTCCACACCTGTCTCCCTTTGAAAATAATATTATGAAACGCAAAATATGACAACGGATAGCCCGGACAGTTGAGCAACTGAAGTCGTACATCTAGCAAAACTGGTAAAGGATTCCACCTCCAAGGCATCAGTTCCCAAAATGCTTTTTGAGTGCTGTTAAAAGGAAAGGTGATGTAACACAGTGGTAAACATGCCCCTGTCCCAGCTTTTTTGTTGACTGTTTGTTTAAAACACAAAAAGACTCCTACCCTCCCATACAGAGAACTGGTATAACACTAGAGTCACCCTACTTGCTTCAAAAAATCATCCATTATTTTGAGCACAGAAAATTAGATGTACAACTGGCCCTTTGCTGTCAAATTAAACCTGATTATTGGGTAAAAGGAGCAACTGAGTTCAATATGAATTCAACATCAGTCGAATGCGCATTCTGAATGTGTCCAACGGTGTTCCCTGTTTGCTTTCCATGTTTGACCATGTACATGCTCATTCATGAATGAAATTACTTTTTAAAGGGTCTTTTATTTCATCTTGCTTTTATTCTACTGTATATTTTCTATAAGCATGTGTGTGATGACTGTGTGTTTCGCTTGCCAAACCACTAGCTCTGATTCTCCCTTCTTCACTATGGTCTGTGGCCCAGAATAGTAGCATGCAATTATTGATGAGGTTTCACCTCATCAATAATTCAGTGATACATCTGATAGCCAATAGGATTGATGATGAGGCTCTGCACTGAATCTTCAAACATCAATTTTAGTTGTTTGGGCTGTTGTTATCTCTCCCTCCCATGTCTTTCTGCCTTTTGTCTCTGTCATTCTGGCTGCTGCTATCTCTTTCTTTCTCAACTGGCTTTTTCTTCTTGTTTACTTTCTATCTCTCCTCCCAACCTCTTCCCTCCATCTATCCAATCACTCTGCATAACAGATATCCAACGGCCTCACTTCAGTGTTTTTTCAATTCATTGATACATGTGTAACTGGCTGCCACTTTGTCCTTAGAGAGAACCAGTGACAACAGGTGGCAAATGTCACTCTGGCCAGAAGATGAGGGGAACAACAGAAAAAGGATGGAGGTGAGACTGCGGGGTGGGTTAAACTGTAGGTATTTGTGTCACGGAGAGAGTCAGGAAAGGTTGATGGACAGGGAGAGTGAGAGACTCAGCTTAAACAGAGAGCCTGTTCCAAGACAGCGGGGATCGATACCTCGCTGCCTGCGCTCACAACCCTCATGAGCACAGTAGAGGCCAAAGAAATGAAGTGCATGGGTGAACCCCCAGCCCCCCCTCTTTTCAGTCTGTATTGCATTTTTATGTGTGCAGAGAGATGTAGAGAGACCGATCAACAGAGAAGGGAGGGAAGAGAACTTGCCAGCAAAAGAGCCAAAGTGTTAATTACTTATCGATCCAATTTGGCAGATGACTCCCTAAAAATGTTGATGGCAGCTTAGTGCATGGCTCAAAAGAAGAGAGAGGAGACAATCTACTGTTAAAAAGTCTGTCAGGCTCCCATCTCTGCCTCACTAAATGTTTACTTCCAATTGATGACCTCTGAGCTTTGCCTGGATGCACTGCTTACCACATCCTTATCACTTCCCAGCAATCTGACTCTGGCTTCTCTCTGTTTTTACTCTTGTTCCACATTGCCTGCTTTCATTCTGTCCTTCGCATCTCATCTATACCCTCTTACCTCTCACTGTTTCTCCCTGGGATCCTCTGAACCACTGTCTCTATTAGTATTCCTTATGCTGTATCATTTGTGTCTTAAATGTCACTGTCTTGTTTTATGGAGAATTATTGAAAGAGATTTTTGGCTTGTGCTATTTAAATTAAGAAGCTTGTGGGTTCATTTTTTGTTTGCTGTGTCTTCACCCCATCACCGCCCAAAATCAGTGTGTCCTTGTTGCCACCATCCTGAATGTACGCGGGCTGCAAGGCCCACTTTTCACAATGTGAAATACTATTATTCTCTTTCCATAAAATTCATGCACCTTGCCATTGACGCTTACATAGTCATTCCGTTGCACAGCATACACAATCATACTTCCCCAACAGAAAGCAGTCGAACTATCAAAAACTCTATTTCCAGAGAAAATACTGTGCAGTTGATTGACTCCACTTTCAGTATTTACTTTTCTTGTCAGAGTTCTGTGACTCCAGCTTAACTTTCTGACCCCCAACTAAACCTCTATTTCTTGGTCTTCTAAATCTTATATCCAACAAATTCTTTCATTTCTCCTTCTCTCTTTCTTTCTCTTGCTCCCTCTCTCCAGATGGAAGTTAAAATGAATCTAAATTAATGAATATCATTACAGCCTCTTAAATAGCTCCGCTGTATTACTAACCCTTCTCAGCTTTATCTCCCTTCGCACATGGGTCCTAGACAACCAAACCTTTCTGGGAGATACAGATAGAAAAGGCTAACTACTGTTTTATTTTTTTCCCTCCAAATGGAGGAAAATGCTCACCCTTTCTTTCAGCTGGGGAGCGAGGAATTCCATAATGAGTTTTGTTAACGAGGGCAGTCTAATGCCTTACGACATGTTTTTACTGGCGATATCAGTGTCCTACAGTCTGTTCACTTTTAGGCAACATGAGCCAACCAATGAATAACATTTTATATTGTTTTAAAAAATGAGCCACATATTGTGTGTTTTTTTCTTCCTTTTTCCTACAAGGATAGTTTAATTATAAATTAAATGTCCTTTAATTTAAGATTTAGTTGCCACTTGTTTTCCTCTAGAGTATTAAGCTGCTGAAAATTGGAGTCCTGGAAATCTTTCAGAAAGTTAAAAAGTGACTGACCGATTACATACAATGGGGCTTGAAAGTTTGGGCACCCCAGGTAAAAATTGTATTAATGTGCATAAAGAAGCCAAGAAAAAGATGGAAAAAAATCTCCAAAAGGCATCAAATAACAAATTAGACATGTGTATAATATGTCACAAAAAGTTAGATTGTATTTCCATCATTAACACTTTTTAAAATAACAAAAAAATGGCGTCTGCAAACGTTTGGGCACCCTGCAGAGTTAATACCTTGTACTGCCCCCTTCAGCAAGTATCACAGCTTGGAAACGCTTCTTGTAGCCAGGCAAGAGTCTTTCAATTTATGTTTGAGGTATCTTCGCCCATTCTTCTTCTTGCTTTTTTTCACAGATGACATCAAGTTAGCATCAAAATTTGCTAAAATTTTATTGAATCAATTTTTCCTTCTACTCGTATAATGTTCCCTGTGCCACTGGCTGCAATACAACCCCAAAGCATGATTGATCCAACCCCATGCTTAACAGTTGGACAGAGGTTCTTTTCATTAAATTCTGTGCCCTTTCTTCTCCAAACGTACCTTTGCTAATTTCGGTCAAAAAGTTCTATTTTAAGCTCATTGGTCCATTGTGTTTCCACAATGCATCAGGCTTGTCTATATGTTCATTTGCAAACTTCAAACACTGACTTGTGTGGTGAGGACGTAGAAGAGGTTTTCTTCTGATGACTCTTCCATGAAGACCATATTTGTACAAGTATCTCTTTATAGTGGAATGGGGTACCACAACTCCAGTGTCTGCCAGGTCTTTCTGGATGGATCGTGTGTAGTCAAACGTGGGTTTTGACTTGCTTTTCTCACAATCCTGCGAGCTGTTCTGTCTGATATTTTTCTTGGTCTTCCAGATCTTGCTTTAACTTTTACTGTTCCTGATGAGTGCAAATTCCTAATTACATTCCAAACAGAGGATATTGGCATCTGAAAACGCTTTGCTATCTTCTAAACCAGGGGTCTTCAACGTTTTCCAGGCCAAGGACCCCCAAACTGATGGCGAGATGGAGCGGGGACCCCCTAATTATATATATTGTATAACATTGTGTTATATCAAACTGGTCCTATAGTGCCATGTGTAAATGTACCTTGTTATTGTGCATTCAATACTAATACTGGGGATGCAGAGGAGGGAAGCAACGTCGGGGGAAGAGAGGAAGGTGGGGGACGGACGGGGGTTTGTGGAGAAGATTGAAGCAGAGTCTCTGATTGAAAATAGCAGGGGGGGATATAAAAAAAAAGTCTAATCAACCAAAACTTTTGGCACCCATGTAGTACCTCCGTGGACTTCTATAGGGGTCGCGGACCCCTTGTTGAAGACCCCTGT